>WNGS01165503.1:13487232-13540461 GCA_020271785.1 Procambarus virginalis | reverse complement strand
ACAAAATAAAATTTGGTTTACATAATTATTAAAGAATAAAATTTGGCTTACAAAATTATTAATAATAAATGTAGATGAAATGACTAGAAAGTGCAACGTGTTAATGTGTACTAACTTGGAACCTGTTAAGTTCCAAGAACTTAACCGGTCCAAGTACTGTACTTAAACTCCAAGTACAAGGTTTCAAGAACCTGAACCTTGGACGTGTTAAGTTGTTCCAAGTCGCTCTGGATATAATAATTATGTAAACAAAATTTGTATTCTTTAATAATTATGTAAACAAAATTGTATTCTTTAACAATTATGTAAACAAAATTGTATTCTTTAACAATTATGTAAACAAATAAATCAAAATAGAACGAAATGTTTAATAATTATTAAAAAAAAAGGAGCTGGAAAGTCTAATAACAAGCCCCCAAATGATTATTAGGTTAAGTTGCATTAGTTTGATAGATAGGTTCTTTCGTGCTCATTTTAACTGTATTTTGTTGTAATCACAGAGACGACAATTTTTTGATCATCGTATCTTCAGCCACGTTATTGTGACTCATCGTCTGCAATACAGAAATAATACAATAAATATGATAAACCTTGACCAGAAAGAGTGACAGAGTTGGTTGTAGCTGACTAAATTACAAGTTTGCTAGACCTAATTTGTAATCTATCTTTTACCTTAAAAACTAGCCAAGTATAACCTAACACATCTAGAATGCACTGAAGAATGTGACTTAAACAATAATGAGTTCTAAGTAGGGCAACGACCCGATGTGTTTCTGCTCATAACCAACTATACTTCAACTTATAGTCTAACTGAATGAAACCATTGTAAATATCTAGCAACCAATCTTCAATTATAATAGACCCATTATTGTATTATCCTTAAGATAGAA
Source organism: Procambarus virginalis (assembly GCA_020271785.1). Taxonomy (NCBI): domain Eukaryota; kingdom Metazoa; phylum Arthropoda; class Malacostraca; order Decapoda; family Cambaridae; genus Procambarus; species Procambarus virginalis. The sequence goes on along the minus strand of WNGS01165503.1, from coordinate 13,539,571 downwards.
AAGATTATTTTTTTAGACCTTAAGATAATATTTGTCAGAGAAACTTGCAGACATTTAACTGTTCCTTTATAATTAGGAACAGTAATTAGGCATATACTTTTATAATAAGGAATTACAGTACAGTATACAAATTGTCAATTGCTAAGAGTGCCTTCGTGAATCAGGTTAAGTATAGAACCTCCATACCTTGGCAAGATCCTTCCTGCAACTCTACATCCTCCGCTTACAGTCCAGGTACCCATGTTCATTTCTCAGGCAGAACAGAAACGGTTGGGTACGTTTCCTTTCACCTGATACCTCTATTCACCTATCAGTAAATAGGTAACAGGGAGCTAGACAAGTGTTGTGGGGTTGCATCATGAGGGAAAAGGTCAATAGTTGGTCAAGGGAGCGGGGGTGGGACTACAATAAGCCATAGTACAGGCTTTCTGCCCCCAACAACGGAATAAATTATTTTGAAGAGTTGATTGGCTGAGTGGGAGAGAGTACTCGCAGACATGCATGAGATCACCAGTTCGTGTCCCAGAGTACATCTACATATTGTGCAACAATTATTCACGATATTGATTGATTAACATATATAATTCTTATAATAATTAAACAATACAGTATCATAAAATGGTATAGACATTACATATACAATTACATCTATTACCTGTACATATAATGATCATAACTTATCATCATAGGTAATTATTTCAGATGATATAAAATTACTAATGACCGTTGATGATTTGGCAGGGAATTAAAAACAATTCAAGTTTGGATGTCAAAAAAAAACAAATCTCACAGGTGGGGGGTCATAATAAAGCAAATTTCGTGGCTGGAGGTCAAAATAAAGCATATCCCATGGGGGTTGAAATAAAGCAAATCTCATGGGGGGATCAGCATCATCGTGGCTTTGGCCTAGACCTTTCTAGTTCTTCCTGTACGAAACTTGATATAGAGTTCTTCAATATCCATCCTTCCCATATAGCATTGGCATCCACCCCAATCTATCGACAGAATGTAGAATTTTCTCGGCCTGGATTAATTTCTGGTCCCCTCATTTAAGGATCTGATGCGAATGGTTTTGATTCTGCTGGCTCCTTACTATAGACAATTGGGTCAGTGAGCTTCATGCTCTTTTCCATCATACTGGTTGCTTAATCTTGTTTTTGTCCAGAGTTGGGAAGGGCGGGGAATCATTTGTAAAATACTTTACTCATAATTTTTGTGTGAATGTTTAACAGTTTTGTTTTGGGAAGGCCTCATCTTGGTTTATCTATCAGTATATCCTCTCCTCTATCCTGTTGCAGGCTTGCACTGTTATATGGTATGGTATGGTAATCAATGTACCAAATGCAATCTATTATAAAGAGTAGTGGCTCATAAAAAATCCTTGTTTATTGTCAATCGGTTGATTAGGTTAGTCATTTTGTTGGGGACAGGAAAGCTGTGTATATATACTTTTAAGCTTGTACCGAGGTCCCTCCAAGGTCGAAATACTGACCCTCTCTAGGATACAACCCAACAACAGCTGCCTAACTCCTGGTAACCAATTTACTTCTAGGTGAATAAAGGTATTAGGTGAAAGGAAATGTGCTCAACCATTTGTTCCACCAGTGTAATCGTGCCAGGATACCCGATTGTGAGTCAAGAACAAAGCCAACTGTACTAACACTGAGTTTGTGCATTTCTGGTTAGGTTAGGATGGTGGATTTTGTACATTGTAGTAAATGAAGAGAACGGGTTGATCAGTCTGAGACATCCTCGTCCCAGTACCGTGTGGACGTTTGCCACCCTAAAGACAATATGCTCTGTGGTGTTCTTTTCTGACAATAGAGCTCGTAGGTTTTGGAAGAGTGGCCATATGTTTGCATCCCTTTGTTTTCCAAAGATTCCTGGTCTGGCTATATTCCAAGTGGCTATATCATCTTTGGGCATGGATCTGGGTAACTGATTTTGTAGCTTTCTGCTAATGCAGGATATTTCCTTCCCTTGCAGTTTAATCTTGCACTAGTATGTAGCATATACAAGTTAAGGCCCCCTTATGTGTTTATTGTAATATTCAGTCTTCCATTTTGACTTCTACCTACTGTACTCAATGGAGTCAAGCTATAGCTCAGAAATCTGGTTTTGAGTGTATACTAATGTATGTTAAAAGCTCTTTTCTGCTTGGATGCTAGGTTGTTGCCTCCCTTCTGACCCAACTTCCTCTGTTCTTTTCTGATTGTGATGTGCTCCCACCTAGTGGAATGTGGGACAGTAGGCAGGTGGGCCATATACCGATTAACATAAGCACTGCTTGGCACTACCATGTCGTGGTGCAGTCGACTAGAGTGCGAACACCCAGGAACACCCTGGGAACACCCAGCGCATAGGTTCGAACCCTCACCAAGGCTTCTGTTGGATTTGTTCCTTGATACTGTATATCACAATAATATGATTTCTCTGTGTCCTGCTTGCTCCCTGTGATGCCAAGCAGTGCTTTGAAGAATTAGAGTTCATATAAATTAACGTTCTACACTTCATTCTTGACTGAATTTAAATATTCTTCAGTGTCTCATTTGCATGATCTTGGTCATGATGAGACCAACAGCCTTGCTTAAGGGAGGAAAACAGTGTCCTGGTCAGAAACAAGCTTTTCATATGCCAGAATTTCAAAGCCATAATTTTTATACGCAAATTAACATTCAAGTACTATATTACAATAATATATAATATAGTACAGAATGTTGTACTACTATGTTAGTTATATATAATAATAATAATAATAATAATAATAATAATAATAATAATAATAATAATAATGTTTATTCAGGTAAAAGTACATACATTCGAAATGAGTTACAAATAGAATGTTGGATTTCTAGATAGAGCTAGTACATAATATGCCTAAAGCCATTTTTGGCTTTAGGCATAATATATATTAAGTAAATAGTATTTATATATTAAATAAAATATGACTGATGCTTAGCATGTGTTTTTCATATAGTTATGTAATGCCTGTATTTGTTTCACTCTTTGTAGCAAGTTGTGATCAAGAGTATCAAAAGCGAGAACCCAAACTTCGAAGGCTCCGGGTACACGTCGCTGGCAATTATTTATGCAGTTTTCGCCTTCTTCAACTGGTTATCTCCATCATGCCTCAGTTATCTTGGTCCCAAGCTCACAATGATCATTGGTGGCATTACTTACGCGTACGTTTATAAAAACACTTCCAACTTTATTGTGTATTTCAGCACTCATGTTTACCCATGTAAGCAAAGGATTCTTAAGGTGTGTGTAACTGCAATAAGTTAATGTGTATATCTGATCCTCACCTTGTTACAAAAGGACATCTTGCAGTGACATCATCAGGAAGGTTCATTACATTTCTCTTTGAGTAACAATGTTAGTGCTGCTTGCAATCCTTATTATCTACAGTTACTGTACTGGAATTTTTATCTTAAGTCTAGCTGATGCAGTATTAAAAAAAATTGTAAATCTGATGGAACATGTATTGCATGGCTAAAAGTAATACATTGTTACTCATTGGTAATTTCGTTTTAACAAAGATCGGCAGGTACTGTGTTAAAATTTCAATACATTATATGAAAGATTATATGATGCTAAGTATAATCTCACTTTAAATTCTCACATATTTGTTTAGGCATAAGCACTGTTTATGCCTAAATGCTTATGCCTTATGATTATGTCTTTCAATTAGACAAACCTCATGTTATCATGGTTTGAAATTACAATATGTAGTTATTTACTCAAGTGAGTCATTTAAACTACTGTACAGTTGAATGCCAGTAATCCATATATCATGACCCCACGATCTTCTAAATAAAAGAACCAATGAGGGGCTGCTTAGTTGCTTATAAGGTTCTGCATGCACAAAAGTTCCTAGTTTTATTCATGCAATTGTTGGCATTTTATCAATTGATTAATAACACTGATCCCTCAAGTATGTCATAAACAAATCTAACTGCGACTAGTGTCAGCACTTTGAAGACCCCAGATACAGCTAATATAGGCTGTATGTAGCACAGTTGGTATCGCTACATCCAGGGTGGTGGGTGGAACGGCAGTCCACCCTCGCTTTATTTCATAATTTACATTAAAGCTGTGCTGCATAAATGATTGCATCTTTGCCAGATCTAATAACTAATATAGATTGCATCTAAATGGGGAAATAATAGTATTAATTACTATTGGTAAGAACATTGTACAAGTCATTTGTGCAGCTTATCCAGATTTGCTGTTAATAAACCACTACATATACATTCCATTCACCTGGGCTGTAGGAGACTCGAACCACGGACCCCACGCGTATAAGAGGCCGAAGCTCTATCAACTGAGCTATTGAGTAGTCCTAATAAGGACTACACTATTGAGTAGTTCTAATAAGGACTACACTACATATACATTTATAGTGTATAAAGTATTGTCGATTTGTATAAATTAATATTATACAGTCGACCTTTGAACTGCACAAGTGATTATGTTTTGTAAAGCATCACCAGAGCAAAGTTAACTTTGTATTGGAAATTTAGGAATGTGTTCTACTTGTGTAAGCATTGTTAAATAATGAAGCGAGAACACTTGGGAGGTGTCATGATGCAACAATGCTTCCGAAAGATTGTAAAAATACAAAATAATTAGTTTAAAATTAGGAATCACGAGGTTAGGGCAGTGAATAGTGGGACGAAACTCAATTATTTAAATTGGTTCCAACCCATGTCTGTTGCTCCTACTTTTAAACACGAACTGACTTAGCTGAACGGAACTTCTTGTCTGGAACATTTCCCATTGTGCTGGGGCACTTGATAGCAAGGAAACGTTCTACAGCAAAGGAGTTGGGCTTTAGCAGGGTTCGTCCCACCAACATTCTACTTTACATGTATTTGGATGTTGCACTTAAAACAATGATTTTTGTTGCATAAATTACAAATCTCATGCACCAACTAGTATATGGGCAAACCCAGCATTATACAGCTCTAATTTTCATTACCTGAGCATCTGTAGTAGACTTATTGTACAGTATACTGTAATTACAACAGTATACCAAGGCCAACTACAAGGCTAACCTTGTAGTTGGTTCTTGTTCTGCATAACATGTGTCTGTTAAAAAGGCTCTGACTTCATGACTCCTCATGATTATTTTACAGTTTACATACTTTATGGATTACATTTTTTACATCATGGTACATTTGTACATTTCTGCACTTCATCATGTACAGTATTTGTGGGTGGAAAGTGGTGAGAGTAGTAATAATGTTGGTGTTTTAACGAGTGATGTTGAAAAGCAGCATCTGAGTAACATGAAAAACACTTTCCTGGACTATCACATTCTGCTGCATCCAAAGTAAGTTCTGTTGTCCTTTAAACAGGAAAACTAGAAGTAAATATTAACAGAATAATATCAATAGCATATGCAAAACAAGCAAACATAAGGATAACTTCCAGGAACCTAAGCAAGGAATCCTTCAAATTTTTGTACACGGCATAGAGAACCGGGCCACTGGGGCGTTGAGCCCCGAAATCATCGCAAGTTAACCGCATGGCATATATTATGGCAGTTCTGGAGAATGCAGTTTCAGCATGCAGCCCACACCTGATAAACTAAAAACAAATATTGAGAAGGTCCAAAGATTCGCCTCAAGACACGTACCAATGATGAGTTATGAGGACAGGCTGAGAGAATTAATTCTAACATTAAGAAGAGATGATCAGAGGGTGACAATTGGTCCATTGAAAAATGACAGGTTAGGTAACTGATGTATTGTGATTACAACCCGGACATTTGCATTGTGAATACTGCTCTTGAGTACAAAAGGTTCCTAATACTGTATTTCAGCAGATCACTAGGAAACACTTCTTCCTACTTCTAGTATTGTGCCATCATATTAAGTGGACTAAATATTACCATTAGGGTAATTACCATAAAGTATTTTTTTGTACAGGTAATTCTATTCTTCAAGAGGTATTATCAACAAAAGTCAATTATCCATTTAGTCTTGGCCCTGTACCCTGTGAATACAATATAAATGTCTTTGTGTAATTACAGTACAGTACTATCCTGTAATGTAAAGCTTGTGGTAAAAAGAGTACATGGATATGACCTCTGTGAATACAATATCAATGCATATAAAAAAGTTATTATGAGGAGTAAGGCACTATTTGAGAGGAGACAGCTAGAAGGGAATATAGTATTGTATTTGAATTATGTTTTTGGAGTTCCTTTTCTCAGTGCAAATACCAACACTGAAATATATATTATACTCAATTTTGAAAAATATTATTGAGCCTTTACTATGTACTAAATTATAATTTTAAAGCTACGTTGCACTTCATCCACAGAATATTCATCGCTGGATTCCTATGGCCGCAAACAGTAATTCTATATTTAACATCTGTATTGGTGGGTGCCGGGGCTGCGTTAATCTGGACGGGTCAGGGAAATTATCTCACTCTCATGTCCACGCAGAAGACAATGTCTCGCAACTCTGGCATCTTCTGGGCCATGCTTCAAAGCAGGTAAGATGTTATATGGTTTGCCTTAAAGATAGTGTTATATAATACTGTACTCTATTGTCACCTCCAAATAATTTGTGGATATACAGGTAATGCTTTTTATTATTTATTAATTCTTATACTATATTTCATATACATAACAACTTTTAATGTACAGTACATACTGTATTGTATTTCTTTTATATTTGATGTATATAAATTTGGATAATTTTTATAGCTTTTATAATAAACAACATTAATAAATAATAATAATATCATCATTATTACCAAAAAGAAATCACAATGGCATGATATATCATTGAAAAATCATTTGGAACAATGAAGTGACTTGAACCAGCATGCTAGTGACTCCTAGACACTTGCCTTCATCAAAACTTGGCCATGATATGACAAATGCTATTCAACTCGGAACTCTACTGAATCCACTAGGAAGGTCTAGAGGCCCCAACTGGTACCACAACCAGGTTATTTGTGAATAGCCTGCCGACACTCTGGCCTGTGGGTAATGTGATTAGTGACTTCTTTGTGTTCTGAAGGAGGGGTATCTGTAGAGAATACCATTACTCCACAGGTCAGTGTAGGCTGGCTATTCAACTAGAAGCCCATATCTGCCAATTGTCATGGTAGGGCAGGACCAGAACTCTACAGAGCCCAAGCATCCATTACACTACATGAGTCTACCTGTTAAAAAGTGGAATGGAGTGTTATATTGAAAACTTAACCAATCCATGAACCTCTAATAAATGGGGAACATGCCAATGAATATTTTGGAGATCCAGGAAAATGAACCAAGATCAACTTCAAATCAACAAGTGGATCAAGAACAGTGGTCGTCCAGAATGTTAGGTAGGTGAAAGCATTGAGCTCTGATAAATCAACAATGAACCTCGATAACCATGCCTCTTGCCATCATCTCTCCCATCTTGTGGAGAGATGTAGAGGTCAGGGGTAGGAAGGTCTGTACTTTGTGGATAAATGAACCACTGCCCTTCCAGGGGGTCCAAGAATTCCGAAACTGAACACGCGCGTGACAGAGGGTGTAGAGTATGAGCTTGAACCAAAACATCATCAATAATACAGTAGTTGGAAAGTCATTCCCACTTCTGCTATATCTTGGTTAAAATTTGCTTCTGGAGAAGGGAGAATTGAAATTATCAAGGAAGTAGTCTCCTGGAAATTGCTCAGAACTGCACGTCTGCCGAAGACAAGCCATAGGAATATTCATCACTGAAACCCAGAGAATTGGAATGAATAACTTAGGCAGTTTTGTGGCAGCCACTGAAACAGAGCTAAAGGTTGACGAAGAGGCAACGTCAAAAGAAAGGTAATCACTCTTCACTTGTGTGGTATATACAGCATTTCCTTAGCACATAAGAAGTGAAGGACATCTGGAAGACAAGATCTCAACCAAATCGAGTGGAAAACACAGAGACCCTAGACTAGGAGCTGCCAAGACTCCACATCTTAAGACAGGGCATGCTCATAAAGTCCAGTACCTTTCCAGAAAGAAAAAAAGAAAGATGCTGAATACTGGATAAGCCTCCTGCTCCAAGGCTGAAAGGCTGCCACCTGGGGACAGTTAGGTGCATCACAATTAGAGTTCATACCCCATTTCACTGATCATTAACACATTATCTCTAGGCAAATAATTTTCTTTAAGCAGTTACTTGTTTTGATGCACTTGTGCTTTGTTGTTTTTTTTTCTAAATTTTGAGTTTATCTTTGACCTCAGGCTTCCTTCACCTTGTAGAGACCCAGATTCTGGTCCTGGTTCCTTGTAGGCAAGAGGGAGGGGTCTCAGATATCTGGTGCATCTCCCCAAGACTTACCTTTTCCAGTGCTTAGTTTAGGAAGTTACTGAAGACTTGGAAAAAAAAATTACATTCAATGCTTGATTTTTAGATACATCTGTGAACGAATATTGAAACATAAAATTAAGATTAATTATATTTCCTTTCAGCATGTTGTTTGGCAACCTCTTTGTATTCTACCAGTTCATGGGCAAAACTATCATTGACCAGCACACACGGACAATCGTGTTTTCAGCACTGACTGTTGTTGGCCTCATAGGTATTGGCATTATGTGTACCTTGCCAAAACCTGGTGCAGATGGAAGTGGTCGTTCTGATGATAGTCTTGGCAGTCCCTTTGATGCCCTGAAAAAGTCTTTCAGTCTCTTCCGAACCAAAGACATGTTGCTTTTATCTGCAACATTTTTCTATACAGGTACAGTAAACAATTTTCACACTACTGTATAAGTAATTTAGCAATAACTATTACTTTGGAATGGAGTAGACAAATTTATAAAATATAGTGACATTATTTTTTTATGAAAATACAGGTAGTAACATGTTCTACATTAAAAATACAAGTAATGTAAATATCTGTATTCCTAACTACTAAGTATGGTTTTCACTTCATAAAAATAGTGGTATTAGGCACCAGCTCGGTGCCTCCAAATTCCTAGTGTGTTCGGACACTATTCTCCAAAGACACATCACATTACTGTATTGTGATTTCTGTGTATAATACAGTACCTTCATATTACTAGAAGATAAACCTACAAGTGCAGAAGCATTTTTTTAAGTGAATTATATTTGTATCAAACAAACTTTGCTGTCTGTGGTACTATAGTAGGATATAAGCAGAAGCTAAACAAGCTACAGTCTGAAGGGGCCTCTGAAAATCTTAAGATTTGTATTTCATCTCTTTCAAAATCTTAGATTTTTTGTTTTCAGTTTTATTATAATTTATATAGTAATAATTTAGCCTAATGAACCAATTATTAATTATATCCAATGATTAAAAACTTCATTATTTCCTGGGAACAAATTTCCAGTGTTATTTTCTTATTAATAAATATTTAGAAATTGCATAATTAAACTCATATTTCTAATGTTTTAAAGGAGCAACCCCTTCCCCTCACCCCACAGATTTGCTATGCATGTATCTTACAAATGGCTAGTACAATAGGGAGCCGGTCGGCCGAGCGGACAGCACATTGGACTTGTGATCCTGTGGTCCCGGGGTCGATCCCGGGCGCCAACGAGAAACAATGGGCAGAGTTTCTTTCACCCTATGCCCCTGTTACCTAGCAGTAAAATAAGTACCTGGGTGTTAGTCAGCTGTCACGAGCTGCTTCCTGAGGGTGGAGGCCTGGTCGAGGACCGGGCTGCGGGGACACTAAAAGCCCCAAAATCATCTCAAGATAACCTCAAGATAATCTTGGCATTATTCTCAGCACGTTCAGTTGTTACACAGCCATATTCTCTTAACAATAGCCGCTGCAGCTTCTCAATTTAGTGCATCACCTTGTCTAACTCTGAGCCTGCATAATACCCAGTATTATCCTTTCAGAATCTTGTAGTATTTTGTATATATTGGTAGGATTAATTATTGCATTCTCATGAAAATTAATATTAATTTCTAGATGAAGTTGTTAAAAGGCTTAACCAAGACTTTTCTTTACATAGCCAAGAAGTTCTTATCTTAAATCTCTCATACTTCTCTTTCACATCCTTCAAAATTATCAGCATTATTATCATAATTGACATAATCATTACCAACCAAAATGGCGGGTTGAGGAAACATCAGTGGCCGGTGTTTTTTCCATGCATTCCTCACATTTGAACTTTGTATGTGAAGCAGCCACTGTCCACAGTAATCACGATTTGTGATTGCATTACAATATTGCAACCTTAAAAGTGGAAATTCTGGGCATGTGAATACGACTTCTGTAAATATGGTGTAAACACAAGTACAGTGATAATACACACACAATACACACTGACCTCAGTACTATTCATAGGTACTAGTGGTACTGTATTTAAGATATTAACTTTGAATCGAGATAATATAATGATTTTAGAATCATTAGAATAGACAAAAGATTAGAATTAGACTAGAATTTGTTTGTAGAATAAACAAAATTCATATGTATACTAGTACATATATTAGTATAGTATATACATATACAGTATACAAGTGTATATTAGTACAGTAGTGGCTAAGTTATAATATTATAAGATGATGCCAACCATTATTGTTTTGAATTTCAGGAATTGAGCTGTCGTTCTTCAGCGGGGTCTACAGTGCTTGCTTAAGCTCAACCCTAAGATTTCCTGATCCCAAACGCCTTGTTGGACTTTCAGGAATGTTTATTGGTATTGGAGAGATATTAGGTAAGCATAAAGCTCTGCCAAACTGCAGTCGGCCATTAAATGTTAATTTTCCAATTTCCATACGAAAATAGAAGCATTGATTTTAGTATATAAAAAAAAATCTGAACAATTAGTAATTGGTGCTTGCAGCTGGGAATAATTTGAGACTTTTGGTAAACTTGAGACAAAAGAGTCTATAATTACAATTAAAATCATGGCATTTAAATTCCTATCCCAATAAATAATCTTATTGCATCCAAGATGCTTATGTATAAGAATAAAAAATAAAGTTCTGCAAAACAGATGTGGTATGTAAAAATAATTTAATACAGAAACCTCAATATATATTAGATAATATGAAATATTAGTAAACAGTCGTAATATTTTCACAGGTGTGTGACAAGGCAAAGTTCAAATCAAATGTCTAGCACACAAAGTCCACAGTAGTAGAGGATGTTAGAAATTATGACATTAGAACTTGTAATTATAATACATGATACATTAAGGGCATTAGAAGTATTAATGGTAAACATATACAAAGCTTATGAGAGTACTGTGCAGTAATCATATACTGTATGTACATAGTAGTGTAGCACATACAATGAGCCCCAAGGGAAGTATTCATGACCTGACACATCTCTTACTCAATGCATCTATATTTGTATGCAAGGGATACATGTATACAAAACTTGGAGTAAGTAATTTAATGTCTGCATATGAACCATACACCGGTCTCAACAAAATGTGAATGAAAAGCACACTTTTATATATATAGAAAGATATTAAGCTCTTATAGATGCTTGTAATGTAATTTTATATATGTCTATTTGTAGACATGTCCACCATGGGAAGAGGTTCATGAAAACATTCACAAACTTTCAAAATAATAATAATAAGCCTTATTAATCTACCAAACACTAATATTGCTTAGACAAAATAATGTATGAAGGAAATAACATGTGGGACATTTAATACAAATATAGAGCCTAGGTCAAGGACATGAATGGTAAAGTCTGTCACTCAAAGGGCCACATAAGATATGAAATATATCTGAAAATATCTATGATGTTTCACTATCAGTCATTCTGGGCTGGATTAGTTTATCTGCCATGACACACTACCTACCTTCCTAACCCTGCAGAGACAGTTTGAACTGGTACCATGTGGTGCCAGTGGAGTATATGTTTGTTATCCTGAATGCCTTTGCATGATACTGTCATATGAACACGAGTGAACAGCCAAGTGGATCCTCTCGGAAAGATGCTTTTTATACAATTTGGCCTGATTTTGGCAATTTTTGGGCCAGTCAGGCTCAAACTCTGCCTACATATCACACAACAGTCTGCCCCCACATTCAGTTTGCATATATTTTTTAGTGATAAACATTTTCTTAATTTGTTTTATCTAATTATTGTACACAGTATAGTGAATCTATTATCATAATTTTTTGTCTTCAGGTGGAGGAGTATTTGGCATCTTTGGTTCTAAAACCGTTAAGTATGGTCGTGACCCCATTGTGTTATTGGGATATCTGGTCCACATGCTCTGCTTCTTCCTCATATTCCTGAATTTGCCAACAATATCTCCTTTGAGCAATACAACAGACCCCTCGTTTTTGTCACAAGGCCAGCCAAGGTACAGTATAATGCTTCAATATTTGTCAATTAGAATTTGCAGCATTTTATGTAGTAAGTATATGTAAAGTATAAAAAATACATGTACAGTATATATATTTTTACAAGAAGTAACAAAGTTTAGTAAATGTATATGGTTCTGAAATGTAGTCACTGCAACATTAAATATTTTTCCATTATGTGATTTTCACTATAAAGGGTCTGGTCTCTAAAAGTAATATCAAAATTATTTTATTTTTATTTTTTTGGAATGTATGATGGGCAGGTTAGAGTTTGCAGTAAGTAGATTGTAACATTATCCTTGCGTGTATGAGCACACCAGCTGTTTGGTAGGCCTGTGAAAATTCAGTGACTTGGAAGTTTTGTAGGCTTGGTTGGGAGTCTTTGGTATCAGAGCCAACTCATGGGGAGCTATTTAGACCATATAGAAAAGGGTGCTTCATTACAGTCAATGCTAGATTTTGTTTAGTATAAATCTAGGAATTTGAGGATTCTGGGAAGAATCCTCAAAATTTGAATCACAATTGTCAGCATTTACCTAACTGATTACAGCCGTACAGTATTAATAAAACAATCGGCAGTATGGCTCAATTACAGATTTTTATTTTTTTGCTCTAATTGTTAATGTTTCCTAGAATTTGTTTATAACTTATCTCTCTTATCACCCATATATGATTCAAACCTAAGCTTGAGCAAGCTTTTAGGAGCTTATTTCTTAATGTTAAAAGCATCAGTCTGGCAGCAGAATGCTGCTTCTGGAAACTTTCCTTTTTTAAGACTGCTCATAGCCCAGTCGATAGAGCTGCGGCCTCTCTCACGTGTGCGGTCCACGGTCCAAGACCCATACAGCCCAGGTGAATGGAATATTTAATGTTCTCTCCTGGTTTTTATCAGTTTTGATATTCTAGATTTCAATGTTTCTAGGACTATGACTCGCAGAGCCCCAAGCACTTATATAAGGAATTTCCCGATACATTCAGGAGCCACTCTTCAGCCAATATATGTATACATGTATATATGTCCAAATGTGTGCATGGTTAACTTTATAGGTTAACAAAGGCAGTCTGGAGAATTGTTGTCAATGGACTCATCCTCTTTTTACATACAGAAGATTTTATTATAAAAAATTAAATATAAATTCTGTAATTTGTAAGTTATATAAATTTTAAATGTATTTTCTTTATTCTATTTCAGTCAAGTGATTGCCATGTTGTGCAGTTTTATGCTGGGCTTTGGAGATGCTTGTTTCAACACCCAGATTTACTCTATTCTTGGTACTGTTTATCAAGATAATTCAGGACCTGCTTTTGCACTTTTCAAGTTCACTCAGTCCCTCTCAGCTGCTGCCTGCTTCTTTTACTCAAGTGTATTTGAGCTATATTGGCATCTTGCAATCTTAGTGGTGTTTGCAACAATCGGTACATTGACATTCTGTAGTGTTGAGTGGCGGGCACATCGTCGTCTCAGAGCTAAACCAGACACAGCGGCTTTCGACTGAGAGCCACATTTTGGCTCACCTGTATATGTAAATTAGTTTTTTTTAATAAAGATGTATACATTAAGATTTTGAAGTTACTTTAAGTTCATCCAGATTTCTAAAATGGTAATTATATTTGATCTTTGTCAAGTTAGGTTCTAAGATTGGCCTTCTTGTCCTACCAAGACAGAACTCATCCTATAATAGTAAAGAATAATTTAGAAACATGTTAGCTTTAGACTTAAACTGTAGCTCACATTAATTTATCTGTTAAAAGCTATATTTTATAGACATCACAATGCAAGGAAAAGGAGTGTGTTCCTCTTCACACCTAACCTAAGGGATCACCCTTTCTAGAACCCTGAAGGGCAATAAATCGAGAAAAGAGGGTGACAAGAGGTCTGCCAAGTATAGAGGACACAAAAGTATTAGTTAACTTCAATTGGCTTGTGCACAGCAGTAAGAACATTTGATATATTTATTGCCAGCTTACGAAGGTGATAACCTAAATTACTCGGTTACAATGTGAAATAGCCTCAAGTTTAGTAATATTCCCCATTTCATATTTGAGCATTAGTATGTAAATTTGCCTTTTCCTTAGATTTATGTACACTAGTGAACTAACTCAAAGCCATATAAATAATGCAAGTTAATAACAATAAAATACATTCTACAGAAAACTGGAATAAACCCAGCTGGCACTTGTGTAATATTTCACGCTGTGCTGTCCTTTGAGACCAATGATTGGATAATGTAAGACTACTTGACTATGGGAGTCCTGTAATCTTATCTTTGAGATTAAGATAAACCTAACTTGCACATAAATAATCAGGATACTATAGACTATACACATGACAATTATGTAAATTAACCATTATAAAAGATTTCAATTTTGGGACCAGTTGTGTCAAACATTAAAGGAACCTTACAAGATCTGATGATTTAACCTGAATTCCACACATCGAAAAGTGAATGGTAATCTAAGGACACGTCCCAAATGATCCTTGCCAAATAAGGAGTCACAAAAAGTCTCATTCCATTGCAGCATATACTCGTTAGTGCTGTTTATTATCACTGCATAAGTTATATTTTGATTATCAAATACTTTATGTAACTTTTGCCAGTCATATCACAAGCTGCATGATATCTGACCGTACAATACTGCTGTAATCATAAAATTACAAGATATCCAGGTGATTTGTACTAAACAAATAAATAATTCATTTAACTATTTATGTAATTGCACATTTCTGTGTTTTTTAATTACTTTTGTTTACAAAACTATTAGGACAATTTTAAATGGGTAACTATTTTTTTATATACTACTATAGTACCATACTTTTTGACATATTTATCCCTCATTGTAAGCCCTATAAAGATAATGCTAATATTTTATTTTGAACGCACATTCTAACTATGCAGGAGTTAATTTACAATACAAAAGTTTTGTGAGAAAGTGGTGTATCTGACACATTGTATTGGTATGCTGCTAAGCCCAAACCACCACACTTATCTCTGGATTGCTCACCATTATATAATGCTTTATGCACCTTTTACAATTACAATTTTGCATCATGGTACCTGAGGAGTATATACACTAAGTCTTATATCCAAATATCCTGCACTTTATTATGTACTGTATTTGTGGCTGGAAGGTGATGGGAATATTTAATAATGATGTTCATGTAAAGGTTGAACTAAATAGTCCCAGGTTCAATTTCTGGGCAGGGCACATTATCATACTCCTGATGCCTCTGATTACATAGCAGTAAACAGGTACTCAGGAGTCAGGCAACTATTGTGGGGTTACATCCTGAGAAAGGTCTGTTGTTGACCTGGTGTTCTTAATAAGCCCAACAAGCTTCGTCCCTTTTTTTCCCCTGTACAATTTGAAGTTAATTTTCCTTCATGCAAAGTCTCACTTACACAAATTGCTGGATAACTTGAGTTGTGCTAAAAAAGTATCTAATCCAGGAAGCTTAACGCTCACTTAGGTAAAATATTGTTCGAGACCTGAACTACAGTCAGACTGACACTAAACCATTTTCAGGTTTATTCATTAATTTCATTTCAAGTAAAAATATACTGCCTTCAAGCTTTTAATCTTTAGCACAAACTTTATATTAAATAAAACTACTGTATTGTGCATGTGATTTTATCATGGTGGTTTGATATACAGTATCCAAATATTGGTGACTGCCTGTATACAGTGTCTATTTTCTGTACAGTATTTTAAGATTGTTAGAAAAATCATAAAATAAGTAAATTAGCCTTTTTTTAAGGGGGAAATATTAAATAGTCTGCTGTAATTTGCATTTTCTAGGAATCGCCATTAATAATGATAAGATTATTACAGACTTGTGTCTAATTTATTGAACAGAGGCACTTGGGTAATAATTCATTTATAGTGTAAATAGAGGAGAGATACACGAAGGAGTGGTGCCCTGTCATGGACTCCTTATTGAACTGTTGTGGCCTTTATTAGGCTCTCATATTAGTTCATTTACAATCAGCCTGTCAGGTGAATTCTGAACTATAGATAAATATATTTTCTGGTGATCAATTTAAATATACTTCACCAATATTTATAATACTGTATTACTGCAAAATCTGTTAGTTGCATAAGGTTTCTGTTGTACAATTTTGTTGATTATATTTTTCAATTCATACTGTGTTTTATTAAGCTCTTCAAATGTCAACTGATAAAGAGCAAATTCAAAATTAATAGGAGAAAATATCACTGATAATACAGATAATACAACTTGAAAGCATCATTCACCCTAAGCATTTTCCATGTCAGTACAAAACTATTTTTACACAACTTGGTAATGGTCCAAAATGGACTGAAATATTGTCAAGTCTATTTTCACATTTGTAGGATCAGTGTCAAATTTTCAACCATGTTATTGTACTCACCTAGTTGTGCTGGCGGAGGTTGAGCTCTGCCCTGCTCTGCTTTCGGTCCACCTCTCAACTGTCAATCAACTACTATCCCCCCTCCCTCATGTGCATGTACATTTTTCCAAACAAACTGTACATAGTATGCAAATGCATTCAGTATACATGGACACCCCACCTTATTTGATCACTCAACAATGACACATTTGATATTCTTTTTCAAATAGTTAGCAATATATCTTATTGTCTTTTGTAAAAAATGCAATACAGTAAAGTTTCCACAGTATTGTAATTGTAAGAATTGGCCAAAACTGAGCAAACACCAGAAGCATCAGAACTCTTGATGAGCCATATAGGACCTGATATGAATTACTCCATTCTATCGGGAATGTTGTGTACATTCAATTATAACTGATGCAATCTATATTCTCTTTGACAAATGGAAACCAACATTAGGGAGGGAGAGAATCGATTAGGTACTCAACTAGTTGTGCTTCAAGGGGTCGAGCTTTGGCTCCCCGGTCGTCAACAGTGCTAACTATTCAATGACGAGTGACACTATGAAATTAAGAATGGAGGTGCACAATACCATTACTACACTACACCTACTGCCTTTACAAAAGTGTGAGAGGTTACTTAGATGGGACTTGTGAATCTATGATCTCTTTACCTATTTTCTGATTACAGCTTCTAATTCTCAAAATTTAAAAATAACCTTCAACCAAATATATATTTATTTTAAACTTTCAAAAACATACCTTATTTTGTTTATTTATACATCAATAATATGATAATTAAACCAATACAGTACACATCATTCAGAAACCTTTATTATTCTTGTCATTGTAGAGCCATTCAAAAAGCAAGAAAATACAGTACTGTACTTGTAATGTACTGTACTTGCCTGCTCTGAATACAGGAAAATGTACACAAATACATGTAGAACCTTCATTCATCAACCATTTTTTCAATCTTTGCAAACTCTTCTTTGTAACTGCGTTTCACAGTTTTCTTCAGCTTGTATTTCCTCTGCAATCTGCAATGGGGTAGGTAAAGGTTATATTATTATAACTTATTTTATCTTATATATTTATCCTGCATTTCTCAATCTTTGTACCCTTCAAATAATTCTGGGTCATACTTTAGATAAAAATATATGAATTTCATTGTCAACTGAAAGGGAGAGAGAATTTCTGTCTTTGCACTTGATACTGGTTACATGAAAAAATGAAACACAAAAGTGACTCAAAAATCCATTTGCATATGATTAGAATTAGCCTATTTATCACTATCTCTTGCAGAACCCCAAGGTAATGAGAGGTGCCACAGAACCCATGTTGAGAAACACTGTCCTCTACAGTAAATTATTTTACATTACTTATACTGAACCATTTCCCAAGACTCCATCAACAGACCAATTGAGCATAAATATAACTTGACTGTTTCAATTCCATCTGTTATTTTCTTCTTCAATAATAAATTACATCAATGTTACTTGCATTTAACGGTTAACTTTTAAAGAGACTGAATATAATATTTAAATTTTACACATTTTAGGACAAATTATACCAAATCTCTCACGTTTACATATTACCTTCACCACTAACTACAAAGTGTCGAAATGTTGGGGCAATACAGGTACTGTATATGGATTCAGAGATTTTTTAATTCCAAGTTAATGAACACATCAGTCATCTCACCCTAATGAAATAACCTACAGTAATCCTATTATTCGAACAGTATGTGATTTTCAATAGTGCATCCTACTTCTTACTTTGTATCTACAACTGACATCAAGTACAAAAACTAAATTTACAATACTGTACTTACTTGTGAGGAAGTCTGGGTTCAATCACGTTTCTGCGCTGCAGGCTCTTAAAACGCTCCTCTATGAGATCCACAGCTGGAGCTGCCCGACGCAGGCAGTCGGGCAGCTCGTCTCCAAGGGTTACTGCTATGTCCTCCTCTTCAAACCTACAAATACACATAGTATCCTTTGTTTTCTTTATGGACCCCACAAGGAAATATAACATTTAGATAAAGAAACTAAAATTACGGTAGAAACATGAGCAAATAGGATTGCAGGTACCTTCACTGAAACATCCATACAAAATATTGTATGGGAATCTCACATCCATCCCCCAAGAATTATGAAAATGCTAAGAAAAAATGTAGTTTCCAAATAAATTACTAATATAGTACTGTACTCTAACCCTTAAAATACAGTTATTATCCTGCATTGATACCAAGGGAATGCACTTATATGTTGAATGCAGTTACTATTGACCAGTCTCAATACAAATGATGTTAATATCATTTTAATTCATCCATATGGATGTAATAGTTTTGCATTTTTTTGTTTGCAGGGATATCCCAGCACAGGCCACTAAGTCTCTGGTGGGCTATTGTTTTCAATTGCTTACTATGCAATGTTATCAAGTACTAGTGGGCGGCAGGTTTGATGATGGCTTCAAGTTAAGGGTTAACACCCTCACGTATGATCAGGAGTGCACTGCAATATGCTTTATAGCACAATGACTACAAAATGGCTTCATAGGAGCTACACTTCCCAATATCAAGAGCAGGCTCGGCTTTATGATCTCGTGCAGCTGTCCTGTGTTCAAAGTCATATAATGAGTAATGAAGATACGGATATTGACTCAATAATTCTTGCTATTTAGCATTGATGCCAATAGCAAAAGGAAGCTCAGCTCTATGATTATAAAACAGTTATACTGTGCACTAAGTATTATAAGTTTCAAGTCAATATAATAAAATATTCTCAAAATAATGGACACAATAAATCAAACAGCTCATGTTAGACAATACTTGTAGTAACGAAAGGTTAACATTTTTACTTCTCTTATGCTCATATATAAGTGCTGTCTGCATCACTAACATGATCTTGTTTCTTCATAATGATATCACACAAATTTGGTGCATTATATTTTTGATAAATTTCACACAAATCAATTTGCAGCTATACTTTTGGGTTCAAAGTTAAGCAATGTAAGTCAAGCCAAGACAATGAGGCATTATCAACATAGTGAACAGTTCCATTTAAATTATTTTTTTTAATCTACCAGCACCATCTGACTGCTGGGGATTCTAAAGAAAATATTTGAACAAAAAGTGCATCAACTTGCCTTAGTCTACCAAGACGACGAGGCATTGATTTCAGCTGCTCTTTTCTGGCACTGCGACCAAGAATGCGTTTCTTTGTTAAATCTTCAGACTGGTCAATCTCCTTCTGGTATGTCTTCACCCTGAGAATAATGTGCAATTGCGTTACAACACATTCCAGACATAACACACACTAAAACAAAAGCTTGAACATAAATAATGAAGCACAAAATGATTAATGAGTCTTCACATTTCCAACATATTCTAACACCAATTTACAACATATTCTAACACCAATTTACAACATATTCTAACACCAATTTACAACATATTCTAACACCAATTTACAACATATTCTAACACCAATTTACAACATATTCTAACACCAATTTACAACATATTCTAGCATCAGTTATTTGGACTTTCTAAACCTTACAATGTTCAACTACACTTCCAACTTTGAAAATATAACACATGATACAAATTTATCCTTAAATTTCATCTAGTTGGAAAATGTTAATTTAATAACAGTATGTGTAGTTTTAATTTAGAAGCAACAAAATAAATTGAGAACACATGAATTTATTTATATTTAATAATTATAGATTATTCCTGTATGCACGCATGCCTGACAATTTAAAAATAAAAACCTGAGGAAATAGCTTTCATCCACTTTATTAATTGCTTATGGATCGTGTTGAATCAAAAATATACAAGACCTCATAACTATTCCAAAATTTCAACTTGTGTTAATCATTTACAAAATAGATAACTGTAAGCTGAAATTCCTGATAATGTTAGATCATAATTAAAGGTACTGAATATTACACCCCCAAAAAGCATGTACCCTGACAGCCTGGTCATGTGCAACGAACACAAGAGTTGCGATGACAAATATTCCAAAATTTGAAGGCAGTAGAAGAGAAGGAAAACCCAAACAATGGAAACACTGAAATTCATTCAATGAATGAATGAAGCAGGGTCTGGGTACCCTACAAACACACAATGTAACAGTCTCTAAGATTCATTTGTTACAACTTGTAATACAGTTGTTCTGTATTATAATTGTGAAGATTATAATCTTGTTATAATCTTGTTATAACATTTTATGATGTATTAGAATACTGTTACAACTAGCTATATTGGTTGTTATAATTGTTAGAAGGTGTTAGACCTTGTTCGAACGTCATAGTTTCGTTGTGTGTTTGGTGGGTATGTCCCAAGCAAGAGAAGTGGAACAGTCATGGAACTGTTATTATATTATGTTACTGTTATTATAACAGCAAGAGAAGCTAGTCATGGAACAAGACTAGCTGGAAGTAATCTGTTAAGAAGAGTGGACATTTAACATACAACTCGTAAAGAGCATTTGATCCCTTACAGAATGGTACAGTGCTGCTATGGAAGTTTTACAGGAGTACAGTGGTAGTGCTTCTGTGTGATGTTATTTAGTGTTTAAGGTATTGTGAATGGATGGGTATAACTTTGAAAATCTTAAAACCCTCTTCCCTATTTTTCTCTCCTTTTATCTAAGGACAAATACTTTCATACCTCATAGTGCTGAGAAAATGTGTAATGATGACAATGTTACATATGAAATATACTTCTTAGTCATATAATCCATAAAAGTTTTACCTGAAAATATTGCTGCTTCTAACACGTTGTTCCTTTTGTTGCAGTCTTTTTAATTTAGCAAGTTTTTGTTTCTGCTCCTTCCTTCGTTGTTTCCTGGTTTTCTTTTCGTTCTTTGGTTTGCTTGTCACAGTCAACTTTTCTTTATCAACCTGCAGTTAGTAAAAATGCATAATAAATGCTTAATATTTTCCAAAATAATTAAATAAAAATTCCAATAAAAATTACATGCATAACAATACAGCCAAAATATTCACAACAGTCAGTTGATTACCCACTGTTTATTTCAAGAATTTTTCTACTCCTGCAGCTTGGTGCCCAACCACTTGGGCTGGATGATAGAGTGACGATCTTGCTTCATGCAAGTCGGTGTTCAATTCCCGACAGTCCAAGTGGCTGGGTACCGTTCCTTTCCCCCCGTCCCATCCCAAATCCTAATTCTGACCCATCCAAAGTGCTATACAGTTGTAATGGCTTCATGTTTTTTCCTGATAATTCCCTCCCTCCTGCAGCTTGGGTTGTGCCAGACTTTCCTGGTAATTGTCTGGTATGTGAGACTGTTTGTTGGCTTAGCGTGTAGGGCCATAATGCCACCACTACCAGGCTGTTGTCGTCGTTTTAGATTCAGCTACTCAGAACAAAAAGTTCCAAGTTGCACGGGCTATAGTGAGCCTGTAGTGGACTTACCTGGCACAAGATTGGGGCTGTAACTTGGGATCTGGGCCGATCAGATAAATTCAGTAGAAACTTGTGAAGTTTCCTCTTTACAGCTTTCACTGTTGTTCCATCAACATTTTACATATGTTGGCAGGAGAATGGAAAATCATTGTCCTCTAATGTTTACGTTGTTTTCTTAATTAATTGTACTTATGCCGCCCCGACTTTTCATCATATTTAATTTATATGCCCTACAACCTCTCCCCTCGAGTGTTTTAATTGTATTGTGCACGTTTGGAATTTAACCTTCCACCATTTTCCATAGACATAAAATGAGATCTTTATTGTCTCCATTACAAGGAATACAGTACCAGTACGAGAGCTTTCAGATGGTCCCAGTAGTTTAAGTGCTTCACAGAATCTATGCACGCAATAAAGGATCTCTTTATATTTTTAAGCTACGCAATCTTAACTGCCTTGAAAAAGGAAGTGAAACCGAACAACATTCCATGTAAGATAGCACCAGTCAAATAGAACTTTGGCCTCACACACGCGTGGGGTCCACGGTTCGAGATTCCTACAGCCCAAGTGAATGGAATAGCATCAGTACTTTGAAGAGTACTGTGTACCATCATATGGCATTGGTCCCAATCACAAGATAGCCTTGGCCAGCTTACTCAATTGTGAACAAACCCGAACCCCACTGGGAAGATTGCCCTGGAGGCAGTAGTAATGTGAGCTGGCCACTAGGCAAGAAAAACCCGGATATAACAGCTGATGTGAACTGGAACACAAGCATTGTTTATTAGATATTAATGCCAATGCGTCTTACCACCATCTCAACCTCCTCCTCTTCCTCTTCGCCTCCAGCCTTCGGAAGACCTTGCGACATTTCTTCAAGCCATGTTTCTGCTGTAGGAGCCTTGTCCACTGTGGGGAACATTCTGGTAGTTGCACGTTCTATACGCTCAATTTTCCTTAGCTGCGTCGCTTCCTGAGAAACTGCTTTCTGTAATAGCTTTTGATGGTCAATGTAGGAAGGGTTGTATGAAGTTCCTGTGAACAAAGTGCATTTGTTAATACTTCTCTCGTTATATTTATTATAGCAAATGCTAGAATTTATTTGTGTATATTAAAAAGTATTTTGCTACCATAATTCAACAAAGAATTAACTTTTTAACTAAAAAAATACAGCACTGAATAAAAAAAAAAAAAGTTTCTTTTAGAAGGGGTTATTCAGTAGCTTCTCTGAAGCTACTGATCTTTCAACTTTCTAACTAGGTTCCTTAGTTATTATGTACCTTTCTAACTAGGTACCTTAGTTATTAGATACCTTTCTAACTAGGTACCTTAGTTATTAGATACCTTTCTAACTAGGTACCTTAGTTATTAGATACCTTTCTAACTAGGTACCTAGTCTAACTAGATACCTTAGTTATTAGGTACCTTTCTAACTAGATACCTTAGTTATTAGGTACCTTTCTAACTAGATACCTTAGTTATTAGGTACCTTTCTAACTAGGTACCTTTGATGAATCACTGTATCAATGAATGATGAAAACCTCATATGGGACAACAGGACTTCTACAGGTCCTTTAATATTATGTTTAAACGACGAGTGGTTGACTTGGTATACTCATTACAAGCACATAGAGCTGTGTAAACCGTATGGACATAATCACTATACATACCACGTAATTATAATGCAATTTTTTTCCATGACAACTGCACTTGCATAGTAAGCAACCATGAAACGATAGCAGGATTTTTTCAGTAGTCTGGGGCAAGCTCCACTACACCCATATAGAGCTATTATACCGATATTAGCATCATTAGTAAAAAACAATACTACAGTATCCAAAATCAATGTATGATGATAGCCACATTACCCTGTGAATCATCATATCAAAATTTCCCCCTTATTCATCTGAACACCTAAACTGGTTAATCAAGTTATACCAAACTAATCCTTCTGTTGCACTTGGAATTCTCTTGAACTTGAGTTCTGTTCAAGTAAAACATACACATGCATTGACTGAACTGTAAAGTATAACTAACCATAAGAACTAACAATAATTTCAATATACTATACCTGCTTCTGGAAGCAACACAGGTTTAAGTTTAGACGGTTTAACATATCTATTCTTGGGGACATTGACTGGTCGCAGTTTTCTCTGTGCTCTGTAGTAGAAAGATATATCTTTAATGAAAGACTCTTCAAGACCTTTCTTCTTGCATTCTTGGGTAACATCATCACCTGAAACACAAATCATGCATATTAACACAAAAAACAACTCTATAAAAGAATATTACTAGTATAAAAACCACACGTGTGTATATGTGAAATTTATGTAAGGAATTTACACAAAGTCTTTTGCACTCTCCTGAGTGCTTTATCAAGGTCTGAATGTGTGATTAGGATGAGACGTACATCTCGGTGTCTAATCACACAGGTTTTTATCCTATGTTATTATGCCTGTGAGAAGAAATTACCATTACTAAATATTGATAGTTACAGGAATTTACATATATAGATTTAGTCAAGTGATACAAATTTTTTTCAGCCACTGGTTCATCAAACTCTGGTCAATTCAAATTCCGTTCAGGGCCTGATAGCCGAGTTGACAGTGCTTGGGATTCGTAGTCCTAAGGTTCTAAGTTCGATCCCCGGTGGAGGCGGAAACAAATGGACAGTTTCTTTCACCTTGATGACCCTGTTCACCTAGCAGTAAATAGGTAACTGGGAGTTAGACAGCTGCTACAGGCTGCTTCCTGGGGGTGTGTAACAAAAAGGAGGCCTGGTCGAGGACTGGGCCGCGGGGACGCTGAGCCCTGAAATCATCTCAAGATAACTCAAGAAACACATACATTACAGCATCAATCGGGTTGTGTCCTACACTTTCTTTATTAAAATTCCACTTTTTAAACGAATGATTCCTGTATTATCTTGACTGAACATAGACCACTCTGAAGTTTTACATTAGTGTTCTATGTTGTTCTGTTCATGTTTCTACCAGAATTTCTCTTATTGCATTTATATTTTTGATGCAGCAGTAAAACTACTGGCATCTACAGCTTAGGCTGTATCAATTTATTTTATTCCACTCTGCACACAAGGATGGCAATTGTTTTATAAATGGCAGTTTACATCCATCAGACAAATCTGTCAGGTTATTGAAATGCAGTGGTTTGCTTCATTGGTTTACAACTGAGGATACCTCATTTAATTTCTGCAGTAAGACAAGTGGTTCAGTACATTTCCCTTCACCTGATGCATCTGTACACTTAGCAATAAATAGGTACCCAGTTGTTAGGCACTTAGTAACTGCCGATCTTCTTGTACAGTACTGTAACTGCAGATCTTCTTGTACAGTACTGTAACTGCTGATCTTCTTGTACAATACTGTAGTGTAACTACAGATCATCTTGTACAGTACTGTAACTGCAGATCTTCACACTTTGCATGACAAAAATTACAAAAACTGCTGTAATTTACACAAAAAAATCAATTTCTATATAAAATATATAAATAAAATTCCTACATATATCGCAACTTAAAATAGATTTTTCATTGCATTCCCCAATAAAGTAGGGAAAGCTCCTAGATGGAATAAGACATCAAAGACAAAAACAAACTGTAATAGATAAACAAGAATTTACATTCTGAACAATCTTACCTCCTTCTGACCACAAATCCAAGGTGAACTTATTTTTGATTATAGACTTGGGTCTGTTAGAGGCTTCCTCTTTAGCCGCTTCGATTTGTTTCACGGCCTGTTTAAACTTCTTAGCTACTGTTGGACCTTTTGCTTCTAACTGCTGCTTTTTTTTCATTGCTATAGCTAATACTTCCCGTTTTGCTCTGAAATTAAACTTATGTCAGTTAATGTTTAGCTAAAATATTTACCCAACTTTAACATCTATAAGTTAATATATAAACTAAATAAAAATTGTTTCATTTAAATACAAATAAAGTACAGTATATACTGTATTAACATATTATTCTGAAATATTTAATAATAAAATTTTCTAACAAAATGAAGCCAACATTGCAGTATAGTTTACTAGTATGTGCAACAGTGACTTCTGATGCAATCAACACAACTTTATTACTTTTCAACACTAAATTTTCAAGTTTTACAATTACTGTCATACATACCTTGGCTTGCGGGGTGCCCTGGCTCCTTGTAAGCCATTAAGGAATTGGTGGGACTTCAAAGACTTTATTCGACGTTTCCCAGTACTTGGCTTCAACTCGACAATCTTTTTTCCAGAACCCCCCGAATCTCCGGGTACTTTATCCAGAGTGTATTCCAAGATGACATCTGAACATTTATTATAGACTACATTAAAAAGTGTTAAAATTAACTTAAAACTATATAATAATGCACAAATTTAATATTACTTGCCAAAAAAATGTTATAACTAAACAAAAAACCAAGTTCATTGAATTCAGTATATGCTTGATATAACAACAACTGATTTATTGAATTACAATACTCGAAATAGCAATAAGTTTTGAGACCATTACTTGGTTCCTGAAATGCCCTGCTTACAGCTCAGTTATAAACAATAGATGGCCGCTACTGAAAATATTGCACCGCAATCACCACTCTGTGTAACAAGTGAAGCGACTGACACTTTTGGGGTTCGTTGTGGCAACAGCCAGTTTTAACACCAGTACGGTGCACGTTGCATCAATTTTGGAAAATCAGTAATAACTCATTCGTACATCATTAAAAGTGATACTATTAATTTTCTATGCTTTATGAGCAAAATTTAAAGAGCAAACTCTTAATTTTAACCTATTACACAATGAATCTACCTACCAGTGGAACCTGATCATGCAAAATATTCATTATCATCCCAAGTATTTCCCATGCAACAGCCAAAAAAAACATTTTTCAAAGGTTTCATCAAGACCATTACACAGCTTAAGTTAACCATGCCCAATTGCCTTTCAAACCTTTTCCTCTGCTTCATGTTTTCTATAAAATATCATGAGATTTTTATTCCATTTAATATTTAGAAACATGGTCTCAACCATTTTCACAATAACAAAAGTTATTCTGGCACCTCATCCGAGCCACCAAATGACCTTATCGCCAATGTGATTATTTCCAAAACATGCCCATTGACTTTTCCACAGCCAAAACTCTTTATTTAGATCAAGATTTTCTTTATCATATTTAAGAAGATTTGGGCCAATATTAGGTCCTAACTGAACATATCAAAATAAAAACTAGCCATATAATCTTTTATTCAAATCAAGCCCATCAACTTTTCCATTCCCAAAATCTAAATTTAGTTCAAATTTTCTGTGTAATATCAGCTTGGTGGAGCAGACACCACATTCATTACAATAATAATCTGCTGCCCACCATATGACCAAGTATGGCATGTAAAACAATTAAATTTTCTTATCTGATTCTTAAGCATGTTTGTTGCCATCACTGATATAATGGTGTTCCACAATAAATAGTTACTGGCATACTGTGATCACCATTGGGTAAAAGTAATGAACTGCAGCTATTGGCTATATTTCCCACAAATGACTCAATGTTACCGACAATTTACCACAAGCGGTAATAACAATTACAAATAACAAGCAGAGCACAGCCCAACATCAATCCTTAAACTGAACATACAGTACAGTACACTGCATATGAGTACATAATGAGAAAATAAAATGCATTAGAGAAAATAAGCCTACCTTCATCTTTAATTCCCATTTCATCTTCAACTTCCCGTTCAGCAGCTCCATCTCCAACATCCAGGAACAGTAACTCATTGCTCGATTTTTCTTCCAGGGGACCTCTGCCAAATACAAAAATAATGAATTCAGCTACCAATACTCCATTGTATACCTTTAAATATGGGAAATAGAAAGACTATCAATATCAGACCTGAGAGTTAGACAGCTGCTACAGGCTGCTTCCTGGGGATGTGCAAAAAAAAAAGGAGGCGTGGTCGAAGACTGGGCTGCGGGGACGCTAAGCCCCAGAATCATCTCGATAACCCTGGTCCCTTTGCATCTTTTCCCATTGCCCTTTAGCAAAAACAGGTCTTTCGTAGTTACTGTAAGTGTTTATTTATATTAGTGTACTGTACTTCTTTGTAGATAAATATTCTAATCAAGAATAATCTCAATTCACTGCCAATTTAAATAATTAAATTATATATATACAGTACAGTATATATACATATATATATATATATATATATATATTTAATTACATATATATCCTGTCAAATAACACTGGAGTAATAATTTCACAAGCTGGCGTAATAATTTCACAGGCTGTATAATAATTTCACAGGCTGTATAATAATTTTACAGGCTGTATAATAATTTCACAGGTTATATAATAATTTCACAGGTTATATATTAATTTCACACTGCATAATAATTTCACAGGCTGGCGAAATAATAATACTTTCAGATGGGTGTTATAAGTTTACAGGTTAGAGAACTTATCACATGACTGCAGCAGCCACAGGCCCACAACTCAAATGGTTCTGCATATCATATGGGAATTTGTCCAATTGCCTCTTGAAAATGTCTACTTTTGTTCCAGCAATATTTCTCATACTGTACTGTACTTGTGGAATAAGGCTGAAGAACAATGGGCCTCTTATGTCCGGTGTTCTCTGAGTGTACCGAAGGTACCACTAATCTTCAATGGCACTATTTCCCCACCTTTCACTCCAGTAAGCTATTTTATTGTGCATATTTGAGAGCCAAATGAGTATCTTCCATGTACATATTACATGATACCTCTCC
Organism: Procambarus virginalis; assembly: GCA_020271785.1. Classification (NCBI taxonomy): domain Eukaryota; kingdom Metazoa; phylum Arthropoda; class Malacostraca; order Decapoda; family Cambaridae; genus Procambarus; species Procambarus virginalis. The sequence goes on along the minus strand of WNGS01165503.1, from coordinate 13,510,702 downwards.
TCTACAGAGAATACATTTTAAGTGCTTTAAGATGGCCCAGTAATTGAGGTGTTTTGATGCATCTTTTCAGCTGCTTTTCAACTCTCTGTAAGGATAAAGCTGAAAAAATAGGTATTGTAGCTAAGGTTTAAATTAGTAGGATATATTGTCATGATGACCCTATTTTCAACTTCCCTCGACTACTAATATTGTAACAAGTGGTGACCACTCATTACAAGAAAAATACCAAATAGTCAAAGCACTGGCTAAATATCTGCAGTCGACCAACAAATTGGGACACATCTGACCCGTGCCACATTTATACCTGGCGCCACCAACAGCTAAACACAGAAAACAACTGCCTCGTCGCAGCACCATGGATCAGCTGACGCCATAAACACAACACACCGCCCTACGGTGCGACAAGTCTCCCTACAACACACACCTCTGTTTTAATCACCGTTCTTATATCTACAGCACAACGTAACAAACACTTTGGAAGCTCCGATCATCCTCAACATAAACGCGTCCACCAACATCTGTACTGGTGCAGTCATCGGGAGGACAAACCCTTCATGCAAACTGCACCTACTATCAAGAAGAAGAAGAAGACTACTCATGGTTGAGTGGATAGTGTGTCTACCTCACATGCGTGGGATCCAGGGTTCAAGTCTCCTAGAGCCCTGGTGAATGAAATTAGCATTTCTAGTACTGTACTGGAATAGGTCAATGCAAAAACAAACCGCCTACAAACTATTGTTTTGGCCAAATCTTTAAATTGGTCAATCTTTGGAAATAACAGGGCAACAATACCTAGAAAACAACTACGATCATATTATATTTAAGTTTCCAGGGTCTGCCAGATTGCTTACATCCTTTCCAAATTGTGGTGCAGTTTGCAACGTTCAGCTCAAAATCAGGGCTCCTGGGTTGGATTATCACATAAAGAAATGATTGGGTGTGTTTCCTTTCACCTACTGCATCTGTTCACCTAATAAATTGCTACCCAGGAGTTAGGCAATTGTTTAGGGGGTTGCATCCCTAGGAAGCGGGGGCGGGGACCTAGGAACAAGTATATATATATATATAAACAAGTTTCTTGCCAAAACAAATCCCAGTAATTGTTAAATTATTTAATAAACGTTACCACGAGTGGGAGCAAGTAAACTTGTGGAACTTAATGTCACCAACTTTAAGTCAAGTTTTATGTATCCATACCCGTATCTCTCCTCTCTTCTCTCTTCCTCTAATTTGGCCTCCACATCGGCTATATTTGTTCGTTTTCTCCATGCTTTCTTCTTGTTTTTATTGAAGCGTTTTCTCTTAGTGTTTGGAACAACCTGGTCGACCACCTCCACCATGCTGGCGTGTTTACTAGTGGGCAGCGTTGCCACATACAAATTGCTGAAAGTAGCGAGCTGGCGGTCTAAAAGTAGCGAATTTGTAATAAGAGTAGCCCAATTTTTTGTTTAGTGACTGATACGGGTTTCAAAGTAATATATTTTGATATATAGAGTACACTACACGATGTTAATTGTTTTAATAATATTAATATTATTATCTATATATATATATATATATATATATATATATATATATATATTATATATATATATATATATATATATATATATTTTAACCTAAAAGGGGTACCACCTCTGGTGCAAGTGTAGGGACCCATAGCCTCGGAGAAGAAAATAAAGAGTACCCAGAGAAGACCTTGTGGATCCTCACTGAACACTTTGATATTTTCTTTTCCTACCACCCCTATTCTTTAGTATGTGTGCCTATATATCTAACTTTATTTTAAAATTTCATTACAGAAAAAGGGTAATGCACAACCTGAAACCCAAGTGACACCCCCGAAGCCCGACCAGTTGTGTAACCGGACCTCGACCAGTTGTCTAACCTTAAGCCTAGCAAGTATACATCTCATCCAAACCCCACAAAGCTAAACAGTCCCAGAGCACAACCAAACTCCATTCAAACTCAAAAGCAAACAAACCTGGAACACTAGTACACAAAGAACCGCTGAAGCACAACCATGCACGAACCGAAGCCGACCATGCATAACCCACAGTCCAAGTAACACCCCGGAGCCCGACCAATTATTAACCGGAGCCCGACCAGTTGTTATTTAACCGGAGCCCGACCAGTTGTTATTTAACCGGAGCCCGACCAGTTGTGTAACTGAAGCTCGACCAGTTGTGTAACCAGACCCCGACCAGTTGTGCAACCGTAAGCCTAGCAGTATACATCTCATCCAACCCCCACCAAGCTAAACAGTCCCAAAGCACAACCAAACTATTCCTAGCTCGACCAAACAAAAATCTTAGTGCTACCTAAAATCCTCCACTTGCCCTAGAAACCAACTATGGAGCCATAGCCAACAACTGAACTATATACAAAAAAAGAAACCCAAATTTCTAGCAAACAAACAAAGCCCTAGCAAACAAACCTGGAGCACTAGTACACAAACAACCACTAGAGCACACCATGTACGAACCAGAGCACAACCATGTACGAACCGGAGCACAACCATGCACAACCCAAAGCCCAACAAGTCACACCCCTGGAGTAATGCAATCGGAACCCGATAAGTTGTGAAACCGGAGCCCGACCAGTTGTCTAACCGCAAGCCTGGCATGAACGAACCAAACAAACAACCTCTGGATCACAACCATGTACGAACAGAAGCCCGACCATGCACAACCCAGTACCCAAGTGACACCCCCGGAGCCCGACCAGTTATTTAACGGAGCCCGACCAGTTATTTACCGGAGCCCGACCAGTTGTGTAACCGGAGCCCGACCAGTTATTTAACCGGAGCCCGACCAGTTATTTAACCGGAGCCCGACCAGTTGTGTAACCGGAGCCCCACCAGTTGTGTAACCGGACCCCGACCAGTTGTGTAACCGCAAACCTAGCATGAACGAACCAAACAACCTCTGGATCACAGCCATGCATGAACCAAAGCCCGACTATGCACAACCCGAAGCCCAAGTGACACCCCCAGAGCCCAACCAGTTATGTAACCGGAGCCTGACCAGTTGTCTAACCTTAAGACTAGCAAGTATATATCTCATCCAACCCCCACAAAACTAAACAGTCCCAGAGCACAACCAAACTCCATTCCTAGCTCGACCAAACAAAAATCTCATTAACCCTACCTAATATCCTCCACTTGCACTAGACACCAACTATTGACCCATAGCAAACAATTGAACTATATACAAAAAAAGAAACCCGGATTTCTAGCAAACATAAACAGAGCCTTAGCAAACAAACCTGGAACACATGTACACAAACAACCGCTGAAGCACAACCATGCACGAACTGAAGCCTGACCATGCACAACCCACAGCCCAAGTGACACCCCCGGAGCCCGACCAGTTATTTAACCGGAGCCCGACCAGTATATCTAACCGGAGCCCGACCAGTTATTTAACCGGAGCCCGACCAGTTGTGTAACCGAAGCTCGACCAGTTGTGTAACCAGACCCCGACCAGTTGTGCAACCGTAAGCCTAGCAAGTATACATCGTATCCACCCCCACCAAGCTAAACAGTCCAAAGCACAACCAAACTCCATTCCTAGCTCGACCAAACAAAAATCTTAGTGCTACCTAAAACCCTCCACTTGCCTAGAAACCAACTATGGAGCCATAGCCAACAATTGAACTATATACAAAAAAAAGAAACCCAAATTTCTAGCAAACAAACATAAAGCCCTAGCAAACAAACTGGAGCACTAGTACACAAACAACCCTAGAGCACAACCATGTACGAACCGGAGCACAACCATGCACAACCAAAGCCCAACTATCACACCCCTGGAGTAATGCAATCAGAACCCGATAAGTTGTGAAACCGGAGCCCGACCAGTTGTCTAATCGCAAGCCTAGCATGAACGAACCAAACAAACAACCTCTGGATCACAACCATGCACGAACTGAAGCCTGACCATGCACAACCCACAGCCCAAGTGACACCCCCGGAGCCCGACCAGTTATTTAACGGAGCCCGACCAGTTATATTTAACCGGAGCCCGACCAGTTATTTAACCGGAGCCCGACCAGTTGTGTAACCGAAGCTCGACCAGTTGTGTAACCAGACCCCGACCAGTTGTGCAACCGGACCCCGACCAGTTGTGCAACTGCAAACCTAGCATGAACGAACCAAACACCTCTGGATCACAGCAATGCATGAACCAAAGCCAGACTATGCACAACCCGAAGCCCAAGTGACACCCCCGGAGCCCAACCAGTTATGTAACCAGAGCCCGACCAGTTGTCTAACCTTAAGCCTAGCAAGTATACATCTCATCCAAAACCACAAAGCTAAACAGTCCCAGAGCACAACTAAACTCCATTCCGCTCGACCAAACAAAAATCTCATTAGCCCTACCTAATGTCCTCCACTTGCCCTAGACACCAACTATTGACCCATAGCAAACAATTGAACTATATGCAAAAAAGACCCGGATTTCTAGCAAACATATAAACATAGAGGTTAGCAAACAAACCTGGAGCACTAGTACACAAACAACCGCTGAAGCACAACCATGCACGAACCAAAGCCTGACCATGCACAACCCACAGCCAAGTGACACCCCCGGAGCCCGACCAGTTATTTAACCGGAGCCCGACCAGTTATATTTAACCGGAGCCCGACCAGTTATTTAACCGGAGCCCGACCAGTTGTGTAACCGAAGCTCGACCAGTTGTGTAACCAGACCCCAACCAGTTGTGCAACCGTAAGCCTAGCAAGTATACATCTCATCCAACCCCCACCAAGCTAAACAGTCCCAAAGCACAACCAAACTCTATTTCTAGCTCGACCAAACAAAAATCTTAGTGCTACCTAAAACCCTCCACTTGCCCTAGAAACCAACTATGGAGCCATAGCCAACAATTGAACTATATACAAAAAAAAGAAACCCAAATTTCTAGCAAACAAACAAAGCCTAGCAAACAACCTGGAGCACTAGTACACAAACAACCACTAGAGCACAACCATGTACGAACCGGAGCACAACCATGCACAACCCCAAAGCCAACAAGTCACACCCTGGAGTAACGCAATCGGAACCCAATAAGTTGTGAAACCGGAGCCCGACCAGTTGTCTAATCGCAACCCTAGCATGAACGAACCAAGCAAACAACCTCTTTATCACAACCATGCACGAACAGAAGCCCGACCATGCACAACCCAGTACCCAAGCTACACCCCCGGAGCCCGACCAGTTATTTAACCGGAGCCCGACCAGTTATTTAACCGGAGCCCGACCAGTTGTGTAACCGGAGCCCGACCAGTATTTAACCGGAGCCCGACCAGTTATTTAACCGGAGCCCGACCAGTTGTGTAACCGGAGCCCCACCAGTTGTGTAACCGGACCCCGACCAGTTGTGTAACCGCAAACCTAGCATGAACGAACCAAACAACCTCTGGATCACAGCCATGCATGAACCAAAGCCCGACTATGCACAACCCGAAGCCCAAGTAACACTCCCAAAGCCCGACCAGTTGTCTAACCTTAAGCCTAGCAAGTATACATCTCATCCAACCCCCATAAAGCTAAACATCCCAGAACACAACTAAACTCCATTCCTAGCTCGACCAAACAAAAATCTCATTAGCCCTACCTAATGTCCTCCACTTGCCCTAGACACCAACTATTGACCCATAGCAAACAATTGAACTATATGCAAAAAAAGAAACCCGGATTTCTAGCAAACATATAAACATAGAGGCTTAGCAAACAAACCTGGAGCACTAGTACACAAACAACCGCTGAAGCACAACCATGCACGAACCAAAGCCTGACCATGCACAACCCACAGCTCAAGTGACACCCCCGGAGCCCGACCAGTTATTTAACCGGAGCCCGACCAGTTATATTTAACCGGAGCCCGACCAGTTATTTAACCGGAGCCCGACCAGTTGTGTAACCGAAGCTCGACCAGTTGTGTAACCAGACCCCAACCAGTTGTGCAACCGTAAGCCTAGCAAGTATACATCTCATCCAACCCCCACCAAGCTAAACAGTCCCAAAGCACAACCAAACTCTATTCCTAGCTCGACCAAACAAAAATCTTAGTGCTACCTAAAACCCTCCACTTGCCCTAGAAACCAACTATGGAGCCATAGCCAACAATTGAACTATATACAAAAAAAAAGAAACCCAAATTTCTAGCAAACAAACAAAGCCGTAGCAAACAAACCTGGAGCACTAGTACACAAACAACCACTAGAGCACAACCATGTATGAACCGGAGCACAACCATGCACAACCCAAAGCCCAACAAGTCACACCCCTGGAGTAACGCAATCGGAACCCAATAAGTTGTGAAACCGGAGCCCGACCAGTTGTCTAATCGCAACCCTAGCATGAACGAACCAAGCAAACAACCTCTATCACAACCATGCACGAACAGAAGCCCGACCATGCACAACCCAGTACCCAAGTGACACCCCCGGAGCCCGACCAGTTATTTAACCGGAGCCCGACCAGTTATTTAACCGGAGCCCGACCAGTTGTGTAACCGGAGCCCGACCAGTTATTTAACCGGAGCCCGACCAGTTATTTAACCGGAGCCCGACCAGTTGTGTAACCGGAGCCCCACCAGTTGTGTAACCGGACCCCGACCAGTTGTGTAACCGCAAACCTAGCATGAACGAACCAAACAACCTCTGGATCACAGCCATGCATGAACCAAAGCCCGACTATGCACAACCCGAAGCCCAAGTAACACTCCCAAAGCCCGACCAGTTGTCTAACCTTAAGCCTAGCAAGTATACATCTCATCCAACCCCCATAAAGCTAAACAATCCCAGAACACAACTAAACTCCATTCCTAGCTCGACCAAACAAAAATTTTTTAGCCCTACCTAAAATCCTCCACTTGCCCTACACACCAACTCTTGAACCATAGCAAACAATTGAACTATATACAAAAAAAGAAACCCAGATTTCTAGCAAACATATAAACAGAGCCTTAGCAAACAAACCTGGAGCACTAGTCCACAAACAACCACTGAAGCACAACCATGCACGAACCGAAGCCTGACCATGCACAACCCAAAGCCCAAGACGTGACACTCCCGGAGCCCGACCAGTTATTTAACCGGAGCCCGACCAGTTTTTATCCAGAGCCCGACCAGTTATTTAACTGGAGCCCGACCAGATATTTAACCGGAGCCCGACCAGTTGTGTAACCGGAGCCTGACCAGTTGTATAACCGAAGCTTGACCAGTTGTGTAACCGGAGCCTGACCAGTTGTGTAAACGGACCTGACCAGTTGTGTAACTGCACGCCTAGGTCTACTTAGACTGTGGATGGTGCGCCCCCACGTGAATTATTACATCCAGGCATGGAGACCTCAACTTCAGAAAGACACAGCTACTCTGGAGCCATGTCTCACCAGAGCTATGGAGCTGTGTCTTACGACAAAAATCATACCAGACCTTAGTCATCTGTTGTATCAGGAACGGTTGAGGGCCACAGGGCTAACACCACCACAAACCAGGCATGACAGGGCGGACTTCATAGAAACCTTTAAAATACTAAACAATTTGGAGAATGTCGATCAGGACAATGTCTTCAAAAGGTCAGATGTTACAGGAACAAGGAGCAACGGGTTCACACTCAACAAGCCAGAATGCTTTTTCACCCACAGGGTTGTAAACCAGTGGAACCGCCTACCCGCCGAAGCAGTAAACGCCAAATCTCTGCTTGGTTTTAAAATATAGCTGGAAAAGATCATCAGGACGAATGGGGGGACCCTTGATAAGCCGCCGGCTTACTGCCGTCATCGAGGCCACTAGTGTTAGTGGCTCTCAGGTAAATTCAGTTCCCGGAGGGGTGTCCCCGCTCCTTCCTGGTGGGAAGTTGGTCATCTATTGCAGTATCATACTATCATGCGAGAGGAGCCACACATCTATGGTTCATCCAATAATATCAGCAGACTTCTAGATGTTACTACTGCTCGGCTTAGACTCGATTACAAGTATCTCTGGGAATTCTCATTATCTGCTGATGTAGACCTGACCAAATGTAAACTGTGTATCAAGATTGTAACTTGCTTAGCTTAATGAATTGTGAGGTTCAGTCCCTGAGTCCATTATGTGCCTCTGTAACCTTTTCCACTACCACCCACAAGATGGGTATGGGGTGCATAATAAATGAACTACACTAAACTATTGCAGTATTTGTACATTGGCCTGTCGCTTGTCACTAAACTTAGTTGTTAACTATTAACTTGATGAAATAATATTACCGTATACGCGAGAATAATTCTGAATACACAGCGATAAAATTGACGAATGCGGCTTTGGGTGGGCGGCGGCGTAGGCGAGCCTGGCCTGAGGACAGGCAACTGTAAATGCTTCACCCTCCACACACTTCAAGTGAAAATAATTGCCAACAGAACCTAAATACCGAACCTACTATACGCCTAATTAATTATAGAATATAAAATTAATTTATACACGATAAAAACTATTTTTAATACGCAGTACATGAAAATCGATAATAAATGCGTCTTGGGATGTGGGGGAGACGACCGCCGTGTTAACGAGCCTAGTCTGACGACGGGGTAGTTTTAACAATGGAGAAGTGTATTCTACATAATATCCTACCCATATAATGTTGGCAAATCATGATCCTCAAAATCTTCCACAATATCCGAGAGAGGACAGACTATTTAGCATTAGTGGAATACAAACATTTGAATACTATAGAACCCGGATGAAAAAAATAACGGAAAGAATGACCCTCGAGACATTACAAAACTCAATGTCATAAAAGCGAGCAAATGTATAATGCATTAAGCATTGTAGGTGGAGGTAGACTATATATTCATGCGTACCTCCCAACTGCTCAGATATATTTGCAAAAAAAAAAAAACTTATCAGCCTTACCTACACGGGAGCAACGCACCGCACGCCTCCGCTGCTTCCTAACGACTGACCGGGTCGCAGTCGATGACCCGGAAGCGTCCAACCGACCCAGAGACTCCCTGCCTAAAATTATTTGAACGCCATATCGAAATTCCTAGCGTATAGCGCCAGGAATGTGTAAATTAATATTTATATGCATTATAAGCCTTTCTAAAGTAATTTATAGATCTGAATATCATATATTGTCTAACAAACGAATTATTTAGGTTAAGATTTTAGTCTCCATGGTGTAGTGGTAAGACACTCGCCTGGCGTTCCGCGAGCGCTATGTCATGGGTTCGTATCCTGGCCGGGGAGGATTTACTGGGCGCAATTCCTTAACTGTAGCCTCTGTTTAACGCAACAGTAAAATGTGTACTTGGATGAAAAAACGGTTCTTCGCGGCGGGGATCGTATTCCAGGGACCTGCCCGAAACGCTACGCGTACTAGTGGCTGTACAAGAATGTAACAACTTTTGTATATATCTCAAAAAAAAAAAAAATTATGCCAGATGCAATTAAGTCTCATCGCACACAAGAAAATTCGTCGGCGGATTTTTTTTATTATTATTTATATGTAAAAAGAGTTTTGAAATTCTTGTAAAGCCACTAGCACGCATAGCGTTTCGAGTAAGTCCTTAATCCTAATTTTTTCCCCGGAATACGACCCGCTAAATCGTTTAACAACGTGTTCACTGCTGGGTGAACAGTTAAGGATTGGCGCCCGGTTAATCCTTCCCGGCCAGGATACAAACCCAGGTCAATACCATACTACTTGTGTAAAGGAGGAATGTATATGTTTATCTCTCAGAATGTTCGGTAATACGTTTATTGTTTGTGATGTGTGTCTATGTATGTATTAACACGATGTACTGAACGGGGTGAGAATAGCTTGAGCTACCTCATCCCTTTGTGTGTATTTTACCTCAATAAACTTATTTCAGTTTCCATTTCAATTTCAACCCAGGTCAAAAGGCTGGCGAAGAGCCGGGCGCGTGCTTTACCACTGCGCCACAGAGACTGCTCAGTGGCATAGTGGAATTTTGAATTTTGAAACCTGACTAACATAGCTCAACCCAACCGAACGTAACCCAAATCAAACCAATCTAATTCAACCGAGCCTAATGCAGCCTAACCTTAATAACATAGCCTAGCATAACAATACATCCGGACTTAAAACAGAAAATAATGAGTTTAGCCAAATCGTCTCGTGTTCGAGTGTAACCAGAACCCGACCAGTTGTGTACCTATACTGACCTAGCAAACAAACACCTGCAGACGAGGAGTCTCAATAACGTGGTTGAAATATGTTGACCAAACCACATACTAGAAAGTGAAGGGACGTCGACGTTTCGGTCTGTTCTGGACCATTCTCAAGTATGTGATCTTTGGTCGTAAAGGGTATATACTGCGTGCTGTGCTCGCATCTAAATTGTCAGTCTATGGCTGCTATCGCGGGGTACTTGTTTGTGTTGCATCTGACCATAAATAATCATCATTGAGTTGCTTAACATTAATTGCCCAAATTAGCCTAACTTGCTTTTAAATTAGCCCAAAAAGTAGCAAGTAGCTAAATTAAAAATTTGGGAGCGCGGGGCTCTCAAAAGTAGCCCAATTCGCTACTTGTAGCCCAATCTCGCAACCCTGCTAGTGGGCAGTGATGCCACACGCCGCTCGCCTCGCACCCTTACTCACGCGCCTCCTCCCTTATCTACTCATCTATGGCTCTGGCTCACAGTATTTAAATTCTAGCTCTTGGGCCCAGACATTTAAACCATTTCGGAATTTATAAGGCGACTTGTTGGTCACAATATAACTTAAAGCTTCGATAATCGACAATTTTGATTTCGCATGTTTTGTGTTGGTTATAATGAATAATATTAGATTATGTGTACGTTATGTTGGATAAATTTAATTATATTTATATATATACAATATATTTTTATTTTTTACCTAAATTTGCTTGAACGCTAAGAAATTCGATTATAGAGAAAGACATATCTTATGTGGACTTTAAAGTATATGAGGGGCTACAGAGCTAATGATACATACATTTTACTACAGTAACTGCATTAGGTAATAATAACAACAAATATAATAATATTATCATTTATATATATAAAAAATATACACGATAAAAATCGAAATGTGAAAAAGATCAGTGTCATGATTTTAAGCCAAAAAATCCATACATGAATGTCGGAATAAGAGTAAATAGTTCAATTCAATTTCTTTCTTTATTATGCACCCCATACCTATCCCGTGGGCGGTGGTGTAAAGGGTTACAGAGGCACATAATCGGTTCAGGAACTGAACCCTCTAGTTCGTTTAGCTAAGGATACTGGGATTTGTTTTTCTTGAAGCGTTAGTAATAAAACAACTCAAATCATTATTAAGCAGCCTTATTTCGCTCTTGTTAGGCTCTCGTTCTATAGTATGTTAGTCTCCACGGTATAGAACGGGTATAACTTCACTTATAAACGCGTGGTTTGGTCGTTAAAGATAAAGTTAAGCCCAGGCAATTAGACAACTCCCTCATTAAGTTAAATCGATGCTAAAAGGTAACAAAATTGAGAATATTAGAGGAAAAATAACAAATAAATTCAACACAAAGGTGATAAAGATGACAGGCATAGACTATTACATTACGGAGTCAGTAGTTCCAGTAACAGTACATTAATGTCAGAATGGAAATACAACGGAGTAATTTAGAAAAGCGACTGGAATATAACATAACATAGAGAATAATAGTATAATTTAAGTTTAATGGGACAAACAAAAATATACAATAAGTTCATTAAGGACTTGAGTAAGCTCTGTCCAACCCATCCTCTAGTAGACAGTAATTTTTGTAATTATGTGCACCATAGTATAAATATTGACGTATTAAGCAATTAGTAGACCTTTGTACTATTCACTTTATAGTCCGGAAAAAATTCAGCTGAAAACCAAACATAAATATTCCTGGCCTAGTATAGTACTCATATGTACTATATGAGGCCTCAGATATCGTGAATTAGGCCTAGGAAGGTTACTGGGTTAGTTTAATTTGTCTTTGCAGCATTGACTTCAAGAAAAAGAAGGAAGTATTCAATTGTATGGTGCTTCAACCCTGTATTCAACTCTGATTCAATAGTGTATTCAACTCCGGCACGCCCCCACTGATTATTGTATCCAATAATCCAATAATATATTGTTTATTGTATCCAAGCATGGAGACCTCATCTGCAGAAAGACATATCTACTTTGCAGGTAGTTCAACACCTGGCAACAAAAAATCATTCCAGAATTAAGTCGACTATCATACCAGGAACAGTTGAAAGTCACAGGACTAACAACACTACAAACGATAAACTAAGCATAACAGGGCTCATCTCATCGAACATTTTAAAATATTGAACATTTTTATGGATACTGATTCAGACCACTTTAAAAAAGTCAAGGACAAAGGTTTTATGCTTAAATTAATAAGCCACAATGTAGGACAGAAAACAGGAGACGCTTTTTTCATCCAGAGGGTTATAAATCCATGGAACCGCCTACCCGCTGAAGTCGTAAATGCTAAAACACTAGTGAATTTCAAAATACAGCTTGATAAAACCATTAGGACAAATGGGGGAACCTTTGAGAAGCCGCCGGCTTCCTGTCCTCGTNCAGTTCATCCAGATCCTGTTCTACTGGACTCCGTCGCGAGCCCCGGCAAGCAGCCAGATTTCTCGAGTCGCCCCCCGTCCTTCCGGCGCCATTTTTTTTTTCCTTCGTGTATAGATGAAGGACGAGTTGTATAAACTTGAAGTTATCTGTTTTTTTGTTTAGCAGCAAGCCTTGACTTTGGGTATTTCCTTCATGTCAAGCATTTGTCCATTGTGTGCTGCGTGTGGTCAGATATGAGCAGCAATAATATCCCTTATGCCTTATGGGTTTGAAGGTTATGTTAGCTTACAACGTTGTAAAATGATATTATAATCACAACATTACCTTTATCGTTACCTTTTCAAAGCGTTATATGACAAAGAGTGCTGGGAAGACGGGACACCACGAGCGTAGCTCTCATCCTGTAACTACACTTAGGTAATTACCGGTAAATTAACTTGACGTTACCTTTACCGAGTTGTAGGAGACTCGCACCGGGGACCTCACCCGTGTGAAGCAAAAGCTCTTTCGACTGGGCTGTGAGTAGTCTTAAAAAGGAAATTGTTTATATGTTTAGAGGTTATTTATTTAAAGCTTGTTTATGTCACATGACCCTTATCTATCGCGGCCTGATACTAGCTTCATTGTATTATTCATTGTATCAAGGTATCTGTGAATAAGGAATTTTTTTTATCTATCATTGTATTCTAGTTTGTTGTGAAGGTGTGGTGATGAGAGATGTAAGGTAAAACATGGTGCATCATACCTATTCATAGATGTTGCTTTAGATTTAACTGCTGGAAACAAAAAGTTGCAAGTAGCACGGGTTAGGGTGATCCCGTAGTGGAGTAACCTGATACAGGAGCGGGGCTGTAACTGGAAGTGTAGATCATAGATAACACGGCTTACATATGTAGATAATAGCAACGCAGCTTACATATATGTGTGCACATAGAGACACCTGACCATTAACGTGGGCTCATGGGGTAACTAACCCCACACCAAGGTGGGTGGGTGGGTGTGTGTGTGGGTGGTAGAATGTTGTCACTGAGGATGACTCGATATAGATGAGGTTGTAAACTTGTTTATATATTACCACATACTAATGATAATTATGAATACTGGTGAGACCCACTCGCTGTTGTTTTGTCGAATGTATATCAATTTGTATTTTTTTAATCACATATACTAGTGTACTTGTCTCCTTTGATAAGTTTTTGAATTTGGTAAAACACTGAATTTTGTTCATTATATATATATATATATAATGTGTGTATATCATTTGTATCAGACATGCCTAGACTCTAGTGTCTTAACGTTGCAACCTGTCCTCATGCCAGGCTCGTTAAAGCAGCGGCCGTCCCCCCCAAGACTCATTCATCAATGTTTACGTATTGTGTTTTAAAAATGTTTGTTCTCAAATTAATATTTTATATATTAAAGTTCTTTGTATAGTAAGGCTTAGGTTAGGTGTTTAGGCTCTGTTGGCGATTATTTGTATTTGAAGTACGTGGGTGAAGCATTTTACAGGGTTGTGGTTCGAACAGAGGTCGTCACAGTGAGGCACTGTTCGAGAAATGTTCGAACGTCATCAGTTGTGAGTCGTGTGTAAGCCTTTTTTCAGCCATAATCATGAGGGGGGAATGGTTGGATTAACGCATAATTGGCCTGTGTTGATTAGGATAGGCTGCGAAAAAACTTACTTTTATCCTGTCGGGGATCGAACCCTGGTTTCGTTAGACACCATAACAATCCTAGTGAATAAGGTCATGAGGCCATAAAGCAAAAATGTTATCAACATAGCGAAGCCAGAGAGAGGGACGAGTATCAATAGAAGGAAGAAGAACAGTTTCGAAGTATTCCATGTAGAAATTAGCAAGAACAGTTGAGAGAGGGGAACCCATATTTCGGTGTCGCTATGGGTTCCCCTCTCTCCCCTGTTCTTGCTAATTTCTACATGGAATACTTCGAAACTGTTCTTCTTCCTTCTATTGATACTCGTCCCTCTCTCTGGCTTCGCTATGTTGAATCCTAGTGAAGGCATTTCAAAGTGAAGTTGTGATTTTCCGTGTGTGCAGCCTCCAGTGCACGGTTGCACACGGCTACAAGCGACTATTGCATTGTTGCTACCATATTCAACACTCTGAAGTTAGTTGATGAATGCGACGACTCCAAACGACTTTGTGCGGTTACCTTGTGATGATTTCGGGGCTCAACGTCCCCGCGGCCCGGTCCTCGACCAGATGCACCCAGGGGAGGGAGCACTTGCAACATCTCACTTCCGTAATAGAGGCTCGAATCCAATTATACATATTAGTTTATAGTTCAATATAAATCTGATTTATATAAAGTCGTTCTCGGAATTGTTTTTTGATAAGGTACAGTGTGTGTGTGTGTGTGTGTGTGTGTGTGTGTGTGTGTGTGTGTGTGTGTGTGTGTGTGTGTGTGTGTGTGTGTGTGTGTACTCACCTAATTGTACTCACCTAATTGTGCTTGCGGGGGTTGAGCTCTGGCTCTTTGGTCCCGCCTCTCAACCGTCAATCAACTGGTGTACAGGTTCCTGAGGCTATTGGGCTCTATCATATCTACACTTGAAACTGTGTGTGTGTGTGTGTGTGTGTGTGTGTGTGTGTGTGTGTGTGTGTGTGTGTGTGCGTGCGTGCGTGCGTGCCGTGTATGACACGTTCGTTCAGCAAAACCTACAAAGGTGTTAGTACAAGTATTTATTAAGCCGACGAAAACAAAGGTGTTAATTAGCAGGTGTATCATTAACAAGGTAATATAATTGAGTTAGCCTTCAATATTGCGACAGTGCTCCGTGTGGGGCGACTCTACAACCCCGTCCTCCTTATCAAGGCGTCGCAGCGTGACGTATACTTGACGTATAGAGAAGGCCTGGTCGGGGACCGGCCCGCGGGGACGTTGAGCCACGAAATCATCGCAAGATAAGGTACTATACCTAAGGCCAACGCATTTCGTACTAGAAAAATGATAGCGGCTGGCGAAAGTGACATATTGTCCCGTTTTCTGTTTTGGGTCCTCTGGTAGGTTAGGATACGGACACTTTAGGACGACAGTTTCCTAGTGCTTGACCCGCTCAGTGATTCAGGAAGGTGCTAGAAACATATATATCATCCTTGTTGATGTGACATAGGAGCATCGCTATTTTCGCTTGGACGATTCAACACTCCACTGAGCTATCATAGGGTTAATACCGAGTAGCTATATAGGAGTGAATACATTTACACGGGAGTGTTAGTGACTGCCTTGATGGTCAATGTTGACACTGGTTGGTGACCCTAGTGCTCGTAATCACGTCAAGTAGAGTAAAAAACAGTAATATCTGTAGCCAGAGACCTCGTCTGAGACCCCCAGCATGGCCTCCAGCTGACGGTAAACTGATTAAGTATTTGAAGGCTTCTCGTTATCCTGAGGGGTGATGGGTGTGGCCATGATGAGATCGCCATCACTGGCAGACTCTCTTACCTGTTAAACTCTTCCTCGGGGACGTCTTTTCAACGGTTGCCGGAACAACCGTGGACATCTTCAAGAGAAAACTAGATCGTTTTCTTCAAGAAGTGCCGGACTAACCGGGGCTGTGGTGGATACGTGGGCCTGCGGGCCGCTCCAAGCAACAGCCTGTTGGAACAAACTCTCACAAGTCAAGCCTGGCCTCGGGTCGGGCTTGAGGGAGTGGAATTACTCCCAGAACCCCCATCAAGCAGGTACACAAAATGCAAGATCGTAATGAAGAACCTCATTGATAGAGACGTGACCCTGCACTAACAAAATGGTGCACTTCACACACACTACTCCAGGAGCAAGAAGACCGCTAACTTGCTTGTGAAGAGCTCTCCCGACGCCACACGAAATGTCTTGAAAGAGACGAATGTCGTCTGTCTTGATGTGTCCACTTAGAAACTGTCAACCCCCAACGATCTCAACTTATTGGCAAGACAACATCTCTCTCATGGCGCCTAACAATATACACACAATCAGACCATTACCTAAGATATCCTGGCCAACAGCATCGAAGTAATCGACAGATACAATGGCAATTAAAGACAAAACATAGACAAAGTACTACACATCAAACACACTTATCCAACTATCCAGTTGGATTTATCCCCCAAGCCAGTTTAATTTTAGATATCCCCGACCAAAGGCAGAATATCCAGCTCAGGACGAATTGTCCATGTAGCACGGGCTATAGTGAACCCGTTATTGAGTTTGGTTATTCGCAAAAAAAAAGTCTTCAGCTACGCAGACGACCTCGTCCTCGCAGCGCGTGAAGAACAGGGCCTCGAAGTGGCACAACACGTCCTCAATAGCATGACACAACTGTATTGAACTGTGACTCAGGGTCGGGTCATTATCAGAAGAGCGCGCTAAGAACTATGACATTGAATGATATTCTTCAGTGGAAGGTCAGAAAGCCTCTGCTTGGCAGGGTCCGACGCGTGAACACAACTCCCCATCCGGAACATAGAATTGGCTTGCGTGGGAGACTACAAATATCTAGTATAGTTTTCAAGAATACTGGCCTCCCTGCAAGCAGACCGGTATTGTGGCCGATTGGGCACCGGCCTCGGCTTCCCTTTCAGGACTCAACGTCCCCGCGGCCCGGTCCTCGACCAGGCCCCTAATCACCAGCCCTGGTGGTCTAAATGTAAAAAAAAAAAAAAACTGTAGTTGATATGCGTAACGGTGAACACCAGACCTAATCAGTGAGGTGGGATGTCTGTGGTCAGATGGTCCACATACTGGCTTGTTAGTTGGGTGTAATGGTCGTTATCTAGCATCCACTACCATTGTTATCTAGCATCCACTACCATGAGACTCTAGGCTATCTCCGTCAGTCGTGGTGCTCGCTGATAACACGTACCCGGGCCGTTATCTATGGTTCACACCCACAACCTGCTCCCTTCACCCACAACCCCCCCCCCCCCACTCACGAGCAACACCCACACACCCACACCCACAACCTGGCCCACCCTGCAAACACCCGTCTGCCCCCACCCCCCGCACTATCCGCCATATTTACAACCCTCACCCACTCACTGCCCATAACACACCCTCAGACTCCACCCACATCGACACCCACTATACCCACCCGCATGAAGTACATCCTAGCTTCAGCCTGGCACCTGGCCGGGCTCGGAGAGTCGAAGAACTCGCGAAACGTTCTCCAGGTATGCTCCAGGTATACTCATACCAGCCAGCAGCCCAATCCCCTGTCCCCACCAGAAACGCGTCGTTCGCACCCTGAACCCACCTACACAAACTATCCAGTGTGCTTATAAGAATACAACAGTTTATATACAGTTTTTGTAAGACATGCCGCGCGGAGCTCGGAGATCCATTAGGCGATCATCTCTCGTCGAAAAATGTGTACTCATAGGATTTTTGTTTGTGTGTGGGGGGGGGGGTGTCATGGTTTGTGTGTCGAGGGAGCTCCAAGGGAGCCGGTCGGCCGAGCGGACAGCACGCTGCACTTGTGATCCTGTGGTCCTGGGTTCGATCCCAGGCGCCGGCGAGAAACAATGGGCAGAGTTTCTTTCACCCTATGCCCCTGTTACCTAGCAGTAAAATAGGTACCTGGGTGTTAGTCAGCTGTCACGGGCTGCTTCCTGGGGGTGGAGGCCTGGTCGAGGACCGGGCCGCGGGGACACTAAAAAAACCCGAAATCATCTCAAGATAACTGTGTGTGTGTGTGTGTGTGTGTGTGTGTGGTGTGTGTGTGTGTGTGTGTGTGTGTGTGCGCGTGTGCGCGTGTGCGCGCGTGCGCGCGCGCGCACTCACATAGTTGTACTCACCCCCGCGCTTGCGGGGATTGAGCTTCGGCTCTTTTGTCCCGCCTCGCAACTGTCAATCAACCGGTGTACAGGTTGCCCTGTACTCTTCCAAGGCTGCCTGGTTTACTGCCACCTGTTCTAGTTCAGGAACTTTTCCTCGCTTTATTGTGAAGACCTCCTGGAATCTCTTGAGTTCTTCACACACACACACCTCCTTGTCGTTCTCAGTGTACCCGACCTCACCCGTTCTCAGTTTCATCACCTGTTCATCATGTGTGTGTGTATGTTGGAGATAACTGTATTTTATCAGGATGGGAATGGGTGAGTGGAGAGGGGGGGGGGTAGATGTAAACTTGAGAGTGATTGTGTCCCTGGGTTTACGCAGGTGGCGGTATGATGTACCGGAGCACCACAATGGGCAGTGGTCGTGTAGCCACGTAGGTGAGAGAGACATTACGGTGCTGGCCGTGTCAGGTGACTATAGTGGTGGACGGCACCTCACAGCCTCCTGGATATTTTGCGCCGTATTGCAACATTGCGTTGCAATAAATATATTACTAATGTGGTTTACTGTGGCTGGAACAGGTTTTGTGTGTGTTCGTTAACGTTGCGAAATGAGTAAGCTGCCTTCAGCCAATTTTTAAAGTCATAGATGATTGTTCTAGACTTTTTGTGATGGTGTTATATTTTACTTGTGAGTGTTTCGGAAGAGCTTGGCAGGGTGAGTGTGAATGTTGTGCCTCGTGGCTCAGGTCAACGTGGTAATGTAATATTGCTGCCCTGGTGTTCCTTCACAGCTCTCCATCACAACACACCATGTATAACTAGTGAATATGTTCACGTGTTCACCAATTGGCGTGTTCTGGTGTATGACACTTGAGGAGCAGGCTAGGCTTAGGCAGTCGAGCCAATACTGACGGCTCCTGGGCAAATGTATTCCTTATCTTGAGGTTATCTTGAGATGATTTCGGGGCTTTTTAGTGTCCCCGCGGCCCGGTCCTCGACCAGGCCTCCACCCCCAGGAAGCAGCCCGTGACAGCTGACTAACGTCCAGGTACTTATTTTACTGCTAGGTAACAGCGGCATAGAGTGAAAGAAACTCTGCCCATTGTTTCTCGCCGGCGCCTGGGATCGAACCAAGGATCACAAGTCCAGCGTGCTGTCCGCTCGGCCGACCGGCTCCTTGTGTAGACCCTAAAATGAATTGTACATTTCAATATTAAAACGAACATAACTGTGAGGATCAAATGGCTTCAGTTGAGATCGCGTTGTGAAACACATTTATGTGTGAAACATTTATGTATGAAACTACACATATATGAAACGATATGACTTTAGAGCGCATCTACAGTCACACTCCGTGCATAGGTTCGAATCCGCATCAAGCCCCTTGTGAATTTGTTAACACATCATTAGTATTTTCCTTCTGTATTACCAAAAAAAAAATTGATCTAAAGTTGCCCAAGAAACGATTCGATATTTATAAATATTTCGTAAAAGAAAATAGTTATTTTACATACTTGTTAGTTCAGTTACAACTTTATCTTTAGGTAATTTTAATAACCAATTTGGCCTGTTATACGTGTCAATCTAGGTAGCAGTGTGGCCGGTAATTGGGAATTGCAGCAATAATATAGTCTGTACTTGTAACTATGTTGTCTTAGTCGTCTATTTTGCAATTGTAACAGCAGTTCATATGTATTTTAAAGCTAAGCTTCGTGTATGATTAATAGTCCTTAACTCTGTATAGTGTTTGCATTCTCCCTTATTTATCTAGCCTTATGTTTTGCTTCCGACTAGGACAAGCCAGACGTTACCCACGTAGGGGATCACCGCGTGCGTTTTAAAGCCTTCCGGTAGTGATTACCACCTATTGGAACCCCCTCCCCCTACTGCTCTACCACTAGCAGCAACTTTAACCACCTACTGTTGGCATACCTACAAGACGTGCTAATCACCACCACCGCCACCTCTTCAACCCCCCATTAGCGTCACCTGCAGCAGTTCTCAGCCAGCAAGATGAAGGTGCCTATAGACCAGGCAACGATTAACGTGGGCATCCTGGGTCTGGCCTATATGTTCGTCTTCACCTCCTTCCAGACGCAGGGCAACATGCAGGTAAGCTCCAGTCATGGCCTGCTGCGTCACTATATGTAGCCTGTCTATAGTGGTCCGCTGCGTCACTGTGTAGCCTACTTACAATGGCCTGCTGCGTCACTCTATGTAGCCTGTCTATAGTGGTCCGCTGCATCACTATGTAGCCTACTTACAATGGCCTGCTGCATTACTAAATAGCGTACTTACAATTGCCTGCATCACTGTTGTAGAGTACTTACAATATGTCTCTAAAATGATGGGACACTTAAGCTTAGTGGTAAGCATAGTAAGCTGTGTGTACGCAAGCAGTCAGTACTTGTTACATGACTTAAAAAAAAAGAGATATCTGGATTATCTGAGACATGACTATAGTAAACAATGGAACGCACTTCTACATTAGTATGACACACGGGAGACATCTCCCGTCACGCAGGGTGCAGTCGCACCTCCACAGATGTCCAGTATCAGCTTTTGATACTGGTAATGGCTCAAAAGGGCCACCACTTACGGGCTATTCATGCCCGTGCCACCTTTTGGGGGGCTTAATCTTCATCAATCAATCAATCTAGTATGACAGACGATGACGATGGCGCTCGGGTCGATCTTGTTCCCAGGGCCGCTCTCCCACACACGCTTATAGAAATTGAAATAAGTTTATTGAGGTAAAATACACACAAAGGGATGAGGTAGCTCAAGCTATTCTCACCCCGTTCAGTACATCGTGTTAATACATACATAGACACACATCACAAACAATAAACGTATTACCGAACATTCTGAGAGATAAACATATACATTTCACACGCTTATAGGTTCCCCCACAAACACCCTCCCTACCTTCTACACATTCTCCCTCTATCTCCCAGTCTCATCACCCACATCACCTCTCCGGAATCGTGTGGCGTCGCCAGTGAATCTGGGAGCCACTCCGGCCTTGGTTATCTGTGCTCTTCATTGATATCACACGTCCTTGTTTCAAGATGTCGATAGAATAATCAGCAAAACAAATCCATCTTCTCTCAAAAAAATCTTCTTCCCTGGTCTTCACTCAAGGTGACACTGTCCACATGTGTTAATGGGACTGACACTGTAAATTGCATCTTTCTCACCGAAAGATGGAAGCATTTTCCGCCCAAGACATTAACAGCTTTCTGGTGTTCAAGACGTTAGGAGAAGCTTTTGGTAAGAATTCCCGATGCTTGTTCTGACTTATCATGTAAGCCAAGTCAAGCAGGAACAATGGCTTCATAAGTCCAGCAACATATCTCGCCACTTGCTTGTATCGAAAAACAAGAATGGAAGGAATAGAAATGTTCTTAAACTGCAGTGTATATACGCGAAAGAAACTAAGAAAGTCGTATGGACACAGATTTGATATAGAGTACTTGGAGGGGGTCCATGGTGGTCTTTCCCTCCATCCCTCTTCTTCCACAGCCCCCATTCCTTTCCCCTCTTCACCCCCCTTTCCCTTCCCTTCCTCCTCTCTCCTTCCCCCCCACCCCCTCTTTTCAATCTTCCCCACTCTTCATCCTCTCTTCCCGTCTCTCGAAAATGTATTATTAAGAAGCACTGAAACAACTGTATAGGTCTCAGAAATATATTATTACGATCACTAAAAACTTCAGAGGAACACTCCAAACATTTCCTCACTTGACTATGAAAATCACATGGGGGAGGGATGTGTCTGTAAATACTAACATATCTTCAAGCATCTATTACGGGCTCACCATTGTTCTGAGCAGCGCAATCTATAACAAGCTTCTATAACCTAGTCCGACCCCGACTAGCGTGTTCGTCCAGTACCCAAGGGCATTTCCCCTGCATAGCTGGGCGAGTCTACCGCTAAAAGTTTAGCCTCTGACTTTGAACAAACAGACACACTCACACATTCATTCTCTCTCTTATAAATATTGACTGTCCAAAATAAAAGCTATATTCAAACTAATTTCTGCCTCACGGGTTAAGGCGTATATCAGAGAACGTGCAGCGCTTTGTCAAGTGTAATTAACGAATCATGAACAATGAACCATTATCATATATGTGAGATACCGAGCGATTGTCTGATGCCATACTTTGATGCCTTTAGATTGATTGTTAAAGATTAAGCCACCCAAGAGGTGGCACGGGCATAAATAGCCCGTAAGTGGTACAATTTTTTGTTCAGTAATTGTTTTCAGTGTTCTGAGGTCACATTTAATCGTCAAATACCTTTAGTGCTGCACTGTTTACATATAGCCCCAATGGTAGG
The DNA here is from genome assembly GCA_020271785.1 of Procambarus virginalis. Classification (NCBI taxonomy): domain Eukaryota; kingdom Metazoa; phylum Arthropoda; class Malacostraca; order Decapoda; family Cambaridae; genus Procambarus; species Procambarus virginalis. The sequence goes on along the minus strand of WNGS01165503.1, from coordinate 13,488,012 downwards.
CCAGTTGTTTACAGGGAAACAATTCTATCAATCCATCTTTCCATCTCAAGCTCTAAGTCAAATGCCGACTTAAGTAGATTTGAACAAGTCAGTATTTGGTTTCAACGGGACAACTAACTGACATTGTAAACCTTCCATACATTATAATAAAGTTTTTTAAAATATAACATAATATATATTGTGACTTTATGTTTAGTTTCTCATCAAAGTTGGGAAAGATGTTCACAAAGTGAACGCAGCACGTTTCGAGCTATAACTTCGAACATAGTCAAGTATGCAGGCGATGAGTCACAATAACGTGGCTAAAGTAAGTTGACCAGACCACACACTAGAAGGTGAAGGGACGACGACGTTTCGGTCCGTCCGGGACCATTCTTAAGTCGATTCGATTTGAGAATGGTCCAGGACAGACCGAAACGTCGTCATCCTTCACCTTCTAGTGTGTGGTCTGGTCAACATAGTCAGTATTTGACTTAATAAGTAGCCCATCATCAATAAAGACCAAAGGCTCGTTGTTGATGAGGATGGGCTACTTATTCAACCTCTCCTCTTACAAAGAACGTCTCATTTTGTACGTATGCGTTACATAAGGCCAAAAATTGTCGTACTAAAAAATAGAAGCGGCTCGCGAAATTGACATACTGTTCCATTTTCTATTTTGGGTCCTTTGGTAGGTTAGGATAAGGGTACTTTTAATTGACCATTTCTTGACGTTGGAACTTTAGGAGGACGGGCTGCTTTTTAAGCCACCTGCCAAACTCTTCATGAATGAAAAACATT
>WNGS01165503.1:13421573-13466014 GCA_020271785.1 Procambarus virginalis | reverse complement strand
ACATTTCAAATCAACCCACTTCGTGAGGGGGCATGGGTAGCCGATCCCAGCCCCCCCCCATTACACAAGACCATCCTCTTGTTTAGATAGTGCTTATAGTGACAATGTCGACCATCGTACACATATTGATGTAATGGACAATTAGAACGTAGAATTTGGTGCTATTGAATTTGGACAAATTGGAAAAAGGTTTTGTATTCGTGTTGCTAAAAAACCTACCCAACCTAATCATTCCTGGCCTAATACATGCTATCTGAGACTAATATAGTATATATGTGTACTATAATAGGTCGAGGAATATTTAAGTTTGGGTTTAGCTTTATTTTTTTACAAATTATTTTTATTATGCAGTAGGATGTACAATGGTCTGCAAGTTACAAAAAAGTACTATCTAAATAAGAGGATGGGTTGCATTAGGCCCACCATCACCCTGGTTGATACCTGGTTGATGGGGTTCTGGGAGTTCTTCTACTCCCCAAGCCCGGCCCGAGGCCAGACTTGACTTGTGAGAGTTTGGTCCACCAGGCTGTTGCTTGGAGCGGCCCGCAGCCCACATACCCACCACAGCCCGGTTGGTCCGGCACGCCTTGAAGGAAACAATCTAGTTCCTCTTGAAGATGTCCACGGTTGTTCCTGTAATATTTCTGATATTACAGGATATTACACCCTGCAAACATTGGGTGAGGCTAGCCCTAAACATCTGGCTTGGGACAACCGTGGACAGGCAGGCACGTACTGTACATTCTATTTTGTAGATATAGTTATGTCCCAGGCTTCAAGGTCTTTAAATATGTTGTAATATTCAGCAACATTGTAATCCTTCATCAGGTGATATGTTATTGGAGCCATGCTATCTTTGAAGATCCTCAAGTTTGACCAGTCCCCTTTCGAATGTTTTCTCAATCCACCATAGTCTGCCTTACGGAAATCTGTAACTCTTAGCAACATTTTCTCTCACACAACATTATCATAACACAAATGCTTGAACGATGCCAGACAAAGAACAAATCCACAAAAGCCGTGATGAGGGCAACATCACTCTTGTGGATTTGTTTATTTGATATATCACGCTATTGTGATTTCTGCGTGTTCAGACAAAGACGTTTCGGGCGAGATAGTGGAGCGATAGATCGAGCGATTCAGTCTCCGTGGTGTAGCGGTAAGACACTCGCCTGGCGTTCCGCGAGCGCTATGTCATGGGTTCGTATCCTGGCCGGGGAGGATTTACTGGGCGCAATTCCTTAACTGTAGCCTCTGTTTAACGCAACAGTAAAATGTGTACTTGGTTGTAACAACGATTCTTCGCGGCGGGGATCGTATTCCAGGGACCTGCCCGAAACGCTACGCGTACTAGTGGCTGTACAAGAATGTAACAACTCTTGTATATATCTCAAAAAAAAAACAAAAAAAATCTACCCATAAATATATTGGATGAAACAGACGCTTATGGTATCGTTCCTTAAGGACACGCGCACCAAGATATCTACGCTACAGTTGCCACTGATGAGTGACTTCAAGCCCGCTTGATTTGACCTTGTGGCTCCGTTAGGGAACAGGAATTATATTTAATCTTACTGGTACGAGTAGAAGGAGAGGGTGACGTCCTTGGGCGTGGTGTGCACTGGAGGTCGTCGGGCCGGCCAGTAGGCTAGGATGGAGACATTTATGGAGCCATTGGTGTTCCAGCCACGGCGTGTGCTCCAGGTTAGTCCCATGACCCTGGCGGGCGACCTGACCTCGCTTGCCAGGCTTTTTGTCAACGCTCAATTTGAATTACTTTTGAATTATATACTGCTGGTTACACAAATATTGCACAATTAATATACTCAATACTTAAGTCCTTATCTAATACATTGTGGATTTGTTCCCTTTGTATTAGTTATATTCATCTGCCATGAGTTTTAACGAATGGTGTGTGGAATTGTAATGCCTGGCAGCTTCCCGCCATTGTTAATTAAATATTCTAGAGTGAATTATTAAACTCGTGCATTTGTGAAGGTTTTGCTAATACAGTAGATGTCATATTTGATCGATTTCGTGGTAATAAAGTGAAGCTTACGTCGTTGCTATGTAAGTTGGTGGAGAGGCATTGCAAGTGATGTGAGAGGAGAGGTGTTGCACGTGAGGAAAGTGAGGTGAGAGAAGACGTGTTGCACGTGAGGAAAGTGAGGCGAGAGAAGACGTGTTGCACGTGAGGAAAGTGAGGCGAGAGGACAGGTGTTGCACACGAGGAAAGTGGGAAATTGAGGTGAGAAAAAGTGAGAAAAGTTGCCCTGGCACTTTGGCGAGCGGCCCAGCTGGCTGGCCAGAGCTGGGAGTGTCTCGCCGGACGCCAGGGTAGACGGACGCTGCTGGTGCTCCAGCTCTCTCACTTCAGTGACTGCCTCCTGCCGCACGTGGTGGTGGAGGCGCCACACGACCCCTGCACGTATGTTGATTCACGTGGTGTGGTGTCACGTGCTCCTCAAGTTCACTCTCGGTGCTCTCATGTCTTGATGTCTTATATTTATTGTTGACCAGACCACACACTAGAAGGTGAAGGGACGACGACGTTTCGGTCCGTCCTGGACCATTCTCAAGTCGATTGTGACTTATATTTATTGTATCTATATGTTGAGGTAACGGAATCATGCGAGTTTGTGTTAATTGCCCGAGACGCAATATGCGCGTTATATATATATATTATATATATATATATAATATATATATATATATATATATATATATATAATATATATATATATATATATGTGTGTGTGTGTGTGAGAAAGCTGCATGAACGCGCAAGCCATATATCACTAAGAACTCTTTGACCCGGCCAGGATTCGAACCCATGCCGTCCAGGATCACCCATAAACGTACACAGTACCGTGACCACCGCACCAATGATCATTGGTGCGGTGGTCACGGTACTGTGTACGTTTAGGGGTGATCCTGGACATATATATATACATATATATATATATATATATATATATATATATATATATATATATATATATATATATATATATATATATATTATACTTCGGGTCACCCTTGTGAGGACATTGGTAAGAGAAAAATGTACCGGTGAGATATCATTTTTGGACAATTTAAACTTACTGGCGAAGAGCAGATAAAATAACATTGAATATCATTTGTTTAATTTTCGTCACATTGAATAGCTGATAGTGTGAGCGGTGTACGATTATAAGTATAGCATGTATAAGGCATTGGGCTCAATATTAATTAAGGAGTAACGTTGAATTAAACGTTGAATTAATGCGGATTTAACGTCGAATGAACGTTGGATAGTGTGCACATTTGGTAGCTTGTTGGTCAAGTGAATTAACTTTTGCGAAGTTCTGTATCTTTCGTTATGAGCCTTGATGCGTATAATGCCAAGTATAATTGAACGTTACGCACACAGAAATCACAATAGCGTGATATATCAAATGAACAAATCCACACCGGCCGTGATGAGGTTTCGAACCTACGCCGGGATTTGTGGATTTGTTCATTTGAACGTTATATTATGTTTGTTTATTTAGAGAAGTTTATTTATACGTAACCCACACATCTAAAAAGGCAGAATTGACGTTTCTGTCCATCCTGGATCATTCTCAAGTCGATCGACACACACTAGAAGGTGAAGGGACGACGACGTTTCACTCCGTCCTGGACCATTCTCATGTCGATCGACACACACACTAGAAGGTGAAGGGACGACGACGTTTCGCTCCGTCCTGGACCATTTTCAAGTCGATCGACACACTAGAAGGTGAAGGGACGAAAATGGTCCAGGACGCTCCGTCCTGGACCATTTTCAAGTCGATCGACACACACTAGAAGGTGAAGGGACGACGACGTTTCACTCCGTCCTGGACCATTTTCAAGTCGACCGTCATCAAACATGATCGTTGGGGATAAAAAAAGTGTGTGGAGGTTGATAAAAGGTTTGTGTGTAGCGTCACTGTTTAGGGTTAATGTAAACCAGTGGAGGATAGTTAGGAGAGAGGGATGGGGGGGAGCAATAACCTTACACAGGACGTAAATATATACCTGCATATACACCGACGCAGTAAACAGGTGTAGGCTACACCTGTTCCCACACACACACACACACATGGACACAGCTGCTGCCAACCAGGAGCCTGTGTATAATTTCTATTCATTTTCGTGTAGATGTAAAGAAGGAACTTCGGGGGCAGGCGATGAGTCACAATAACGTGGCTGAAGTTTGTTGACCAGACCACACACTAGAATAAATAAATAAATAAATAAATATGTTTATTCAGGAAAGGTACATACATAGAGAGATTTTACATAAGTTGATCGATTTATAGATAGAGCTAGTACATACAATGCCTAAAGCCACTATTACGCAATGCGTTTCGGGCAAGAAAACATTAATATCTAAAACTTAATGCTAATTGAACAAAAAGAATAAAATGTTTTGAGAACAGATACAAATAAAGGTACAAAAAAAAGGGGGGGAACATGACTGAAAAGCAGCACAAATACAATATGTAGACAAACAGCGTTGAATAAGAAAAAAAAATAAGACATGGGTTGACAATAGAGGGGTAAGGTAGGTTACAGGGAGTTTAACAGGTAGTGTTTAGTTTTAATCTTAAACTGGTTGAGAGAGGTACAGTCTTTAACATGGTTGGGAAGGTCATTCCACATTCTGGGTCCCTTGATTTGTAGAGCATTTCTAGTTTGGTTAAGTCGTACTCTTGGAATATCAAAACTGTATTTATTTCTGGTGTGGTGCTCATGGGTTCTGTTACAGCTTTCAATGAAAAAAGAAGGTGAAGGGACGACGACGTTTCGCTCCGTCCTGGACCATTTTCAAGTCGATCGACACACACTAGAAGGTGAAGGGACGACGACGTTTTGCTCCGTCCTGGACCATTCTCAAGTCGATCGACTTGAGAAATGGTCCAGGACGGACCGAAACATCGTCGTCCCTTCACCTTTTAGTGTGTGATCTGGTCAACGAACTTCGGGGGGGGGGGGTTGTGACAGTTCCCTCGCCCCGTCCTCACGTCCCAGATCCTTATCCTCATCCTAGTCCAACCACTTGGGGATTGGACTAGGATTGGTTGGATTGAGTCCAACCACTTGGGGATTTGTGGTCATTACACATGACCACAAATACGGTAGAGCGACGAGTCTCACTTCATGCAGGTCGGCGTTCAATCCCCGACCGTCCCAAAGTGGTTGGGCACCATTCCTTCCCCCCCCCCCGTCCCATCCCAAACCCTTATCCTGACCCCTTCCAAGTGCTATATAATCGTAATGACTTGGCGCTATCTCTGATTGTTCCCTTCCCTTATCCTCATCCCAGTGAATACATTATCCAACAGCGGCACCGGTTCGACGTCATCAACGTTGATTTAGTGTTGATTCGACGCCTTTCTACTGCAAAGTGTTAAATAAGTCACTTTTTCCTCTCTATTTCCTGATAACCACTTTACCTAACATAATCCAATGTGGGCATATTGTACTTATAAATACACTTATCCCGGGCAGTGTGTGTGTGTGTGTTAGGATTTGGTTGTCAATTGTCACAATGCCACAAAAATGATGTATTAAATTATCCGAGTGTATCCTACCCAAAACCCACGAGTAGAAAACGGGAATTTTGCTATGGAACTGCAGTGGTTTGATTTATTATTTATCTCTTCGTATGCGAGATAGATAGAATGGGGCGTTGAAAATAGGTTGTGGTGCCGGTGATAGGGGGACCACAGTGATGGTAATGGTAGGCAGATCACCACCAATACACAGGTGAGACATCTCCTGTCCACGAGGCTCACCATAGCCCGTGCTACTTGGAACTTGTTCCGAGTAGCTGAATCTACAACAACAACGCCACTACACACAAGTGAAAGTTGAGCCGCCTGCAACCCGATGCTCTCGGCAAAGCTTGATGAAAGTCATGCCAGTGTGTATGTGTGTCTGTATGTATGTCTCAGTGATATGTCTGTGTGGGTGTAGGGGAAGAGAGGGTCTGTGTGGGTGTAGGGGAAGGGAGGGTCTTGACAGGTGTGGGCGCAGGTGAAGGGAAGACCTTGACAGGTGTGGGTGCAGGTGAAGGGAAGACCTTGACACGTGTGGGTGTAGGGGAAGGGAAGACCTTGACAGGTGTGGGTGTAGGTGAAGGGAAGACCTTGACACGTGTGGGTGCAGGTGAAGGGAAGACCTTGACAGGTGTGGGTGCAGGGGAAGGGAGGACCTTGACACGTGTGGGTGCAGGTGAAGGGAAGACCTTGACAGGTGTGGGTGCAGGGGAAGGGAGGACCTTGACAGGTGTGGGTGTAGGTGAAGGGAAGACCTTGACACGTGTGGGTGCAGGTGAAGGGAGGACCTTGACAGGTGTGGGTGCAGGGGAAGGGAGGACCTTGACACGTGTGGGTGCAGGGGAAGGGAGGACCTTGACACGTGTGGGTGCAGGTGAAGGGAGGACCTTGACACGTGTGGGTGCAGGTGAAGGGAGGACCTTGACACGTGTGGGTGCAGGTGAAGGGAAGACCTTGACAGGTGTGGGTGCAGGGGAAAGGAGGACCTTGACAGGTGTGGGTGCAGGTGAAGGGAAGACCTTGACACGTGTGGGTGCAGGGGAAGGGAGGACCTTGACACGTGTGGGTGCAGGGGAAGGGAAGACCTAGACAGTTGTGGGTGCACGTGAAGGGAAGACCTTGACACGTGTGGGTGCAGGTGAAGGGAGGACCTTGACAGGTGTGGGTGCAGGGGAAGGGAGGACCTTGACACGTGTGGGTGCAGGTGAAGGGAGGACCTTGACAGGTGTGGGTGCAGGTGAAGGGAGGACCTTGACAGGTGTGGGTGCAGGTGAAGGGAGGACCTTGACAGGTGTGGGTGCAGGTGAAGGGAGGACCTTGACAGGTGTGGGTGCAGGTGAAGGGAGTTGTATTACGGATGTCATCGCGTGATGTCTTAGCGACGCGGAAATAATTGGCAAGATAAAATAATAATATTAATAAAATACAATAATTAGTCACATTTCTAGTTAGAACACCGTGGAGGGTCAAGGTTGGCACAGTGCCGCGTGACCTGCCTCGAGGGGGGGGGGAGGCAGACATTCTGATTTATAGATGTAAATGAGTATATACAGTATAGAGTATAGAAAATGATGTATGTCTTTACATACATCATTTTCTATACTCTATACTGTATATACTCATTTACATCTATAAATCAGATGTATGTCTTTACATACATCATTTTCTTGTATTTTCTTCCAGGCTTTTTTGAGGTCATTCCCCCATCATTAGAGCCAAAGGAATGTTTATTAGGTCAAAAGTTAGCTAAAAAGTATCGAAGTTCAAAATTTCATATAAATCGGCATATATTGTATTTTTAATTTCTTTGTTTTAATATAAGAGCCCTAACAATGTGCCTGTAGAAGACGACCCTATGGCTATTTAACTGCTGTGAAAATAATTGTTAGTTTAGTGCACGAACAACCGTGGACATCTTCAAGAGAAAACTAGAGAGTTTACTTAAAGAAGTGCCGGACCAACCGGACTGTGGTGGATATGTGGGCCTGTGGGCCGAGCAACAGCCTGTTGGACCAAGCTCTCACATGTCAAGCCTGGCCTCGGGCCGGGCTTGGGGAGTAGAACAACTCCCAGAACCCCATCAACCAGGTACAATCCAGGTAGTGGTGGTGTGATACCTTGGATAAGGTTGGGGTCATTGACAGCTGGTAGTTAGTGTGTTCCAGGGGGTGTATGTGTCCCTGTCTCTGGGGCCCGTGAATGGCCTTCAGCTCCTGGGCTCGTCTCGTCTCTCTCATCAAGTGGCATAGTCGTGGATAGGCCTACTACTTTTGATATTATGTGTGGAGATTTTTGTGATTATGTGTTCCACTTCATCACAATTCTAACCGTCTTCCTACGGTTTCCCCAACGACAAGAAAACTGTAAATTTAAATTGGTCTCTCTTAACCTAACTGAGGGAGCCGGTCGGCCGAGCGGACAGCACGCGGGACTTGTGATCCTGTGGTACCGGGTTCGATTCCTGGCGCCGGCGAGAAACAATGGGCAAAGTTTCTTTCACCCCCATGCCCCTGTTACTTAGCATTAAAATAGGTACCTGGGTGTTAGTCAGCTGTCACGGGCTGCTTCCTAGGGGTGGAGGCCTGATCGAGGACCGGGCCGCGGTGACACTAAAGCCCCGAAATCATCTCAAGATAACCTCAAGATAGGCCTGCTTGGTTATTTTATAGGCCTGGTTGGCTATTACAAATAGCCACATATCCGCTGGAGATATGTGGGGATATATGCCCAGCGTATGCGGATATGTATATCCGCATACGGATATGTATATCCGCTGGGGAATATGTGGTTGAGTGACAGCAGCATCAGTTGGTATTTGTTTATCCGTGGAACAATTTTCAGCCGTATAATTTCCATGTCATTGGTCCCGCGACCTTTAGCTGTGGAGCGTCTGGTTTTGTACTCCAAGGACTCGTGTGTCCTTGTGGCAGGCGCAGCCAGTCCTCCTCCTCCTCCTAAGGTCTCCCAACGGCCCTCCTAAGGTCTCCACCATAGATAGAGCCCAGTAGGCTCAGGAACCTGCGCATTAGTTGATTCGCAGTTGTGAGGCGGGACCAAAGAGCCAGAGCTCAACCCCGCAAGCACAAATTGGTGAGTACCACAGGCTATGTTTAGGGATGTTTGCTGGTGAAGTAAGCAGAGAGCGCTCCTTTCTGACCAAGGTCTCAAACCTTATGCAGGCGAAGAGTCACAATAAATGCTGAAGTATGTTGACCAGACCACCACTCGAAGGTGAAGGGACGACGACGTTTCGGTCCGTCCTGGACCATTCTCAAGTCGACTGAGAATGGTCAGGACGGACCGAAACGTCGTCGTCCCTTCACCTTCCAGTGTGTGNGTATTCCAGGGACCTGCCCGAAACGCTGCGTGTACTAGTGGCTGTACAAGAATGTAACAACTCTTGTATATATCTCAAAAAAAAAATGTAGAATTAACAGGAACATCAAATTATCTCCATGGAAGCTAATGAGAATATGGAGCGAGTATATTCTTAATATAATTGGTACACTTTGAAAATATAGAAAACTTTAGAGGATGTGTAACCAGACAATTTCTTGATCCAGAGTTTGGATCAATAAATTGTCTAGAATTGGATTCCAGACAACAAGGAGCAACGGTATGGCTTGTGGAGCAAGCTCCACAAGCCATACTGTATTCACCTAGTTGTATAATAAATGAACTAAACTAAAACTAACCTAGTTGTGCTTGCGGGGGTTGAGTTCTGCTCTTTCGGCCCGCCTCCCAACAATCAATCAATTTTGAACTGAGAATAGGAGATGTTTCTTCACCCACAGGATTATAAACCCATGGAACCGCCTACCCGCCGAAGCTGTAAATGCCAAAACTTTGTTAAATTTTAAAATCCAACTGGAAAAAATCATCAGGTCAAATGGGAGGGCCTTTGACAAGCTGCCGGCTTCCTGTCCTCGTCGAGTGGTCCTCAGGTAAATATATAGCTGTACACACAGATATCACAATAGCGTGATATATCAAATGAACAAATTCTGTGACTAAGGCGCAGCTGGGAATATCCCGTGCTTAGGTTCGAACCCTTTCCACAGCCCTTGTGGATTTGTTTATATAGTTGTAATGTAATTTCTCATTATTATAACCTTATGTACCTACCCTTTATTATAATAATAATGTAAATTCAATATTTCTCTTGTACACCTGTCACTACACATTCTTCTGCAGTTACCTTTGTTCTTATGTTCTTATTGTAAAAATTCAAAATCAAAATTCAAAAAACTTAACTTAAAACTCCCAACAAATTTTGTGTTAGCGTAAAGCCTTGCCCAAAATGTTATGTGTGTTAGTGGCTTTGCAAGAATGAAACGACCTAATCATCAAAATCTGTACTTTTACAAGCATTTTTACCTTCATGTATATATGTAAATAATATTAAATAAATATAAAAATGTTTAGCCTAAACTTATAGGTTGACATCGCTTGAGTCTCCATTTTCTATGTTTAATGTGAGTTTGTCGGTTGAGATCCACTTTTGAACTTCCATTTTCTATGTTAATCATAGTCTATTTTTTGTTTAATATTATCAAGCCTCCGTATCTTATATATCTTATGTATCTTCAAGTATATAAAAATCCTGCTGCCTTGTGTCCGTATCATCACGGTAGAAAATACTCGCGAGGGAAGAACCCAACAAATAAGCAACTCAAATACTAATGAACAAATCCACAAGGACCGTGAAGAGGATTCGAACCTGCGTCCGGGAGTATCCCAGACGCTGCCTTACTAAAATACTACATCATACGTGAGGACATCATACTGTCCTCGTCGAGGCCACTAGAGTATTAGTGGCCCTCAGGTAAATTCAGGAAAGTGGGACAGGAGTAGAAGGAAGTGTGTTTACAACACACACACACTTGAAGACAACAAGCCTATCCCTCCCCCCAAATCCCCAGGTTCTACCCCCTCCCCCTCCTGGTATACCCCGACCCACAGACTATCGAGTTCAATCCCCTACCTACCCGCCGGAGCCTCCATAAGGTCGAGATTCTCTATACACACCACCAGGAATGCTGACCTATATATAATAATAGCGGGTGTATGATGCTCAGATGTTTTGGCTTGGGGCTCCAGCCACGTCACGTACACGCACGCATGTATGCACGCACGCACACACACACGCACGCACACATTATAGTAGTAAGTAAGCCACTAAAGAGATGGAGAACTAGTATAGTACAGGGAGGCATATAGAGGGACACATGCACCATATTATGATGATGTTCAGATCACAGTTGCCGGTGTGATACATATCCCAGCAGAGATGGAAAACCTCAGAGATAAATTCGTAGCAATTATATTAAGGAGTAATATATTTGCTCTAAAATCGTATTACTGTACTTGCAATGTTGATAATTAGATGCGCCTCTTAACTCCTCTTAAGTTATCCCTGAGAACTCCATTTTCTATGACGTTTATACATTAATCCTGGGTCCACTAATTACCTAAGAATTCCTCTTTCCAAGAAGTTCTACATTAATCTTATATGAGCTAATTATCATTATTATCTCTTCCCAAATACACAGGCATCAATCAGGCCAGCCAACAGGTAGCCTGAAAAACGTTAGTCGATTTGGCAAAGTGAAAACTTTGTAATATAAGCCGTTGACAGCAGATTGTCATATGTACTTGCTGACGGGCTATTCATGCCCATGCCACCTCTTAGGTGGCTTAATCTTCATCAGTCAATCAGATGGTCATTAGTCTGAGTCTAACTCGAATTGTGGCTCAGTATAGTCGTTATAGAGTCCAAACATCTGTCACTTACGGGCTATTCATGCCCGTGCCACCTCTTGTGGTGGCTTAATCTTCATCAACATCAACACTATGGACATTCACCAGTAACAATGTACTGGTGGAACTGGACTCTCAAGTCCAGTTCCACCTCTCACAAGACGCTTCAGCCTCGCTACAGAGCAGACAGCCAGATTCCGGCCATATCCAAGCCTCCAGCTCTCGTCCCGCATGCCAGCTCTTCGATCCCTCCGCATTCCAGCTCCCTTTTAAAGATAATTAACTGAAGATTAGAGCGAGTTACGGCGGTATCAGACGCAGGACACAGAAAACTGTGCAGGATCCATTGTTAGCACTGTAAACTGGTGGGAACACGACCTTCCGCACAGTAGGTTGCTACAGGATGAAGGATACATTGAGAGCATGAGGCAGAAAGGATGAGATCAAACATAGTCGTCATGGTAACGGCTGTGAGTAGGAGGGAGGAAATTATCAAGGGAAGGGGCCAAGCCATTACGACTATATAGCACTTTGAAGGGGTCAGGATAAGGCTATGGGATGGGACGGGGGAAAGGAATGGTCCTGAACTACTTGGACAGTCGGGGATTGAACGCTGACGTGCATGAAGCGAGACCGTCGCTCTACCGTCCAGCCCAAGTGGTTGGGACTGTGAGTAGGAGAAAATCCGTAGTGGTAGCACAGTCGACCCGCGCCTCGCGAGCGATCTGGTCTGGGTTCGAGTCTAAGCCAGGGAGGATTGACGGGGCGCGATTCCTTAACTGTTTACCCCTGTTCACCCAACAGTAATTATGTACCTGGTTGTCTACCGATTAGTGGCCGTACTCCAGAGGAAATTGTAGGGGACAGTGAAGGGTTAGAAAGGAAGGTTACCATAGATAGGGAGCTTCATGTGATTCATGTACACAATGCTAACCAGTCCATATATACATTATGTGTGTGTGCTCACCTAATTGTGCTTGCGGGGGTTGAGCTTTGGCTCTTTGGTCCCGCCTCTCAACTGTCAATCAACTGGTGTACAGATTCCTGACCCTATTGGGCTCTATCATATCTACACTTGAAACTGTGTATGGGTGTGTGTGTGGGTGTGTGTGTGTGTGTGTGTGTGTTGTGTGTGTGTGTGTGTGTGTGTGTGTGTGTGTGTGGTTGTGTGTGTGTGTGTGTGTGTGTGTGTGTGGTGTGTGTGTGTGTGTGGTGTGTGTGTGTTTGCGTGTGCGGTGTGCGTGTGTGTTTGCGTGTGTGTGTGTGTGGAGGGGCCGAACATGCCCTCTCATAATGACTCTGTCAACAACCGCACCCGTACCTCTCTGAGGCTATTTTGTACCCAGTGTTGATCAAAATATGTACAAGCCGTAAACATCTTTTATTTCAGAGTTTGACGCCAAGAATACATTTTACCAACTAATGAGACTGTGTCCCCGACAATAAATAATCAAATTCCCTCGCTTGAATTTCGTTAGGTTAGGCTTCGTTAATAGGCTTGTTAATAAAATAGCAATAACGAAGAGGGGTACACATGCTTCTCAGGTCTTAGATTCTACTCCTCATCAATATTTTACAATAATCAGATCGTGTGGTCGCCTCAGGGAACAATTTAATAACATCAGGCTAGGTAGGAATTATCTTTCACAGTATGGGCTCACTATACTGTAAGCCCCAGCGTTAATTATATTATTATTATCTTACTCCTCCCTCTGTACGTTTTAGGTAAGATGCTCAGGTCATTAGTCTGTAAGTGAATGTAAATATGGGAAACACAGTCAAGACTGTTGAAGGTATTGTAGGTCACTACCAGAGTACGGTGGGTGGTGGATGTCGGGGTGAACCCAGGCAGAAGAGCCTTATTGTTTCTTCAGCAGCTGGCTCTACCACACCTCGTGAGGTGCTCAACACCACACCTCGTGAGGTGCTCAACACCACACCTCGTGAGGCCCTCACCACCATGGCCTCCAAGCTCACGGCCGTCTTACTCCTCGGGGTAACCTACATGATCTGCTTCACCTCCTTCACCACCGTCTGCATGATTGAGGTATGGCGGGGCTTCCCAAAAGTTATTTAATATCATAATGCCATAGCAATGGAATTTGTTTTTGCCCATAGACTAACTGAAGTGGACAGACATGCTCCTGGGTATATTGACAAGGATATGATGGTGTAGGAGAGGTGTGGTGATGGCAGTGGAGGAGATGCTTGGTGTACTATAAGCTAGGGTGGAACCTGCACTCTCCAGGCACCGCTCCTGTGCCAGGTAAGTCCACTACGGGCTCACCATAGCCCGTGCTACTTACCCCGCTCCTGTGCCAGGTAAGTTACGGGCTCACCATAGCCCGTGCTACTTACCCAGCTCCTGTGCCAGATAAGTTACGGGCTCACCATAGCCCGTGCTACTTACCCCGCTCCTGTGCCAGATAAGTTACGGGCTCACGATAGCCCGTGCTACTTGAAACTTGGTTGCAACCCGCTCTCGCACAGTTTGCACGAGTAGCTGAATATATAACAACAACAACATGCACTCTCCACCAAGATAATGTTATTAAAACAAGACTAAAACCAGTGCGCTAAAACAGAAGCGGAAAAGAAACGGGGAAAAAGGAGGAAACCCCACCTCCATTCAAAACTCTGACACAAATATCACAGTAACAAGGTTAATGCGAATAACCGAACTCAATTACGGGCTCACCATAGCCCGTGCTACATGGACACTTCATTCTGAGTAGCTAAATCTAAAACAACAACAACAAGAACAGCTGTACTCTGTCATCGCTGACGACATACGTCATGCAGGTCCATGATTTTAATATAAGCGCCTGTTCTTTGAATCCACTTAGAATCACTATTTCCACCCCATGTGTTCTAATGATTACTTAAAATTATCTGTTAGATTAAGGACCTGCCCGAAACGCTGCGCGTACTAGTGGCTTTACGTGATTGTAAATACTGCACTGTGTATTCTCTCAAACCCAATGTACCTTCTTGTATATAAATAAATAAATAAATAAATAAATAAATAAATAAATAAATGATCTAACTGATTCAAATAAACTGGTATTTTCATTATCACGTAGAAACTGTAGTCTTATTATTCTACGTGATAATGAAAATAACTCTATCAGCTGAACATACTAGCATGCATTGCGTTTTTCATTAATCCTATTTTTTCCCCTGGAATACGACCCGCCAAATAGTTGAAAAACCAGGTACCCATTTACTGCTGAGTGAACAGAGGCTACAGTTAAGGATTGGCAGCTGGTCAATCCTCCCCGGGGACACGAACCCAGACCAAAACGATTGGGGAAGTGCTGGGCGAGTGCTTTACCACTGCGCCATGGAATACACTGTGGATCACCAGCGTATAGCCAATTACCCTGTTGAGAGTGTGTACATGTGTATACAACATTAATCATTTTGTAACTAGCGTCAAACATTGTTATTTGCTTAGCTAAACGAACTAGAGGGTTCAGTTCCTGAACCGATTATGTGCCTCTGTAATCCTTTACACCACCGCCCACGGGATGGGTATGGGGTGCATAATAAAGAAAGAAATTGAATTGAATTGCTTATAGCTAGCTCCTATATAATTCGTATACATATAGTTTATATACTCTTTAATCCGTCATACATAAATAGATAGCCACATACTGGAGTGTATGCTCGCATACCTATGCGAGTTTAAAAAAATATATTAGGTGCTGTATATATCCAGGTAACACAGTTATTGTTCCATATATAAGTAGCATTGTTATTTAAATACTAATTGAGTAAAGAAAATAGTCTGTATCTTGAAAATTGCTAGAAGGTATTCAAATGGTGGGTTTTATTTTCCAGAAAATAATTTTTGATGGAGAAACTCGTGACGATATAATTGTTTGTTATGATTTCTAGGCTATGGCGATTGTTTCGCTGTTCACTTGTGACCGTGTATCACTCATAGTGTAGAAGTCTTCAGAGAAACTTGCATTTTGCTCGTATGTAGATACCTTTTGAGAATGATACAGTATGTGAAAGTGCAAAGTATTGTTTATTTAACTGGAGCAGTCACCAAATCTGAGTACTACCTTCCTCTCGCCTGAGGATCCGCCCCCCTTTGATGGTAGTCTGAATTTACTGCCATCTCAATTCTTTGGATGATTATATATTCAATCACAGTGAATATTACACGTATTGGAATATAATTATATGAATTTCAGTGGAAAACGTATGACAGTAAGGTACCTGGAGTGGAGTGAAGATCTGTGTTTGGATTAATAGGAACCAAATCCATGAAACCAGAAAATGTCACGTATTGGTGGTCATCGTCGTTAACTTATCAGTGTGACTGTCCTAAGTGGGAGTTAATAGCTGTATAGTTAAAATATTCTCATAATAGGGTGAGCTAGATTCTCAATCATTGCCACTTAAGTCAAGGTTTGTGGTTTGTAAAAGCCTGGTTTGTGCCTTGGAGAGGCTGCGGGATCCAGTAAGTTCAGTAGAACTTCGGTTTCAACCCTTTTAACCCTGTCGTAGCTCAGTCGATTAAGGCAGTGTCTGGGATGCTCCCGGACGCAGGTTCGAATCCTCGTCACGGCCCTTGTGGATTTGTTCATTGCCACTTAAGCTTAATCATTTGAAAAATAATTATGGTATTTCCAATGAAATGTAAAATTAAAGGTTTTGCATATAAATAATGTCATTAGTCTATAGACCTTACTTTGAGTTGATTCCAAAGCGTAGTTTGAGTTGATTCCAAAATTAATGTCCCATTGGTCCAGATTCTGACCAGACCTCCTGATTGACTTTGTGGTCAACCAAGCTGTTAGATGCCACTGCATGCAGTCTTGAACTTAAGTCCCAGGCAATTTGATCAGGTACTTTTTCAAAGAGGTTTATAAAGTTCTCATTGAACGTCAAAAGTGATTAGATAGTTATGCTTCCTAATACACTATTTAGAGGTTGGGGTGTTGAAGTCCTGTGTCCTTAATGTTTATAACCTTTCTTATAGCACCAATTGTTCTCATACTTTTCAGTAAGGCTATTGTGCACATTCTGTCATACCTGTGATAATGGATTTTTGTAATTCTTGATGAATATGGAATTCCTGGAGGGTGGGCCTGGGGTGGTGTGCATTACATGCATAGATACAATGCCTATTCTGGTATTAATTAAAATACTGTATGTCAGTGAGTGAGGTTTTGACATGGTACAGTACAAAGATTGTCCATATTGACTCCTGAGGATGCTTAGTCCTTAACCCTCAACATGCGATCATCATAATTTGTTGATCATTTGGGCCATTATTGTCATTTGGTGATTATAATTTTTATTACCTAGTTTGTATATCAGTGATGTTAAAATATAATAACTCATTCATTATGATATTACTAAAATATAATAATGGAGTTAAGAAAGACCCTTGGACAAAGTTCTGCAATTATTTTGTAATTGCTTACTATGTGGTGAGGATTCTGTGTATTAGTGGCCTGCAGGTTACTATCAAATAATGATTTGATTTTCCTTGCCCAAGCTTGAATACATACCTGGATGATATTTAAACACAGATTTGTAGCAAGGTAATGGGTTGCAAGACACTTCTTGAGGTTATCTTGACACTTCCTTCAAGCTGTGCCAGGAACAGATTTACTTGCAGTAGGTGTTCGTATTACATCATTATTTTTGTAAAATATTTGTACAAAAATTGAATTATTCAAAACAAATGCTGCATTGTTTAAATTAATAAGTGAAACAAGGAACATTAAAACATTAAAGAAAAATATATGTGACCTCTCATCCTGTGCCAATGTGTCCTCAACCTAGAAAGATGTATTAAGCACCAAAATCAGCCTGTTTTATTCTCAGAATTTAAAAAATAAAGTACAGTACATGTACCATGTACTATACAGTATGTCCAAATAAAATGGAAATGGCACCGGTGAATGCCAAACATATTGTGCTATCTTGCTTTTTAGTATCAGACTTTTTGCTTTCAGTACTTGTCAAGGAATGAACCACTAAACATAGCTCGTCAGAAACGGGGTTACTCCCATTTGGACATATGATCTTCTTTACTGAGAACAAATTAATCAGTAAGGGTTAATAACCAGACAATTAATCACCCCCTTCTATAAGCTATGACAGATTGAGAATCTACTAAACAGTTCAAATCAAGGCCCAGTATTTATCTTGGAAAATTTAAAGGTGTTACTAAACATTGCTCATGCTATTCTTTTGGCATTAGCCTAGGCCTTATATTCTTGTAACATTAATTACATATACAAAAAGCATAGGTTCCATAGTTAATTACATTTGAATAGATATTTCTAAAAAGGTTGTTTGAGTAATAAACATTGGCAATGCTGTATATACTGTTCTGTATCTATAAATTAATTTTGTTAGTCCTATGCTTTATTTGTGCTGTTTTGTTATCTAAGACAGAAAAAACATGAAATCTGAACATAAGTGTATAATATATCTAATTGCAATGAATATCGTGATGATTAATATAAAATTAAAATTCCATGTGACCAAACTCCTATTTGCCTTTAATAATAATTGGTTGAATATATTGTAATATTTTAGGCAAATATTGTATATTTGCCTAAACTTTAATAATAATTGGTTGAATAATATATTGTATACATTATGTATTTACAATATTTTATGATTACTGAGAAACATAAATAAAATTAAATTTTTTATTCATGTTATAGTTACAATACAGTTGGAATATGGAAAAGAATGTGTTTAAATTAAAGAAATTATAAATTTTGACATACAGTGCTAAGAAAATTTAAGTTTGAAGCAAAGAATGAGCTTTCGCAAAAGAAAAAGTATCACTGGAAACATGGAGAACATAGAGGATGGAAGACCATTGCTTGCTGATGAGGCAGATGGTGCACACAGTGAACACAGGATAGAGCACGCTCCAGAACATGCAAGTGCGGATCAGGATGTGGAATCCGATAAACATCCTCTTGCTGGGCAGCAGACCGCTCAGCAAGAGAACAAAGCCTTTTTAAGCATATTAACGATGGGACTATCCTTCACGTTGATATTTACAGCCTTCAATACCAATGGAAATATTTTGGTAAGTGAATAAAGCTAAATAATGTTTATCATAATGATGCATGTAATAACATTATTGAGTAATGCATGTGTGATTTCTTTACTTGTTTTATTGTTTTATTATTATTTGAATGGCAGCATGCATTTCCATAACTGATAGGTAGTTCAGGTAAGGTGTGAAGGTTAAAATTAAACATTTTGATCATATATTAAAATAATAACATGTTAGCCTATCAAAGTTCATAATTTGGGTGTAATATAGTGGAAATACAGTACTGTATCTCCTTTTATGTTCAGTTATTATTATATAGTTTACAGAGATGTGACTGAAACAATGCAAGCCAAATAATAGTTCAGCATTACAAAATAAACATACAGTATAGTTGTTTAAATGATTTACACCCGAGGAGTACAAGAGAGATCATCTTTTGGGAAATAATTATTAGCCTTAATAGCTCTGGAATGATGCATGGGTAAGCTGCTGACCAGGAATTAAATTATCTGACACATTTATGTGTCAGATAATTTAGGCTTGCACTGTTGTAGTATGAACTCTTGAATAAGATATAATGACTGAAAATAGAAAATGCAGTACAGTACAGTACAGGTAAGTGCCGAGGATCTACATCCCCATGGCCTGGTCTCTGACTTGGCCTACTGGTTGATGGTCTGGTTAATCGGGCTGTTAAATGCAGCTATTCGTGCAGCCCGATGTATGAATCACAGCCTGGTTGATCCTTTGAAGGTGTATCAAGTTCTCTTTTGAACACTGTGAGAAGTCAGCTGGTTATGCTCCTTAATTGTAGAGGGAAAGTGTTGACAAATCTTGGGTGTTTGCTGTTAGTAGGTAATTAAAGCAAGTTAATTATGAGGAGAGAGCAGTAAGCCATTATGACTATACAGTACTGTATAGCACTTGGAAGGGATGTGAGGATTAGGGTTTGGGATAGGTTGGAGAGAAGGAATAGGTGCCCAACCCTCTGTAGTTGGATATCCGGGGAGTGATCGTCCTGTCGACCCCAAATGGTAGTGCCATTGAAGTGATGGAAGCCCCTGAATTATATTATGAACAAATTATAAAACTATATGGATTCAGCATTGAACATTTCAAATCAACCCACTTCGTGGAGGGGGCATGGGTAGCCGATCCCAGCCCCCCCCCCCATTACACAAGACCATCCTCTTGTTTAGATAGTGCTTATAGTGACAATGTCGACCATCGTACACATATTGATGTAATGGACAATTAGAACGTAGAATTTGGTGCTATTGAATTTGGACAAATTGGAAAAGGTTTTGTATTCGTGTTGCTAATAAAACCTAACCCAACCTAATCATTCCTGGCCTAATACATGCTATCTGAGACTAATATAGTATATATGTGTACTATAATAGGTCTAGGAATATTTAAGTTTGGGTTTTAGCTTTATTTTTTTACAAATTATTTATTATGCAGTAGGATGTACAATGGTCTGCACAGTTACAAAAAAGTACTATCTAAATAAGAGGATGGGTTGCATTAGGCCCACCATCACCCTGGTTGATACCTGGTTGATGGGGTTCTGGGAGTTCTTCTACTCCCCAAGCCCGGCCCGAGGCCAGACTTGACTTGTGAGAGTTTGGTCCACCAGGCTGTTGCTTGGAGCGGCCCGCAGGCCCACATACCCACCACAGCCCGGTTGGTCCGGCACTCCTTGAAGGAAACAATCTAGTTTCCTCTTGAAGATGTCCACGGTTGTTCCTGTAATATTTCTGATATTACAGGATATTACACCCTGCAAACATTGGGTGAGGCTAGCCCTAAACATCTGGCTTGGGACAACCGTGGACAGGCAGGCACGTACTGTACATTCTATTTTGTAGATATAGGTATGTCCCAGGCTTCAAGGTCTTTAAATATGTTGTAATATTCATCAACATTGTAATCCTTCATCAGGTGATATGTTATTGGAGCCATGCTACCTTTGAAGATCCTCAAGTTTGACCAGTCCCCTTTTGAATGTTTTCTCAATCTACCATAGTCTGCCTTACGGAAATCTGTAACTCTTAGCAACATTTTCTCTCACACAACATTATCATAACACAAATGCTTGAACGATGCCAGATAAAGAACAAATCCACAAAAGCCGTGATGAGGACAACATCACTCTTGTGGATTTGTTTATTTGATATATCACGCTATTGTGATTTCTGCGTGTTCAGACAAAGACGTTTCGGGCGAGATAGTGGAGCGATCTACCCATAAATATATTGGATGAAACAGACGCTTATGGTATCGTTCCTTAAGGACACGCGCACCAAGATATCTACGCTACAGTTGCCACTGATGAGTGACTTCAAGCCCGCTTGATTTGACCTTGTGGCTCCGTTAGGGAACAGGAATTATATTTAATCTTACTGGTACGAGTAGAAGGAGAGGGTGACGTCCTTGGGCGTGGTGTGCGCTGGAGGTCGTCGGGCCGGCCAGTAGGCTAGGATGGAGACATTTGTGGAGCCATTGGTGTTCCAGCCACGGCGTGTGCTCCAGGTTAGTCCCATGACCCTGGCGGGCGACCTGACCTCGCTTGCCAGGCTCTTTGTCAACGCTCAACTTGAATTATTTTTGAATTATATACTGCTGGTTACACAAATATTGCACAATTAATATACTCATTGTTAATTAAATATTCTAGAGTGAATTATTAAACTCGTGCATTTGTGAAGGTTTTGCTAATGCAGTAGATGTCATATTTGATCGATTTCGTGTTAATAAAGTGAAGCTTACGTCGTTGCTATGTAAGTTGGTGGAGAGGCATTGCAAGTGAGGAAAGTGAGGTGAGAGAAGACGTGTTGCACGTGAGGAAAGTGAGGTGAGAGAAGACGTGTTGCACGTGAGGAAAGTGAGGCGAGAGGACAGGTGTTGCACACGAGGAAAGTGGGAAATTGAGGTGAGAAAAAGTGAGAAAAGTTGCCCTGGCACTTTGGCGAGCGGCCCAGCTGGCTGGCCAGAGCTGGGAGTGTCTCGCCGGACGCCAGGGTAGACGGACGCTGCTGGTGCTCCAGCTCTCTCACTTCAGTGACTGCCTCCTGCCGCACGTGGTGGTGGAGGCGCCACACGACCCCTGCACGTATGTTGACTCACGTGGTGTGGTGTCACGTGCTCCTCAAGTTCACTCTCGGTGCTCTCATGTCTTGATGTCTTATATTTATTGTTGACCAGACCACACACTAGAAGGTGAAGGGACGACGACGTTTCGGTCCGTCCTGGACCATTCTCAAGTCGATTGTGACTTATATTTATTGTATCTATATGTTGAGGTAACGGAATCATGCGAGTTTGTGTTAATTGCCCGAGACGCAATATGCGCGTTATTTATATATATATATGCGAACAAGCCTGAATGGTCCCCAGGACTATATGCGAATGAAAACTCACACCCCAGAAGTGACTCGAACCCATACTCCCAGGAGCAACGCAACTGGTATGTACAAGACGCCTTAAACCACTTGACCATCACGACCAGACAAAATGAGATGATAGCCGAAGCTATTTGAACCACCTCACCGCTGGCACTCGGATGGTTATCTTGGGCATAGCATTTTACCAAATCACCTCATTCTTTGGGGCACACGTGAGGAACACAAATGCGAACAAGCCTGAATGGTCCCCAGGACTATATGCGAATGAAAACTCACACCCCAGAAGTGACTCGAACCCATACTCCCAGGAGCAACGCAACTGGTATGTACAAGACGCCTTAAACCACTTGACCATCACGACCAGACAAAATGAGATGATAGCCGAAGCTATTTGAACCACCTCACCGCTGGCACTCGGATGGTTATCTTGGGCATAGCATTTTACCAAATCACCTCATTCTTTGGGGCACACGTGAGGAACACAAATGCGAACAAGCCTGAATGGTTTGTTCGCATTTGTGTTCCTCACGTGTGCCCCAAAGAATGAGGTGATTTGGTAAAATGCTATGCCCAAGATAACCATCCGAGTGCCAGCGGTGAGGTGGTTCAAATAGCTTCGGCTATCATCTCATTTTGTCTGGTCGTGATGGTCAAGTGGTTTAAGGCGTCTTGTACATACCAGTTGCGTTGCTCCTGGGAGTATGGGTTCGAGTCACTTCTGGGGTGTGAGTTTTCATTCGCATATAGTCCTGGGGACCATTTAGGCTTGTTCGCATTTGTGTTCCTCACGTGTGCCCCAAAGAATGAGGTGATTTGGTAAAATGCTATGCCCAAGATAACCATCCGAGTGCCAGCGGTGAGGTGGTTCAAATAGCTTCGGCTATCATCTCATTTTGTCTGGTCGTGATGGTCAAGTGGTTTAAGGCGTCTTGTACATACCAGTTGCGTTGCTCCTGGGAGTATGGGTTCGAGTCACTTCTGGGGTGTGAGTTTTCATTCGCATATAGTCCTGGGGACCATTCAGGCTTGTTCGCATTTGTGTTCCTCACGTGTGCCCCAAAGAATGAGGTGATTTGGTAAAATGCTATGCCCAAGATAACCATCCGAGTGCCAGCGGTGAGGTGGTTCAAATAGCTTCGGCTATCATCTCATTTTGTCTGGTCGTGATGGTCAAGTGGTTTAAGGCGTCTTGTACATACCAGTTGCGTTGCTCCTGGGAGTATGGGTTCGAGTCACTTCTGGGGTGTGAGTATTCATATATATATATATATATATATATATATATATATATATATATATATATATATATATATATATATATATATATATATATATATATGTGAGAAAGCTGCGTACACAATACCGTGACCACCGCACCAATGATCATTGGTGCGGTGGTCACGGTACTGTGTACGTTTAGGGGTGATCCTGGACGGCATGGGTTCGAATCCTGGCCGGGTCAAAGAGTTCTTAGTGATATATGGCTTGCGCGTTCATGCAGCTTTCTCACACACACATATATATATATATTATATATATATATATATATATATATTACAGATCTATTCTTCCCTTATACCCATTGTTTCGTGTTCTGTGTTTGTTCTCACCTCACCCCAAACCATTGTAACATGTCACCTCACCCAAATGCAGGTATTTAAACTCTGTTCAGTTATAGTTGTTCTGTGTGTGTGTAACTAAAGTCTTTGAAAATGTAATAAGTTTTACGAAACGCGCTCAAGTGTCGCGTCAGACTAAGAAATAAAGAATGAATTTTGGAG
Source organism: Procambarus virginalis (assembly GCA_020271785.1). NCBI lineage: Eukaryota > Metazoa > Arthropoda > Malacostraca > Decapoda > Cambaridae > Procambarus > Procambarus virginalis. The sequence goes on along the minus strand of WNGS01165503.1, from coordinate 13,442,448 downwards.
AATTGATTTTTAATTTACCGTCATCAGTAAAAACAAACATAAGGAAAATTGAGAAAATTCGTGTTAGAATTATTAATCTTACTTTTTCGGTCATATTTAATAACATATGTCTACAGGAAAGACTGCTACCAAAATATACTAATATATATATATATATATATATATATATATATATATATATATATATATATATATTATATTATATATATATGTTTATATATATATATATATATATATATATATATATATATATATATATAATATATATATATATATATATATATATATATATATATTATACTTCGGGTCACCCTTGTGAGGACATTGGTAAGAGAAAAATGTACCGGTGGTGAGATATCATTTTTGGACAATTTAAACTTACTGGCGAAGAGCAGATAAAATAACATTGAATATCATTTGTTTAATTTTCGTCACATTGAATAGCTGATAGTGTGAGCGGTGTACGATTATAAGTATAGCATGTATAAGGCATTGGGCTCAATATTAAGGAGTGACGTTGAATTAAACGTTGAATTAATGCGGATTTAACGTCGAATGAACGTTGGATAGTGTCCACATTTGGTTGCTGTTGGTCAAGTGAATTAACTTTTGCGAAGTTCTCTATCTTTCGTTATAAGCCTTGATGCGTATAATGCCAAGTATAATTGAACGTTACGCACACAGAAATCACAATAGCGTGATATATCAAATGAACAATTTTACACGGGCCGTGATCAGGTTTCGAACCTACGCCCGGGATTTGTGGATTTGTTCATTTGAACGTTATATATTGTGTTTGTTTATTTAGAGAAGTTTATTTATACGTAACCCACACATCTAAAAAGGCAGAATTGACGTTTCTGTCCATCCTGGATCATTCTCAAGTCGATCGACACACACTAGAAGGTGAAGGGACGACGACGTTTCGCTCCGTCCTGGACCATTTTCAAGTCGATCGACACACTAGAAGGTGAAGGGACGAAAATGGTCCAGGACGCTCCGTCCTGGACCATTTTCAAGTCGATCGACACACATTAGAAGGTGAAGGGACGACGACGTTTCACTCCGTCCTGGACCATTTTCAAGTCGATCGACACACACTAGAAGGTGAAGGGACGACGACGTTTCGCTCCGTCCTGGACCATTTTCAAGTCGATCGACACACACTAGAAGGTGAAGGGACGAAGACGTTTCGCTCCGTCCTGGACCATTTTCAAGTCGATCGACACACACTAGAAGGTGAAGGGACGAAGACGTTTCGCTCCGTCCTGGACCATTTTCAAGTCGACCGTCATCAAAACATGATCTTTGGGGATAAAAAAAAAGTGTGTGGAGGTTGATAAAAGGTTTGTGTGTAGCGTCACTGTTTAGGGTTAAGGTAAACCAGTGGAGGATAGATAGGAGAGAGGGATGGGGGGGGAGCAATAACCTTACACAGGACGTAAATACATACCTGCATATACACCGACGCAGTAAACAGGTGTAGGCTACACCTGTTCCCACACACACACACACACATGGACACAGCTGCTGCCAACCAGGGAGCCTGTGTATAATTTCTATTCATTTTCGTGTAGATGTAAAGAAGGAACTTCGGGGCAGGCGATGAGTCACAATAACGTGGCTGAAGTTTGTTGACCAGACCACACACTAGAAGGTGGAGGGACGACGACGTTTCGGTCCGTCCTGGACCATTTCAAGTCGATCGACACACACTAGAAGGTGAAGGGACGACGACGTTTTGCTCCGTCCTGGACCATTTTCAAGTCGATCGACACACACTAGAAGGTGGAGGGACGACGACGTTTCGCTCCGTCCTGGACCATTTTCAAGTCGATCGACACACACTAGAAGGTGAAGGGACGACGACGTTTCGCTCCGTCCTGGACCATTCTCAAGTCGATCGACTTGAGAAATGGTCCAGGACGGACCGAAACATCGTCGTCCCTTCCTTCTAGTGTGTGATCTGGTCAACGAACTTCGGGGGGGGTTGTGACAGTCCCCTCGCCCCGTCCTCACGTCCCAGATCCTTATCCTCATCCTAGTCCAACCACTTGGGATTGGACTAGGATTGGTTGTGGTTGAGTCCAACCACTTGGGGATTTGTGGTCATTACACATGACCACAAATACGGTAGAGCGACGAGTCTCGCTTCGTGCAGGTCGGCGTTCAATCCCCGACCGTCCCAAAGTGTTTGGGCACCATTCCTTCCCCCCCCCCCCGTCCCATCCCAACCCTTATCCAGACCCCTTCCAAGTGCTATATAGTCGTAATGGCTTGGCGCTATCTCTTGAGTGTTTCCCTTCCCTTATCCTCATCCCAGTGAATACATTATCCAACAGCGGCACCGGTTCGACGTCATCAAACGTTGATTTAGTGTTGATTGACGTTGATTCGACGCCTTTTCTACTGCAAAGTGTTAAATAAGTCACTTTCTCCTCGATTTCCTGATAACCACTTTACCTAACATAATCCCGTGTGGGCATATTGTACTTATAATACACTTATCCCGGCAGTGTGTGTGTGTGTTAGGATTTGGTTGTAATTGTCACAATGCCACAAAAATGATGTATTAAATTATCCGAGTGTATCCTAACCAAAAACCCACGAGTAGAAAACGGGAATTTTCCGATGGAACTGCAGTGGTTTGATTTATTATTTATCTCTTCGTATGCGAAATAGATAGAATGGGGCGTTGAAAAATGGGTTGTGGTGCCGGTGATGGGGGGACCACAGTGATGGTAATGGTAGGCAGATCGCCACCACTACACNACAGCAGGTAACAGTGGTGATGTCACTTGCACAGGTATTACCAGAGACGAACTAATAACGGCGATAAAGTTGGGAAATCTACCGCCCCTGGGGGAGGATGGAGTAACTATGAAATACTTAATGAACTTGCCATATGACGAAAAGCCCACTTTTAGATCTCTTAATATTAGTTATAAAGAGGGCAGTATTCCCAGTAAATGGAAAAAAGCTATGATCATCCCTATCCCTAAAGCCCATGGAGAGTACAGACCTGTGTCTTTAACCTCGTGTTTTTGTAAAATGATGGAGAGGATCATTTTAAATAGACTTTTATATATAATAGGTGATCAGCTGTCTAGTAATTTGTTCGGGTTCCTCAAAGGAAAAAGTACCTCTGATTGTATTATTAAATGTCTAGCTAATGAAAATGATTATTATAGAATTTTTATTGATTTACAAGGAGCTTTTGATAAAGCCAACAAAGAGGTTATTTTATATGAATTAGCTGGTCTTGGTGTTAAAGGGAGATTATTGCGCTGGATAGGGGATTATCTTTATGAAAGGAAGGCTCAGGTGTGGTATCAAGGTTGTATGTCAGGTGTGAGGTCTTTTGAACTCGGCACACCTCAGGGAGGCGTGTTGAGTCCCACCCTGTTTAATGTACTAATGAATAAGATAGCATCTGAGAGATACTCAAATGGGGTAACTCCAATCATATATGCCGATGATATTTTGTTTCAGGGCAAAGATATTTCAAAGGTTCAAACAGTGTTGGACAATTTCGGATACCTGTGTCATCATATGGGACTGGTGGTTAATGAAAACAAAACTAAGTTTGAATGTAGAAGTCGGAGGCCCATTATATTGAAAATAAATGGTAAAAATATAGAGAGAGTTAATATATATAAATATTTAGGCATATATGTTGGATATACCCATGAGAGTTTGGAAGCTGAGATGAACAGACTGTTGGGTCAATGTCGGAAGAGATTACAACCTCTGAAGGCCTTGGCATGCTGTGGAAAGGGAGTGGGAGTCCCTGTGCTACGAATGATATACTTGAGTACTGTAAGATCTCTTATTGATTATGCTGCACCTGTCATTTCTTGTTTTGGTAAAGGTAGGATGGGCAAGTTGGAGAAGGTACAAAATGAAGCCATGAGAATTATCTTAGGATGCCCAAGAAATGCTATGATTGAGATAATGAGGATGGAGCTTAATCTGCAGAGTATTGGGGATAGAATTTCAGAGATAAATGTAGCCTCTGCCATTAGATTAATGAGAGGTGGGGGAGCTAATGAATTAATCCTCTCGGTTCAAAAGGTGGGAAGTAGTGAACAGTGTGTGATGAAGAAGAGAGTATATATGAATAACTTATGTTCTAATGTTATAAAGTATGATGTTATTACAGAGTGTATTGCTGTGCCCAAGAGAAAAGTCACACCACCATGGGAGGATTGTAATGTAGATGTAGTAATTACTCCCTTGCAAAAAAAAAAAAGTATGTATGAAATAGGAGAGCTGAGGGCGACATATGATTGTATAATTAAAAAACTGCCTACAGAAAACACTCTACATGTATATTGTGATGGGTCAGTAGCTAGGGATGGGAAGGCAGGATGTGGAGTCTTGATCAGGGAGTACACTGACATCGGCACTGTAGATACTGTTATTGGACGCCGCTTAACTGACAATGTCTCTTCAACGCAGGCTGAACTCCAAGGAGTATTAGCAGGATTACAGGAAGTAGTCAAATGTGGTAAAAATGCTTGCTTCTTTATTGACAGCAGAGGAGCGTTAGAGTCTTTAAATAGCAGACGCCCAGTATATCAGAATATTGTGATAGAGTGTAGAGAGAATGTTAAGAAATTAGAAAAAACTGGGTATAAAGTAAGATTCATGTGGATCCCTTCACATGTGGGAATCCTGTTGAATGAGGTAGTTGATGACATAGCGAAAAGAGCCACTGAAAAACCTCTTGTTGATGTTATATGTCAGTTAACCTTGAAACAAATAAAAACAAGAATCAAGATGATCCAAGAGGGTGAAGAAATGATAAAGAGAATGGCAATGGTGGACAGTAGTAACACACTTAAGCATTATTCAATAATAAATACAAATTCGTCCTTCACCTATGGTAAAGGAAAGTCTACTTGGAAGGATTCAATTTACATGAGATTAAGATTAGGATACAAATATATCTGGCAATACGGTGTTGATGTCAGTGAAGAAGATAAGGAGTGTAAATTATGTAGTATGCCGCACGCCCACACCTTAGAACATTATGTATTAGAGTGTCAACTTATTGAAAACTATAGAAATAAGGAATTAAATAGTGTACCACATCAAATTGTTTGGATGTGTGATAATGGTATGATAGACAGTATACTTAGGAGCTACAAGAAGTTTGCCCCAAGAGTGTGACAATTATATACTGTACTTGCTATATTAACCTGTAATGTTAAATGGGATTCTTGTAATATGCTGTACTTACTATATTAACCTGCAATGTTAAATGGGATTCTTGTAATATGCTGTACTTACTATATTAACCTGCAATGTTAAATGGGATTCTTGTAATATGCTGTACTTACTATATTAACCTGCAATGTTAAATGGGATTCTTGTAATATGCTGTACTTACTAATTAACCTGCAATGTTAAATGGGATTCTTGTAATGTTATTTGTGTATTTGACTCACTGAATTTGTGCGCCCCTTGAGGGACTTGAAGTAGAGGGGGGTAGAAATAGCCTAAGCTACTCTATCCCTTTGAGATGTATTTCTGCTTATCTCAATAAACATACTTGAACTTGAACTCACATTACGGGTTATTCATGCCCGTGCCGCCTTTTGGGTGGCTTAATCTTTATCAATCAATCAATGCCCTCACAGCTATTGTATATGTATACTTGCTACTTTTTCATCCACTTTCCCCACATTTCAATGCTTTGTCACACCGTTAACCACAATAACCTTCTCAAACTGCAACATTATGGAGACACGGGGTCATTATCTTCAAATGTGCAATGTAAATAACCTCAGTGACTTACGGGGCTATTCATGACCGTGCCACATCTTGGGCGGGTTAATTTATCAGTCTTCTCTGTGAATGATGCTACTTCTCCCACCTTGTCAATTAACATAGGCGTCCCACAGGGTAATATACTTGGCCCACTCCTCTTTCACATTTACATCAGTGGTAAAGAATTAGTGGCTTTAGGCATAATATATACTAGCTCTATCTACAAATCCAACATTCTGCTTGTAACTCATTTTGTATGCATGTACTTTTACCTAAATAAATAATTATTATTATTATCAATGTCCTACCAAACGCCACAAAACTCCTGAAACCAATTATGTTTGTTGATAACCCAACCTTCATTTCCTCAAATGCTAATCCACTTATCCTAAAGGACACAGTGAATAGTGAACTAAAAGAAATCCATGTGTGACTGACTACCAACAAACTTACCCTAGACATTGAGAAAACGATTTACATATTGTTTGGAAACAAGTTCACTAATCAATTTGAAATAAAAATTAACAATACCCAAATTAGGAGCAGAGTAGCTTTTAAATTCCTTGGTGTTTACATTGACAACAAGCTGAATCATCTATGACTGGGGATCTATAACCCAAAAATAACCTTTGACACTTAATTACTCAACATAAATCGTCAATTAGAACAATATCAAGCTCCAATTCCAGACAGTATTCGGTACCCTTACTAAAATCCTTGAGTATGCTAAATATCAAGGCATGCACATTTTCTCAAGTGAACTCTCTATATCAATAAACCTTTGAACTTCCAAACTAATGCTAACCTCAAGCGCTTTTTAGAAGGCTGTAACAGAATCCATAGGCACCACATCAGAAACAATTATCGATTTGATATTCCTAGAGTGAGACTCGGGCAAAGAAAGCATGCAAGCGATGCCTTTTCACCCATAGTATAAACTCGCGGAACCGCCTACCCGCCTAAGCCGTAAACGCCAAAATTCTGCTGGGTTTTAAAATACAGCTTGAAAAGATCATCAGGTAAAATGGGGGGATCATTGACAAGCCGCTGGCTTCCTGTTATCGTCGTGTTAGTAGCCCTCAGGTAAATAAAGTTATAATCATTCATTTAGGCTTATATCGCGGTTCCCCAAAGTGGCACCATTGACCCTCCCCCCCCAGGATGCAACCCCCACAACAGTTGCCTAAATCCCGGGTACCTATTTACTGCTAGGTGAACACAGGTATTATACGTGAAAAGAAGCATACCCAACCATTTCTGTTCTGCCCGGGATTCGAACCCAGGATTTCTGATTGGGAATCGAGAACACCCTGTAACGAATTTCACCCACTTTCCACGTCCTAAGCAAGTTAATTTTGTGTTTTGCTCTTATTGTTAACATTAAATATTATAGCTATACTGTTGCTAAAACTGTAGGTTTTATAATAAAGTAGTCTGTCTTTCAAGTATGTTGACCAGACCACACACTAGAAGGTGAAGGGACGACGACGTTTCGGTCCGTCCTGGACCATTCTCGACTTGAGAATGGTTAGTGACTTAATTGTATAAATCTCTAGTGCACCCAGCAAAAGGAAGAGTAATAATTATTAATTAATTATATTATCATTATAATAAACTTATAATAATGGTTGTAATTAGTAATTATCACTCTTCCCTCTACTGGGTCATGAAGGACGCTGTCCTCGGGTGAAAGAGAGCTGTGACGATCTCTGTCAGGAACCCGTAGGTGCGGGACCGGGCCGTCCACCTCCTGGGGCTCGTGCGGCCCCCAAGCTCTGCTTCAGGAGGCTGGGGGTCGTTCTTGCCCTTGCTGGGGTGGTTCTTCTCCGGCCCCGACCACGGTGGTCTCCGGGCTTGGAGTCCCTGTGCCTTCTTTCACCAACTTCGAGGTCAACTCCGGAGCTGGAGCTCCCTCGGGGCAGTTCGTTGTTGCCTTCAACCTCGCCCTGACAGTTCCTGCGACGGAACCTGTACATCTTATTGGCGTTTGCCTTTCCATTTGAGACTTTCGGTGCCGTGGAGAGGGGGGGCTTCTCCACGGCGTCGAAACCTGCTGCATGGGTGACAGCTTCTCCCCGTATCAACCTACCCAGGTTTTGCGCCGTGGAGAGGCCACTCCAGAGCGACAATCAGAGCGCAACTCCATAGTCTCCTCAGACTGATGGATGCCTACTATTGTGCCCTTACTTGGATCACTGTATCCAAAGGTGGAGAAGGATATCTTCAAAAGGATATAGCTGTTCTGTAGAAAGTGCAACACCGGGCAACCAAAGTCATTACAGAACTAAGTCAACTCTCGTATTAAGAACGATTTAAGGCCACAGGGCTAACAACACTGCAAACGACAGGGTGGATCTTGGAATTAGACTGACGATGATTAATTGATGAAGATGAAGCCTTCATCACACACAGAGATCACACTAACGTGATGCATCAAATGAACAAATCCACAAAGATTTGTGACGAATCCTTGTCCCGTGATTCGAACCTGCGTCCGGGAACATCCCAGACACTGCCTTAATCGACTGTGCTACGACAGGATAAAAAGGGTTGAAACCGAAGATCTACTGAACTTACCGGATCCCGTAGCCTTTCCGAGGCACAAACCAGGGTTTTACACAACTCCCCCCTGCACTCGAGCTATGTCAATAGGCTGTTCTTCCTCGTCACGGCCCTTGTGGATTTGTTCATGAAGTCTTCATCTTCAGCGACAATGAAAGTGTCGGCACGGGCATGAATAGCCCGTAAATGATGATGATTCGTTGTTATTGTTTTAGATTCACTACTGGGAACAAAAAAAATCCAAGTAGCACGGGCTATGGTAATAGCCCGTAGAGGACTTACTTGGCACAGGAGCGGGGCTGTAACTTGAATGATGATTCGATGTCAACGGCTTATATTACAAGCTTCTCCTCACCTTGCCATACTGACCAAAATCTAGCAGATCGGGAAGATACATTAATTGTAATTAGTTGTACATTTGGGAAGATATATTAATTCTAATTATTGGACCGAGGATTACTGTAGAACTTCTTGGAATGTTGAACCCTTAGAGATAGCTTATGTAGGTTTCAGTCTCCGTGGTGTAGTGGTAAGACACTCTCCTGGCGTTCCGCGAGCGCTTTGTCCTGGGTTCGTATCCTGGCCGGGAAGGATTTACTGGGTGCCAATCCTTAACTGTAGCCTCTGTTTAACGCAACAGTAAAATGTGTACTTGGTTGTAACAACGATTCTTCGCGGCGGGGATCGTATTCCAGGGACCTGCCCGAAACGCTACGTGTACTAGTGGCTGTACAAGAATGTAACAACTCTTGTATATATCTCAAAAAAAAAATGTAGAATTAACAGGAACATCAAATTATCTCCATGGAAGCTAATGAGAATATGGAGCGAGTATATTCTTAATATAATTGGTACACTTTGAAAATATAGAAAACTTTGGAGGATGTGTAACCAGACAATTTCTTGATCCAGAGTTTGGATCAAGAAATTGTCTAGAATTGGATTCCAGACAACAAGGAGCAACGGTATGGCTTGTGGAGCAAGCTCCACAAGCCATACTGTATTCACCTAGTTGTATAATAAATGAACTAAACTAAAACTAACCTAGTTGTGCTTGCGGGGGGTTGAGTTCTGCTCTTTCGGCCCGCCTCCCAACAATCAATCAATTTTGAACTGAGAATAGGAGATGCTTCTTCACCCACAGGATTATAAACCCATGGAACCGCCTACCCGCCGAAGCTGTAAATGCCAAAACTTTGTTAAATTTTAAAATCCAACTGGAAAAAATCATCAGGTCAAATGGGAGGGCCTTTGACAAGCTGCCGGCTTCCTGTCCTCGTCGAGTGGTCCTCAGGTAAATATATAGCTGTACACACAGATATCACAATAGCGTGATATATCAAATGAACAAATTCTGTGACTAAGGCGCAGCTGGGAATATCCCGTGCTTAGGTTCGAACCCTTACCACAGCCCTTGTGGATTTGTTTATATAGTTGTAATGTAATTTCTCATTATTATAACCTTATGTACCTACCCTTTATTATAATAATAATGTAAATTCAATATTTCTCTTGTACACCTGTCACTACACATTCTTCTGCAGTTACCTTTGTTCTTATGTTCTTATTGTAAAAATTCAAAATCAAAATTCAAAAAACTTAACTTAAAACTCCCAACAAATTTTGTGTTAGCGTAAAGCCTTGCCCAAAATGTTATGTGTGTTAGTGGCTTTGCAAGAATGAAACGACCTAATCATCAAAATCTGTACTTTTACAAGCATTTTTACCTTCATGTATATATGTAAATAATATTAAATAAATATAAAAATGTTTAGCCTAAACTTGTAGGTTGACATCGCTTGAGTCTCCATTTTCTATGTTTAATGTGAGTTTGTCGGTTGAGATCCACTTTTGAACTTCCATTTTCTATGTTAATCATAGTCTATTTTTTGTTTAATATTATCAAGCCTCCGTATCTTATATATTTTATGTATCTGCAAGTATATAAAAATCCTGCTGCCTTGTGTCCGTATCATCACGGTAGAAAATACTCGCGGGGGAAGAACCCAACAAATCCACAAGGACCGTGAAGAGGATTCGAACCTGCGTCCGGGAGCATCCCAGACGCTGCCTTACTAAAATACTACATCATACGTGAGGACATCATACTGTCCTCGTCGAGGCCACTAGAGTATTAGTGGCCCTCAGGTAAATTCAGGAAAGTGGGACAGGAGTAGAAGGAAGTGTGTTTACAACACACACACTTGAAGACAACAAGCCTATCCCCCCCCAAATCCCCAGGTTCTACCCCCTCCCCCTCCTGGTATACCCCGACCCACAGACTATCGAGTTCAATCCCCTACCTACCCGCCGGAGCCTCCATAAGGTCGAGATTCTCCATACACACCACCAGGAATGCTGACCTATATATAATAATAGCGGGTGTATGATGCTCAGATGTTTTGGCTTGGGGCTCCAGCCACGTCACGTACACGCACGCATGTATGCACGCACGCACGCACACACACACGCACACATTATAGTAAGTAAGCCACTAAAGAGATGGAGAACCAGTATAGTACAGGGAGGCATATAGAGGGACACATGCACCATATTATGATGATGTTCAGATCACAGTTGCCAGTGTGATACATATCCCAGCAGAGATGGAAAACCTCAGAGATAAATTCGTAGCAATTATATTAAGGAGTAATATATTTGCTCTAAAATCGTATTACTTGCAATGTAGATAATTAGAAGCGCCTCTTAACTCCTCTTAAGTTATCCCTGAGAACTCCATTTTCTATGACGTATGCACATTAATCCTGGGTCCACTAATTTCCTAAGAATTCCTCTTTCAAGAAGTTCTACATAATCTTATACGAGCTAATTATCATTATTATCTCTTCCCAAATACACAGGCATCAATCAGGCCAGCCAACAGGTAGCCTGAAAAGACGTTAGTCGATTTGGCAAAGTGAAAACTTTGTAATATAAGCCGTTGACAGCAGATTGTCATATGTACTTGCTGACGGGCTATTCATGCCCATGCCACCTCTTGGGTGGCTAATCTTCATCAATCAATCAGATGGTCATTCACGGGAGACATCTCCCGTCACACAGGGTGCAGTCGCACCTCCACAGATCTCCAGTATCAGCTCTTGATACTGGTAATGGCTCAAAAGGGCCACCACTTACGGGCTATTCATGCCCGTGCCACCTCTTGTGGTGGCTTAATCTTCATCAACAACATCAACACCATGGACATTCACCAGTAACAATGTACTGGTGGAACTGGACTCTCAAGTCCAGTTCCAACTCTCACAAGACGCTTCAGCCTCGCTACAGAGCAGACAGCCAGATTCCGGCCATATCCAAGCCTCCAGCTCTCGTCCCGCATGCCAGCTCTTCGATCCCTCCGTATTCCAGCTCCCTTTTAAAGATAATTAACTGAAGATTAGAGCGAGTTACGGCGGTATCAGACGCAGGACACAGACAACTGTGCAGGATCCATTGTTAGCACTGTAAACTTGTGGGAAACACGACCTTCCGCACAGTAGGTNACTGTATTTATCTACATTTCATGCTAATACAGTAAATAATAAAAAGTGTATACACAGTGTAATAAATAGCAAAAAGACAGGTTTTATTATTTTTACAATATGGTTCCCAGGTTAGTGACACTAATATGTTTGAGCATCCTGATATTCCACAGGCCAAGTCAATTTCCCCCCTAGTGATCAGCAAATGCATTTTAACAATGAAATAATTTGTTTGTTTTCTATACACCATGGTTTTGTCATAAACAGGGACACAGCCCAAGAATTAAAGAGCTTATTATTTTGGGCAAATAATATTGCCCAAAACGCTATGCGTACTAGTGGCTTTAGGTATTGAATGTACTAGCTCGATCTTTAAATCCAACATTATGTTTGTAACTTATCTTCAATGTATGTACCTTTACTTGAATAAAAAATCTAATCTAATCTAATCTAAAAGCTTACTTCAACACCACCAGGAGTATGACTCATGTTGTCCACCCTCCCATCGAAATAGCCTCGAAATGCCAATTTAAAGCATTTTTGCTCCATAAAGTAAATCTCCATTCAAGAAAGCAGAGGAAAATGTAAACTAAATATGCTACCCCCACACAACGTAAATTAAGAAAGGTCTCCCTATGGGTAGCACAAAATAATAATACTTCAATTATATGAAGTACAGTACAGTATACACATTTGATACATGATACAGTGGAGAATTTGTAGGCAAGAAAGGTACATTATATAAAGCAACTAATATGCAAAGCACTTTAGGCATAACAAACCTAATCAGGAGATTTATATACAACCTTAAAGTCGTTATACTGTACTTAAAATTAAATGAGAAGTTAGTTAACATTACTGGATTGATAGAGAGATTTAGCAAATGATATGGACAGAGGTGCAATGATCACACGGAGTGGAAACAGCTTACCTTGTAGACTAATATCAAGGAACTGCGCAGTAACCCTCCACAGTGCTTGCCTAGTTAATACAGGAGCCGACAGATCCGACCCCTCAACAGTGTCGCCAGCTGTAACTCCATGCATCAGGTAGAACTCTGCAAAGTGAGCCACTGTCACAGTCCCTAAGGAATAGAACCATTTGAACAGCCAGTAGTACAAACATCTTTCATTGCAAAAGATCAACTGGAAGAGTAAAAGAAGCAAACGTATCATGGAATTCAAGCAAGAGCAGCAAGCTATTAATTTAAAGACCCTACAATTTTCACCTTGCAAGAGGGGGCTGAAAGGTGGAGAGGGTGGGAGAGGGGGGGGGGTGAAAGGTGGAGAGGGGGGGTGAAAGGTGGAGAGGGGGGGTGAAAGGTGGAGAGGGTGGGAGAGGAGGATGAAAGGTGGAGAGAGGGGGTGAAAGGTGGAGAGGGGGGGTGAAAGGTGGAGAGGGTGGGAGAAGGGGGTGAAAGGTGGAGAGGGGGAGGAATATTGGGCAAGAAAGGTGGAGCAGGAGAAGAGGGAGAAGAAAGGAGAATTGGGAGAGAGGGAAGCGAGTTAGGGGGGGAGGGGGGGGAGACACCCCACTACAGCTGGATATCCCTTCTACTAAAATATGTAAAAACTTACAAATTTTAGATTATGACAATTATACAAGTACTGCACAGTATTATAGTCAGACAATAATCCCTCGAAACTATACTATACACACAGAAATCACAATAGCGTGATGCATCAAATTAACAAATCCACAAGGGCCGCGATGAGGATTTGAACCTGTGTCCGAGAGCATCCCAGACGCTGCCTTAATCGACTGAGCTACGACATGGTCAAAAGGAGTTCAAACCGAAGTTCTACTGAACTTATTAGATCCTGCAGCCTCTCTGAGGCACAAACTCGTAGACCATGTCGTAGCTCAGTCGATTAAGGCTGCGTCTGGGATGCTCTCGAATGCAGGTTCAAATCCACATCACGGCCCTTGTGGATTTGTTCATACTATACACAAAATAAATGGAATTGTTTTTCGAGCTATCAGTAATTACTATGCCTTCAAGCACCAGAACTGCTTTGGTGGTTGAATCTAATGAAGTTACAATCTTTATCGCATATGGATGCAACCCCCCCCCCCCCCAAGAAGCCGACTAACTCCTGTGTCAATACTTGCTGTCAAGTGAACAGGAACATTGGGCAATAGGAAATTTACCCAACCATTTCTGTCCCGCCCGGGATTTGAATCCAGAAGTCTCAATTGTCAGTCGAGAACAAACCCGACTGTACTACCAGGACCCATTTTATTAATGTGTTATTTTACACCAGTAATTCTGGTGTTGAAGGCGGTGAGAAAAAGCGAAAATACATTCCCATTGGTCAGAAAATTGATAGTACATAAAAGTGTTTTGAGATGTAGAAAAACTGCTGGAGCGGAAGCAAAGCAGTCGGTCCATATGGAGTCAACTTTGGTTATGAGGAAATGCACATCTGAGCTGGGAATTGAGCTACAATTTATTTTTCAGGCATCTTTGCATACAGGTAAACATGCTTCCAATCTACAAAAGTGGTGGCAGAGAAAACCCTCTATGTTATAGCCCAGTATCATTGACAAGCATGGTAGTAAAATCATTAAAAATAATAATTAAAACCAAATAGGTAGAAAACCCTGTAAAGAAATAACAGATGGTCTGATATGTTAGAAAGTGGTTTCGACAAAAATGAGGGTGGTAATTAGAGGCAATGTATCAGACTGGAGAAATGTTATTAGTCATCCTAGTCAAAGTGGATAACCACAAGATTCAGTATTAGCACCAGTAATTTTCATTGTCTATAGAAATCCCGGTAGTACAGTTGGACCCGGTCAAGGGTCCCACTAGTACAGTCAGGTTCGTTTTTAATGCACAAAAAATTTCAGGTTCAAATCCCAGGCGGGACAGAAATGATTGGGCACATTTCCTTTTACCTAATGCCTTTGTTCACCTAGCAGTAACTAGGAATGTACTCGGGAGGTAGTCAGCCCATTGTGAGGTTGCATCCTGGACAGAGTTAGTAATTCTGCCATATGGAGAAGGAGAGGGGGGGGGCGCCTCGATAAAAACCAAACGTGTACAAATACACTCTGGCTTCCTGTCCGCTGACACAATGAATTATAAAATGGTTACCAGGTGTATAGAGGTGTATGAAGATGTTGCTGATGATACTAAAGTTACCAGGAAAAATAAAAGATTTGGACAACTGTTATTCCCTTGAAGATAATCTGGACAAAAAAAAAAAGTGAGCGGAGCTAAACATGGCAAATAGAACTCCATGCAAGAAATGCAATTCGTGCTACTGGCTTTGCAATAATGTACTACTCACCCACCAACATATATACTTTAACAACTAATTATATCTTCTTGCATATGAATAATAAATAAAATAAAACCCATGTCAATAAATGCCACACTGTAGACTGTAGAATAGGAGAAAACACATTAAAGAATTCTGACGAAGTAAAATCCAGATGGTTGTGGATAGTAGTCACCACAGAAACCTTGCAGTAAAAACAGAGATTGTCACGCACATCAGTTGCATGATGTTGATATCTCGAGAAGCACATCAATAAACTACTAAGGATGCAAAGGCATACTACTAAATGGCTTCCAGAACTCAAAAACGAGCACTATAAGAGTCTGGAGATGTTAAAGATGCCATCATTAGAAGAGAACGAAAAAAGGCAATATGATCGTGACTAAAATAGCGAGGAATACAGTAGTCAATTAAGAAAGGGAATTTGTGCATCCTGCAATTTCAAGAACAAGAAGCCAGAGATTCACACTAAGGAAACCAGGAAAAAAATATATACACCCCTTGACCAGGTCAGCTGAAAGGCATCTCCCCGAGTCTTGTACTTGGAGAATGGAGTAAGCAAGAAAAAGGGAAGCCGTTGATTCCATACCAGCACAAAGAGGTATACTTCATGTGACTAAACTTCTCTCAAAGCCAATAGAAGGATCCGTCGTTAATAGGCCGCTCCATTGAAATGGGATGGAAGCATGATAACCTCTTCACAAGAATGTAGGATACACCCTGCATGTGAATCGCACAGAGAACCAAACCCGAGGAATCAAGAGCTGAGCTACATGAGGAGGGCAGCTCCAAAAGGGGGGGTTAGGATCAAAATGAACCTTCCCCCACTAAGGTTCAGGGAATGAACCACTGGGGAGCAGTCAGAAGCTGGAGAATGAAGTTCAGAGGAAGATGAATCCTTCGAAGGGCTTGCCACACTGCTGCAAGCTTGCACCATGCCGTGCATCCAACTAACGACTCCGACCACCAACCCTAGAAGGTCTGGCGAGTGCTGGTCACAAAGCCCCAATCCAGAGCCAAGGCATCCCTGAACATAAAGCGACTGAACCGACTTTCTAGCTAGCTATGGTATTTGCGCCATTTGGAGGTGGCCTTCAGCACTAACAGCTTCAAGCTAGTTTCGAGTGAATTGTTGGGAATGAATAATTTGCAGTCATTTGGCAGTTTTGTTGCTTTGATTTCTATGAACCTTTTAGTTGTTTGTAAAGCTTCACAGACTTTCTGAATGCTTCCTTATGAGGATAATGTAATAGCCTCCTGCTCTGTGCATCTGAGGGGGACAAGGTTCTGCCTCTGGTCTCCAGTAGGCCAAACAGTACTCCTACAGCTTACATGACTACCAGTAGTGGGAGAGCCACCAAAAGGTTCCTCCAAGAAAAGCCAACAAATCCTTAGGAATAATCATATAAACCACTTTCAAAAGGTCCAATTCTCAAGAAGCATAGCTTCAAGCTACACAAGCTACACTGTAAGGCATAAACAAAAAGATGCTTTTTCAACCAAGGCCACTAGAGATGTAAATACAGTACAAGTTCTCTTCCCTTGCACTACTGTTGGCAAATCTCTTGTGTGATGTCAAAAGATTTAACAACCCTGCCTCCTGGCTTCCTTCTACAACATTATACCAGAAAAGACATTATTATAATTTTGGGGGGGATGCACAGGAGAGGGGGGAAAATTTGATGACATTGAATTTTGTGGATTAAGTAGTCTTTTTCTAACTTATGTTTCCATTTACATACTGTGATCAGCATTGAAATGCGCTTTTAAACAAAATTAAATAAAGCCATAGCACCTACATTCCAGTTGAAAAACTTTAGCATAAACGCCTCCATTGAGTTAAAGATGGCTATGCTGTATCTGTTGTTTGCAAAGGCATTCAGTTCTGGGATTTGGAACATTCAGATCTTTCTCCTCAAATTTTGCTGCAAAATAGGGGATGAAAATAAATTTAAATACAAAAATTAAAAATACAATCATTATCCAATACATTACCTCTTGCACATAAACCGAGATGTACAGTACAGAATAAATAAGCCTTTATACTTACACTGGTTACCAAATTGACATATTTAATGTATTAGAATGAAAACTCGTGGATCATGTCAACTTGACAAGCCTAAAACATTTATCGATTTATTTACTTGTACTGTATACAAATAGAACAATAGGTTATGAAAGTATATATTAATTCAATTCAATTAATTTACTGTGTCGGGGTACAGGAAGCCAGAGTGTATTCACACACGTTAGGCTTTATATCGAGCCCCCCCCACCCCGGGTCAACAAGCTGACTAACTCCTGAGTACCTACTTACTACTAGGTGAACAGTGGTATTAGGTGAAAGGAAATGTGCCCAACTATTTTTGTCCTGCCAGGGATTCGAACCTGGAATTCTCGATTGTGCGTCGAGAACAAACCCGACTGATGTTGGTGATTAAGTGGTCCATTCTTGCAAAGCCACTAACACACTGTCTCAGACAGGTCCTAAAGCTAAATAAAAAAATTTGCCTGGAAGATAATGCTAGGAAGAGAAATACTCAATACAAAAAAAAATCAGTGTAATGATGCATACATATTAACAGATTTTGACATAATTACCACATCAGTATAGTCAAAAAATAAATTATACTGATTAAAGTTGCATTTCTAATGGTAAAATACAAGGCAAGACAGTAACAAGGTACCGTGAGAGTTAGCTGAACTAGGTGGGATACTATGACGACGAAATTAGCTACCAGTACTGTACTTCATTGTTCTAATTTTGAATAAAGTATAGGTTGGACAATTCTTATTTATTTATTAAGGAGCAAGTTCCATATAAGGAATAGGGTAATAAGGGGATAGAAAAAACAGCAGAATATATGACTTATACCATAGAGTAATCACACTAACGTAATGTGTCAATGAGAAAATCCATAAAATTTGTGCGTGTGTGGGGGAATACCGACTGCATAGGTTCAAAACCTCATCACAGCTCCTACAGATTTTCTCATTTGACTTATTGATGGTGCAGGGTGGAGGATGATAAACACAATGCAACCTACCAGCTAACAATATAGCAGTGAGAGCAGTTAGCCGCAACTGGTTGTCCGATATGTGATGTGCATCCATGAACCTGTCTAAAAGATACACGGACAGGTGTGTTGTTGCTACACTTAGCTTCAGACGTTCACTCACCAAGCACAAGAATTCTACTAGTGCCCCTCTCATTGATATCTGGGGAAAAAAAATATTGTTTACATCTTTATGCAAATAAAATCTGAAACAAGTACAGTACAGTATTGTACTACATATAAATACCTATACTGAACACGAGGACCGACAGGTTTACCAGTTATGTAGGTGAACATATTGTATTGTATTGTAGGCCTATATATCTCAATTAACCCAAGAACCACCATCTTTAGTGGACTAGACGTTTCATGTGTATCACCCTGTGGGTGAAAAATCATCATCTGTTAGTTTTACATTGTGTCTTGTTGAGCCAGAAGCTGTTGCCCTGAGTGTGCATGACATTGGACTTTTTAAAGACGTGGTCCGAATTAATATCTTTAATTGTTAAGTATTTTAGAGGTCTCGTCGAGATCATTCCTGTCCTGTCTGGTTTGTAGCATTAATCTAGAGACCTCTCAACTGTTTCTGGCAAGAGTTGGCTTAGTTCAAAGATGATTTTTATCAGGATTTTTTTTATTATTTGTTTTTAATTTATATTTACAAGAGTTCTTACATTCTTGTACAGCTACAATCAAGCTGTACAGGTTTCAGGCAAATCCTTAATCCTAATTTTCACACATACACACACACATCATGCAGGAAGCAGATCGTAGCAGCTGTAACTCCCAGGTACCTATTTACTGCAAGATGAATAGGTGCATCAGGGTGAAATAAACCCTGCCCATTTGTTTCTGTCTTCGTTGGGGATCGAACCTGGACCCTTAGCACTATGAACCCCAAGCACTGTCCACTCAGCCATCAGGCCCCGAAAGGAAGAAATATGTTTTAACTTTCACCTAAGTAGATATGTCCTCCTGAAGGTGAGGACTCCACATTTGCATACAAAAGTCTCAGTCACTTAATCCCTCACATCCCTGCCCTCGACAGTCCCTCACCTCACCATTCCCTCATTTCTCATTCACAAGCACCGGCCTAGTACATCTATTAGACCTCATGAAGCACTACAGGCAGAACAATTTACAAATAACATCTACTCTACATTTTGTGTTTCCCTCCATCACTGTCAGCACTGAGTGCTTTCTTTAACCAATTGATATGGGACACGACAAATTCCACATCACTTTGTATTGACAATCTTGTGTAACAAGTAAAAAGAAAACTACAATAGCCAATACAGGTAATTTGAAAGTGGCATTTATTGGCAACAAGACATATAGAAGCCATATTTGTAGTTCCACTAAAAGTTATATCAAATCTGTGCTAACAATATTCTATTGAAGCTGAAGGAAATATTGTAATATTTCCTCTCAATATTTGATTGTAGACCACTCACATTATATCAATACTTGCTCACCTGTGGAGAATTGCCATTGTATGGAAGGTGTTGCATCTCTCTATAGTGCATCCAGGACAGTACTTCTTCTGCATAATCTGTCATCCAGCTGTTGCCTCGTGCCATCATATAACTTACTGAAAGAAACAAGTGAAAAAATAACCTTTGCTAGTTTAGAGGAACACAGCAAGCAAGTAACGCCAGTATCTAGGCTTGTCTCCACAGAATGTGAAGGCCTGCGATAGTGGTTTTTTACAGTTCTTGATGAATATGGAGTTCCAAGAATCCGGGCCTGGTGCGGAGTGCATAGGCATACTGTTTATGGCTTCTTCAAAATCCAGTGGGGATAGGGGTGACGTCTGATATATGATTTGATGTTGGTATCATATCCATGAAAAATTCATTTGGGTTATCGATCTTTAGTGCGTTTAATGGCTCGCTGAAGACAGAGTCGTATTGCTTCCTCAGTAGCTCGCTCATTTCTTTGTTGTCATCGGTGAAAGTTCCATCTTCCTTTCGCAGGGGCCCGATACTAGATGTGGTTTTTGATCTTGATTTTGCATAGGAGAAAAAATATTTCGGGTTTCTCTCTATTTCACTGATGGCCTTTTGCTCTCTTTCCCTCTCCTGCGTTTTGTATGATCTTGTAGCTTGAGTTCAATTTTTCCTATTTCGCGCTACCTAACCTTCTTCGCCGTTCCTGAGATAGGTTGCGACTCTCAAGTTGTACCGCGATTCGTTTTCTTCGCCTATATAGGGAACGACGTTCTCGTTCCAATCTGCATCTCTTCCTCTTTTTTCTTAGGGGGATGCGGTTTGTACATATTTCTAGTGCTACTGAGCTTATTTTTTCCAGGCACTGGTTCAGGTTTATTTCCTAGCTGTTTTCCCCAGTTTATTTCTGTGAAGTCCTGGTTTTATTTGCTCCCAGTTTATCTGTTTATTATTGAAGTTGAATTTGCTGAAATCTCCTCCACCGGGAATCTGGACTGGTTTTGAAGGTCTATTCCCCATGGTTGTCATAACTTCAATTAAGTTGTGATCTGAGTAACAGGTATTTGTAATCTTATGTTTCCTGATCAATTCATCATTATTAGTGAAAATGAGGTCCAGCGTGTTCTCCTTCCTGTTTGGTTCTACTATTTGCTGGTTTTAAGGCAAACCTGTCGCACATCCGTAGCAGGTCATTTGCATGTGCCTGTTCATTAAGGCTACTTCCTGGTATTCTTTCTGATATTACTGTATTAGCCAGGTGCTTC
>WNGS01165503.1:13399507-13416146 GCA_020271785.1 Procambarus virginalis | reverse complement strand
CCACCAACTTGTATTACTTAATAAATATAAGTAATGTACAAAAGCGAATAAGTCTAGTACAAATCGACTACCCCCGTGGTGCATGCACGACAGGGGGGAGAAGAGTGGGCCTTTGTCCCGCATCAAAGGAATTGGAGGGGAGGGTGCGTAGAAGGCGATCTCGAAAACTTGCTAATCTGTAATTACTCAACAGGGGGCATACTGAAGCTGAATACAGCCCCCCCCCCCCCAGACAGGAGCGTAGGGAGGACCGTGCTTTGCCCCCCCCCCCTGGACCTCTTTGAGAGAAGCAAAAGTCCTGCCCCCCCCCCCCCCCTTCTAGGGACATGTCACACTCCCTTCTCTCTCTCCCCTCCCCTCCCACTGCCCCTTCTAGACATGTCCACACCCTTCTCATCTCTCCCCCCCCTCCCCCCTACGTCTCTCCCTCTCTCCCACACCATCTCTCACCCACACCCCCGCTCTCCTCCCCCCCTTGCCCCCCCACCTTGCCCCTCTAGGACATGTCACTCCCATACCTCTCATCTCTCTCCCCCCACTCCCCCCTCCACTGCCCCTTCTAGACATGTCCACACCCTTTCTCCTCTCCCCCACTCCCCCTCCCCCAACCTGCCCCCTCTAGACAGTGTCACACCACCTTGCTCCTTCCCCCCCGCTCCCCACCCTGCCCCTTCTAGAACTGTCCCCACCCTTCCTATTCTCTCCCCCCCTCCCCCCCGACCTGCCCCTTCTGACATTCCACACCTGCTCTCAACTCCTCTACCCTCCCCCCCCACCTGCCCCGTCGTAGACATGTCCCACCCTTCCTCTCTTCCCCCCGCCCCCCACCATGCCCCCTTCTAGACATGTCCACACCCTTCTCTCTCACTCCGTCTCTCCCCTCCCCCCACGCTGCACCTTCTAGACATGTCCCACCCCTTTCTTCCCCCCCCTCCCCCAAGAGTAACAAAAACACTGCTTCCTCCCTCCCTCCCCTTCTCTCTCTCTCCCCACCTCACACACCTGCCCCTTCTAGGCCATGTCCCCACACCGTTCTCTCCTCCTCCCCCTCCCCCCCCCCTGCCCCTTCTAGACATGTCCACCAACCCTTCTCTCATCTCTCTCCACCCTCCCCCCCACCTGCCCTTCTTAGACATGTCCACACCCTTCTCTCTCTCCCCCCCTCCCCCCACCTGCCCCTTCCACACCCAACTTTCCCCTCTCCACATTCTAGCCATGTCCACACTCTCTCCCCCTCCCCCCCCCTGCCCTCTAGGACATGTCCACAACATCTCTCTATCCCACTCCCCCACCTGCCCTTCTAGCATGTCTACCATTCTCTCTCTCTCCCCCCTGCCCCCCAACCTGCCCCTTTAGACATTGTCCACACATCTCTCCCCTCCCCAACGGCCCTTCAGGGCACAACCTCTCTCTCACTCCCCCCACCTGCCCCTTCTAGACATGTCCACACTCCTTCTCTCTCTCCCCCTCCCCCAACCTGCCGTCCTAAGTCCACACCCGTCTCTACCCCTCCCACTGCCCTAGGACATGTCCACATCCCTTCTCTCTCTCTCCCCCCTCCCCACCCTGCCCCCTCTAGAAAGAGTCAACCCTCTTCTCCCCCCTCCCCCGACTCTGCCCTATAGACATGTCCACACCCTCCTCTCTCTCCCATCACCTCCCCCACCTTGATGCCCCTTCTAGCCATTGGCCAACACCTCTTCTCTCTGCTCCCCCCTCCCCCCACTGCCCCTTTAACATGACACAACCTCTCTCTCCTCCACCCAAATGCCCCTCTAGACCTGTCACACCTCAGCTATCCCCCTTCCCCCACCTGCCCTAGGAAAACCTTTCTCTCTCCCCCCTCCCCCCCACCTGCCCCTTCTAGACATGTCCACACCCTTCCTCTCATCTCCCCCCTCCCCCCCCCTGACCCTTCTAGACATGTCCACACCCTTCTCTTCACCCCCCCCCCCCCCTCAGGACATGTACACCCAAGGCATCCACCCACCCTTGTCTGCCAGTAGCAGGAATGTTATTTTTTTTCCTAGTTATTCCTTAGAAAGGTAAAGTTTTAGATGTCATATGTCAGTTGCGCTCCTCCAGAAAATGGATGATGAGAGTAGGCAAATATAGAAGTTCTGCGTTTATTATGCAGGCTATACCCATCCTGTGGGTGGTGGAAAGGCATGAGGCAATAATGGGTGCAGAGCACTTTGTCTCTGAACACCTTCCCTATGCTATATGTAGGAATTGGAGTACTTAAAAAATGCTAAATGTGCCATTTTGTGCCAAACTAGATAATTTAAAATTTGAAATGTTAAGTTTCTAAGTTTAATAAACGGTGCCTTAGCAGTTTGATAGTTTAGGTTGATTAAGGTACAGTAGATGCAGTTGCAGCAGACTGAAATACAGCCTGTATAAAAGATTTTGTAAAATTTTAAAATTGCTTAAGCTAATTGGGGCAAGTCTTAATTTAGCAAGATATTCAATCTGGACTTAAATGTTCAGTCATAACAACCATCAGTCCTTTAACAGTAATGTAACCATGGGCCCAAGAGTAAGTGGGATGAACAAATTTGTTAGCATTCTAATTGCTTTAGTAAATTTAATGTGGCTTTAATAAGATAGTAATGCAACTAGATTGCTTTATACACAGCACTGATAGCTGCTGACGCAGAGGAAGTTAAATTTAGTCTGCTGCCAAAGAGGTGGGGGGAGGGGCACCAACTTGGGCAGAACTGACCTGGTTGATAATGTCATGCTAGGTTCTGTGTAAAGATAAATGCACAGC
Source organism: Procambarus virginalis (assembly GCA_020271785.1). Lineage (NCBI taxonomy): Eukaryota > Metazoa > Arthropoda > Malacostraca > Decapoda > Cambaridae > Procambarus > Procambarus virginalis. The sequence goes on along the minus strand of WNGS01165503.1, from coordinate 13,413,373 downwards.
TTTATTTTAATGTAAAATCTCCTGTTAATCCTCCTTCCAATATATTTACCCTCTGACTTCTATGGAACCTGACTAATAGAACCAATCTTTAACTGAAGATCACATTAAAGTGCTCTAATTGCATTGTCAGAAGTAATTGCGTAAGTGTAGTTACAGGATGAGAGCTATGCTCGTTGTGTCCCATCTCCCCAGCACTGTCATATAACGCTTTGAAATTAGTGATGGTTTTGGCCTCAACCTCGCCTAATTTGTTCAAATCGTCTACCAATCTGTTTACAAAAGTGAATTATTCTTATTTCTCCAGCAGCTTTTTCGTTAATTTAAACCTATGACCACTTGTTCTTGATTCCAGGTCTCTGGAATTCTCTCCTATAAATTGCATAGTCCTGTTACTATTTTGTACATATTGATCATATTGTCTTTTTCTTTATCTTCTAGTTTTGCATATTTAATGCCTCTAACCTCTCCTCATAGCTCTTGTCCTTCAGTACTGGAGCCACTTGGTGGCATATCTTTGCACCTTTTCCAGTTTGTTGCCGTGCTAATTAAGATATAGGCACCATACAACCGCTGCATGTTCAAACTTTCATCTAACAAAGGTTGTGAAAAATTTCTTTTTCTCCATCCATGTATTTAAAAGCAATTATGAAGTTAGAAAGTGTACCATAGGCTCCTTGCACAATGTTCTTAATGAGGTTCTCTGGTGAGTCTTCTAGAACCACCCCTAGATACCTTTCTTTGTCAGAATTCTTTAGATTTCTAAAATTTATAGGTTGTGTGGGGTCTGTTCTCAAATTCCACATTCCATAACATGGCATTTATTCACATTAAATGCCTCTTGCCAAGTGGTGCTCCATATACTTAATTTGTCCAGGTCTTCTTGAAGGGCATGACAATTGTCTAGGTTTCTTATCTTCCCTATTATCATCAGCAAACATGTTCATATAATTTTCTACTTGGTAGATCGTTTGTAGACAATAAACATTACCAGTGCAAGAACTGAACCCTGTGGTACTCCACTTGTTGCATTTCTCCAATCTGATACATTACCTCTGATTACGGCCCTCATTTTTCTGTTGGGAATTTTCCATCCATGTTAGAAACTTGCCTGTCACCCCCCCTCCAATATGTTCCAGTTTCCAAAACAACCTCTTATGAGGAACTGTGAAAAGCCTTTATTGCATCCAGAATGCCGAGCTCAGGTGCACATTTTCCAGGAACCCATGGTAAAATGCCATCTGGACCAACTGCTTTCTTACTTGGCTCCTTGAGCATTTTTTCCACTTTGTCTCTAGACAACTGTGCTGTTCTGGAATTCCTATGGTCTGGTTCCCTAAAGATTTCATTGTGCAAAAAACTGTTTGTGGGGATGAAGTGGGGGGAACTTCCAGTGCATACATAAAGGCACACCTAAAATATAACTAAATGCCAAGTTTGACATCCTGAATATAAAATTATCCCATAATTAATAAGAACCTCTAAAGTGTTCTTGTAACTCCATGGCCTTGGAAACCTAGCCAGAATTGCTCTACTGAGTATTATCATTACGTAATAGGCTTGGGCCCTATAGGGCCTATAACACTATTAGGCCAACCTGTCCTCGGATAGTCACCAAGCAATTGACCTTTAGACTTGTTCATAAATCTTAACATTGTTCATTCAAAAGTAGATTTTTTTCAAATACAGTAACTTAATATTTGATATTACAGTACATGCTATATTGTACATATTTAGGCCTTGGTCAGGTTTAGGTTCTGTTGATTATTTGTAGTATGTGGGTGAAGCACTTGCAGCTTTGTGGTTCAAACAAAATTAGTCGGTAAAGAACTTGTTCTGGAAGTGTTCGAACATCGTCAGTCTTCCGTAAACCCGTTTTTTTCATTCTATAAGAGGCTTGGCGGGTGCATGGAATGGACTTTAGCAGATTACACTGCTAATTACTTTACTAAAATTACACTAAGAGTTTGCTAGGTTAAGGATGGGTAAGCAATGGTGTTAATGCTTGAAAATCATGAATAAAGTAAGTTCAGAAACTGTGCTACTACAGAAGTTTAATTGGGTGGTGGGGGGGGGGGGTTGTATAATTACTTGGCACAATTGGCTTTCATTTGTGTGTTTAATGTACCAGTACTCCTTAAAATTTAGTAGATATAATCTTCTGTAGTATAAATGTACAGCAAAACTAGTATACATTCATCTTGCTATTGTTGAATACTTGTATACTTATACAGTATACTTATACTGTGTGTGTGCATGCGCATGCAATATAAGTAGTCTAGAAATACTAGTCTTGCATTGTGATGTAGCAATAAAATGTTTAGTTAATAGTAGGTACTGTACATAGACTTAAATAATACTGGTCTTCAGGTGTGGGTCTAGTGATGAGGAAGATGGGCAATGCAGCCACTCCAACAGTTGAAATTTCCTTGGAGGATGATGTATACACAATGAAGACTACCACCACCTTCAAGACAACGGAAGTAAAGTTCAAGCTTGGTGAAGAGTTTGACGAGACCACTGCTGATGGCCGAAATGTGAAGGCGAGTTGAAGGCCCTTGTTATGTTGGATTAATGATATTAACATTTTGACACTTTATTTTATTCTTAATTTCACTTACTAATGGTAATTTATTTTTCTAGTCGACCATCACCCTTGACGGTAACAAAATGACCCATAATCAGAAGGGTGACGAAGAGAAAAAGGAGAAGAGTTCAGTTCTCACTCGTGAGTTTACGGATACTGAAATGCTTATGGTAAGGTTTATAATTTTTAAACTACTGTAGTTTTTAAACTGATCTAATGAACTTGGATTGTATGTTAGATTGCTTAGTTCACTATTATTGGAAAATAATGTGCAGTAGACAAGCTGTAAATTTTTACACTGTAATTTAACTTGAACATTAACTTCTCCCTGAAAATTAACTTTTGTCAAAGTGGGCTCGGATGCTTGGTTAGTTTCAACTTCCACACATGCACACATTGTTTGAATGTTTTCATAGGCCATTCAGTTGACCAAAGTGCCACACCAGTTAAAACTATAACCCCCTCCCCCCCATCCCTAAAATTGTCTAAAATGAAATTTGGTGTAGTTGCCTTCTGGTACAGTATACCTGCAAGTGGTTTTTCAAAATTTTTACTCCAATAATAAATTTTGGTTACAGAACTAAATTCTCAGAGGGAATAGCAGAGGGGAATAACTTGTGTACACACAGATGTAAGAGAATTCAAAGTGTCTACATGGTTCAGTCAAATGCCTACTTGCAATAGGAACAAAGTTCTGATGCAGTTTCAAATAATTGGCTGAAATGGCTTTCTTGATTCTGATTATCTGTTGGCAGCATTGTGGCTTTCACAAGACCCTTGCAAAAGAGGATGGGAACATGGGGGGAGGTCCAAATGGCTCCACCTATAGGGTAAAGTTTTTAATAAAACTTTCATAAAGTTGTGCTGTGCTATATATGGTTGTAGCATCCACATTTCATGTAAAGGAAAGTGTTGAGGCAAGGGGGGGCAAGTTACTTTTAATGCTTAAAGTATTTGCATGGTGAAAAGATCCCCTTGTAGTTATAGTAACTGTACTAGTATTTAGAAAGGCAGAAAGTGAGGGTGTTAGCAGGCATACTGGGAACTTGGTGTGTGATTAATAAGCATTTGATGAAAGCTGGTAATGAAATTGGAGTAAAAAGAGCCGTGGTGGAATGACACTAGTAACCTTCAGAGAATGAGATCTGATGGTTTACATAACACTGACCTACAGAAGAGGCATAAACCATGTCTGGACATTAGATACAATTCAGGGTGACTGCATTTAAATTTATAAAAACAAAAAAAAAATATTGCACATGCTGTTATATGCAGTATAATCCTGTCCACTGGCCTCTTAACTTCTTGAAAATACTAGCTGAAAATTAACTATTTTCCCTTCATTGTAAAGAAAGTGCGACCCTTGGCTTCCTCTGATGTTATGGCTGAAAGAAATTTTTAAAATTAGAGCAAAATTAATGTTGCCAAAGATTAGGTGGTAAGTGGCCTAGTTTGAATGGCATTAGTGCTGTAATTTCAGAAATGGTATATGCTGTGGAAAGCTTATTTAAACTGCTCTTTCAGACCAGCTCCCCCCCCCCCCCCCACCTGTGTAGAGAGTAGAGAAAGTCTGAGGGGTCTTTGTTTCCAGGATAACGTTCAAATCCCATGGTGGCATAACACTTTTATCCATGGAAATGTCCACTCCTACCATGGAGGAAAAGTTAATCACTAGATATTGCAATAGAATGTGTTTGTACATCTGTTCTGAAGCCAAATTTGCTTAATTGGTTTGTAGCAAAAAATGGTAATCATACGGGTAATAATTTACATAGGCTAATGTTAGTTTTGGTAAGTAGATGGCTTTATTCTTAATTAAACAGGTAGTTTAATATTAATGCCTTTTAGTGATATCAGTGTTAAGTGGCAGCTTTCTAGAAATGTACAGAATGCCTCTCAACATGTCCTTGCCTATTTACAACATGGTGTGCTAAATCTAGGTTAATCGTAAATGTTGGCTTAGATTTAGATTTCCTAAACACTGATGTTCGAAATGGTATCGCAACCACAAGAGGCGTCCGGACTATTCCTTGAAACTACTTCTTGGTAGCTAGGCCAACTCGGGGCAGCTGACCGATTACCTTCCTGGCTTTGACAAATCTCAAACTACCTCCTCCAGACAACACTGACTGCTTTCCAGAAAGCAGTAATCGGTTTGCAATTACAAGCTTGACTTGCAATCTTCATCAATGAACCAAATAAGATTTAAAAATGCCCATATATGTAGAAAATTACATAATGTAAAAATTAATTCTTATGTAAAGTAAATGAAGATTACAAATAATTTTCACAACTTGTATTAGGATAGTGAAGTAAAATGGGTTGAAAATTAATATGCAACTTGGGCTACTTGCTTAGCTTCTTCCCTGCTACTGACCCCAATCTTTCTACTAAAGCATAGTAGAAAGTAGTTTTCAGTTTTATAGACTGAAGCTATAATGAATAGTTACTGTGGGGCCAGCATTAAATACGATGCACACGATTTGCAATGTGAAATCTGAAAGAGCCAAACATGGGTTATACAAATATTTATCAAATTGTATGATGGCATAGTAGCTTGGCACATATAGAGGGGCTGGGGGGAAGCTTTTAATTTAGTTTTCAGATTATTGCATTTTCTAACTTTTAATATTCTTTACAGGAGTGTAAAGTAGATGACATTGTGTGCAAGAGGGTCTACAAACGTCTGGATTAAGTGACTTGGGATATTGACCTGGACACCTTGAGAAAAAGCAATGGCTTTACTTATTGGTGTACTGAAAGTTTGTGTAACAATATTGCTGTGAAAGTATAATCTCTGGCTGTCTTTAATATATGATCTTTATCAAGGATACATGCACATTAATCTGCATATTTTGCTCAATTTTTTTTAATGGCCTCCATTACATCTTGATTTAAACTAAAATGTTTGATCATGCCTAATTTAAGGATGTCACTATTTTGTAGACTTTATATTAAATTTCCATCTTGAGTTTGCTGCTTTCTTGTTGCCTAATAAATTTAAATAGAATGTGTTACTGTACTTGAAATTAGTGATTCCTGATGTGTGAAGCCCGCTTGCCCACTTTCCCAGTACAAACATGTGTAACTTAAACTAAAATTTACTAAATTTACACATCTTGATGTTTGTGAATGGCACCATATTGGGCTTTTTATTTTCAACAGCACTTCTGCAATAGCTATGGGGTAAGAGGGGGTGGGAGGCTAAAGACCCAACTTTTTAGTTTTGTAATAATTGTGCAATTCAGTTAAATGTGATTTTGGTTAAATTTTTAATGTGGACTGATAAATTTAAAGCAATTGGCAGTTAAGTACTTGTATATAGTGATTCACTTGTGTATCCCATAGGCAGTGATATGAAGTATTACCCATATAATGGGTTCAGGAACTGATCCCCCATGAAGTAATGTTGCTAAATTCCTGTAATACATGTGAGCACACTGTATTGTCACTATATGATATAGTTTAAGAAATGGCCTGTGGGGAAGTTTAGTGTGGCACCACCTGAATTTGCCTGGTTTGACGTAGGGTCAAGTGGTCATTAAGACTGGTATCCCAATGTCACAAAGCTACTACTTGGACTCTTCAATGAGGGATTATAGTTTAGTCCGGGTTGCCAATGTGTTTAAACTTTTCCCTTGTTGAGCTCTGTTGGTAGGGCAGTAAAGTCCAATTCTAAGTAATTTCAAAGACTACAAAACTCAAATTTGTAGAGTGCAAACACGCCTCCAGTCTGGCTGTGATGCAAGATCGAGCTTATGTCTATGGCACTCCTCGGCAATGGACTACTTGCATTTCCCATGACCAGTTACATACCCTAATCTGTTTGTCCTTGCTGTGTGACCTAAATATTTTGGTTTGCCATGATCTTGCCCACACAAATTTGCATGCACAAACCTTGATTGAATGTAATGGTTAACACTATTCAGGTCTCGAAGTGCCTAATTAAATGTCTACATTGTCACTCACACACACTCACATCCTGATGTGTGGATTTGTTCATTGACACACTCCTTCCCACCCAATGTTGGAATAGAAAAAAGATTAGTTTAAGATATTAATTTTGTCCTATCCTCTATCACTCGACCTCCCTCATGGTTGTTGGCCCCCCTCTTCCCTTGAATTGTTTAGTCACTTTAGTAAAACCCTACCATATTCAGTAATTCTTGCTAGTACCAGATGCTCTATTCAGGAATGTCTGCCACATCTCTACATGCTATAGATAAGGCATGTCAAACACGCAGGCCACATGTGGCCTGTACAAAATGCTGCAATTATTTTATTACGTGACTAATTAGATTTAGTGTGTGTGTGTGTGTGGCCCCTCATGACAACACAAGTGATCCATATGGCCCTCGAGGGACCCTCAATTTGACAAGCCTGTGAGAATAGATGGTGAGTAAAAATGTTGAAGGAAAAAGGGATTTCATAACAGTGGGTAGGGTATAAGCACCCGTGTGGCTTTGGGCCTTGTAAAATTTTACTAGTGGATCTTGCATGGAAGGAAAGAGGATATTGCACATAGGTTGTCCTTGCAGAAATGGGAACGTATTGAGGGAACTAGACCCTACAAGGAGAAAGAGTGGGGGAACTATAATCAAAGTGGGGACAGGAGTCTGGGTGTTGCAGGAACCATATAGGGTAGCAAAGGTGGTAATGATGCCAGTCCTGGGATAAAAGCTCAGGGTTGGGGGAGGCATGAAAGGCACCAGAACACAGGCATAACACAGTATGATGCAGAACAAAGATGAAAGGTTGCTGGAGAGGCACAGCTGTAATAGTTTAGGATGGCACTAGTGTCTTGCAGCTCTTTGGGAATTATAGACCAAGAATAGGCAAGGTGAATACCTTTGATCATCTTGGAGAAGGGGGGGGGGAGACCAAGATGGAACTTGTCAAAAGATCAATCCCAGGAGTTAAGTCTTACAGTATCTTCATACAGACAGATTTCCATAATGTCAATGGGACGAGGAAGCCTCTGCATATTGTAGCTCCAAGTTTTCCCCAACTCAGGCTTGTGCCAGTAATAGTGGCCCCAAGATACATTATCGAATCACGTGTTAGAAGAAAGCAAATTAGTCTTCATGACGGCAGATATATCAACATGAGGGCTGTGAAAATGTTAAAGGAAAGATCATTTGGGGAAACCATGAAAACAGTGCTTTGTAAATTACCTTGAACACCTTATTTACTGAAAAATGAGATGGCAGTACGATGCCTCACTTAACGAATGCAGAGAGGAACTTTTGAATGAAATCGGACCTTTCTAGCAAAGGCCAAAAAAATGCAGTTAGGCTAAATATTTGCAGGTAGAGTAAAGTTTTTTCCAGAAGAGGGGGGTGGGGGGAAGGAATGTATTCACCTTGTGGTTCTTCCAGGACGAGCGTGTGTCTTGATTTCCGATCGTCCCTCGCAGTCACTTGTCCCTTGATAGAATTATAGGTGAATCGGATACTTTTGATATCGTTCGCCTTGTGCGTTTTTGTTCTCGTATTGGCATTCTTGGTGATATTTAGTGCCCTCTGATTATTTTGCACTTTGATGGTGCTACATGGCCTTTCCAGTTTGGTGCCTTCTTTTGATAATTACCTTACCTTGTGGTTACGGAGGTTGAGCTCTGCTTACTGCTACTAACACAGTGTGTGTTTTTTTTTCTCTCTCATTCACTCACTCCTACACACACATTTGCTCACTCACAGATGCCGAAGAAATAAGAAAATTCACTTTCGCCAACAGAGTGGTAGACAGTTGGAACAAGTTAGGTGAGAAGATGGTCAAGGCCAAGACCGTCTTTAGATTCAAAGTGTTATACGACAGAGTACTGGGAAGACGGGACGCCATGAGCAATGCTCTCGTCTTGTAACTACACTTGGATAATTACCTAGGTAATCACACACAGACACAGGAAGCAGCGGTCTTAACTCCCAGGTACTGTACTTGTTTACTGCCAAGTAACAGGCGCATCAGGTTTAAAGAAACTACCCATTTTTGTTTGCGCTAGGAATCGAACCCTGGACCTCTGGACTATGTATCCAGCATGCTGTCCACTCAGCCACCCTCCCATATTGGCTGTTTAAGTTGACCGCTCTCACACTCGCCAAGCTGACCAAAATATCACTCATTCTGCGATACTTGTGCAAGGCAAATTGAGAAGGAGAGGAACAGGTGAAAGGTGTTCTAAAAACCACATGAAGTGTACATTATACTACATGCTGGTAATTTCCAGGTTACATGCTTAGTGCAAGGCCAATGTGAATTCCACCCCCTCTGCATGTTGCAAGAAGTATAGCATAGGACATAATGAACAGTAGCCAGAAAGGAATGATTAACAAGAAGGGAGGAAGGATAAGAAGATTGGATGTGTAGGGGATAGCAACAAGAGTATTGAAAAGATGACAGTTCACCTCGTCAAGCCTTCACTGGGGAAAAGAGGGACAAGGATTGGGAAAGTTGTATTATTGAGCAACTGGAAGAATAGCAGAGAAAGATCTATAAAAGTGCAAATCGACAAGTTTGCTTGCCTGCATTCAGAGAAGAATTAGGAGAGAAGATACATATGTCAACACTGGAGAAATGCCTGACAGACCACAGGAACATTATCTAACACAGTACACAGTTACAAACTCGGTAAGATTCAACAGAAGTTGTTGTTAAACACATGAACATAATCTTACCGAAGCGAACATGCGAGTCATAAATACTTACACACAGCCTCACTAAAACAAACAATAACACTTAGTGGGCCAGCCAGAGGCTTGGGGCCCATGCAGGGATATCCCTCGCTAAACAGTTTCTTTGACATGCCAACCTATCTTCTTGCCCAATACGTAGCATAATATTTTTAATGGAAGACTGGAGCAAATAGGGAGCTTTCTCTTAGCAGAGGGGAAAACCAATCTTGTCAACAGTTCTGATTTATATGCTATGTTGCAAATCACCAGTTCAAAATTAAATATCCACATAAAGGCAATGTAAAAAATGGTTCCCGAGGCTAAGGCATACCACCTACCAGTACAGCATGAGGTCCAGACATGAACCAGTACAAGACTGCACATCATCCAAGTGGCACTTTCTGTATTTCAATAGGGAGGAGGGGGTGGACCAACCCCTTCACACTCGCACCTCGGCCAAGATACTCGACCAGCCACACAGGGCACTTCACAGGCAACTCCGGTGGTTTGATAACCTGTTTAGGTCACCCAAAGTCTGTAGGTGTCTGCACATAATCTCAACAGGCTAGAGGAAATGGGGGGGGGGGGGAATTAGAAAGCATACAAGAACAATGCACAAGAACCTCCTTGCAACAAAGCTAGAAATGAGTGGTTTAAATCTAGCATCCTGCAGTTTTATTGGTCTCATTAGTTTTGCATCATTTGTAAACACTTGTGTGTGGATGTGTATTAGTGGTGGTTTGTCTTTATACTAAAAACTTACTTTCATTCTAAATTCTACAAAACAAGCATTATATTTGTACTTTGTCTATTAGGCGCCTGACAGCTGAGTGGACAGCGCTTCGGATTCGTAGTCCCGAGGAGAGGACTTTTCCTCTCGTCTCTTTCAAACTTTTCCGGGTTCGATCCCCGGTGGAGGAGGAAACAAATGGGCAAAATGTTTCTTTCACCCTGATGCCACTTACCTAGCAGTAAATAGGTACCTGGGAGACAGCTGCTACGGGCTGCTTCCTGGTGGTGTGCAACAAAAAGGAGGCCTGGTCGAGGATTAGGCCGCGGGGACGCTGAGCCCCGAAATCTTCCCAAAATAGGTTGACAAGCTAATTAAAAAAAGGAGAGGGGACAAGTTTCCATTAACAAACCCACAATTTAGGGGGGTTATATAAACTCCCTCCTTTTAAGATCCTTTTTCCAACTTTCCTCTCCAAAATGTAATGGTACTTTTTGAAGGAAATAAAATCCAGTTCTTTGTGTAAATGCAATTAATGAAGTATATTTTCAAGCTTACTTAAGCTACAGTCATTAAACAATTACACAATCAAAAAGAGCCATGTGTATCACAGAGCAAGACAAAAATAAAGTTTACAAGAAAATTGACTAGAACACAAACAAATTATTTACAATAGCCACCAAAACACTTAACTGAAAATTAGAAACATTGCTAATACACCTAAATGTAAATAAAAAAACAAAAACAAAGAACATTTATACTTGACATATATGAATCACAGTATTTGCTCCTGTTATTGCCCAATACAGAGCTTCTCTCCCCCCCCCCCAGCTATGGCCGCCTGGGCCCACCACCCTGTTATGACCTGCCCCATCTGCTACGCTACCAAATACTGGCCCCACCCCTACTATGGCTACCCAATACCGGACCTCGGCTATGGCTGCCCAATACCAGGTACCCCCAGCTACAGTTGGCCAGTATGGGACTCCTTACTAGAGATTTACACAACTGAACTCAGTCGTGTGTAAGCAAATGGAAAACGCATTTCCATCCCCAATTTCATTCATACCTCAACAAAGTTTGAGCAAATTAAATGTAAAAAGTTAAATAGCACCATTGTAGTAGCGTTGCCTACTTATCACTTAAACCTATTATTCTCCACAATAGTAGTTACCTATAAAAAATATGAAGATTGATATAAAATTTCAGTGTTCAACACCACCTGACATTTCCAAGGACACAAATTCAAGTGAACAAATTATGCAACAAAATATACATAAAAATTTAGTAATGCCAGTTAACTAGATTACCCGGTAAATATCAATGAGCAAAGATGAACATCAACCATATATTAGGAAGAAACATGTATGCTTATAAAGCATTGTTAAGTTCTATATACTGTATTGTAGAACATGTAAATGGGATTTAGACAACATCTACTCTATTGAGAATATTTTACAATGAGTAGAGGTCTCCATTTTCTTGCTTTAAGTTTGAACAACACTCACTTCCTTCAAGACAAAAGTAAACAAAACTTGAGCGATGTTACTTACGCCATAAAATAAACCATGTCATCACCAAGGACCTTGCTAATAAATTTTAAACAAATAATGTATTGGTAATAAACTTTGTACTTGAAAATGATTATTCCTATAAGTCACTCTCCATGCATACCACTAACAAACACTATCTTTCTATATAAAAAATAACAGTACAATCATGTACATATACAATAGAAATACTGTACTTTCTAATAAAGGAAAAACTTAACACTACAAGCCATTTCTCTTAAAATCATACTAATTAAAGATTTCAAATGCAAGATACAGTATTCTTTTTACTATTTTATAAATAGCATTGCTAATTAAAGCTCTCAGAGCAGATGGAACCGCTCCTCCGGCTAAGGTATGATGAACCTCGCAACTAGGCGAGTACATAGATATGTGGCCTACCATGCCAGAGTAGCGAAACATTTACAAATACAGTAGTTGAAAACTACTGTATTTGTAAGTGCTACCTTACCTTTCCATTCTAAAGCTTTCAAGTAAATATAACCAAATTGAACGCAAGTATAGAAAACGCCACCCTAGTTTATAAGAAAACCAGCCATATCTCCCAATCTTCAAGTAAAAGTAGCTTATACTTCAGAATACAGTATAGTATAATGTGCAATAAGTGCACTGGTTACTTAACTGAAAGGACATTGCATATCATGCCGAGAGCTAATAATCAGATTTAACTATAGTGCCCCCAAGCATATACAATCAACACTTCAGAATCGCCTGGTTACCATTTGTTTTTTTCCAAAAGATTAAAGTTTACAATGAAAGATAATTAAACATAATGGACCATGGTAATGGACAACACACAAAACAAAGGTAAAATATGTTATAGCTACTTCTGTTTGAGTGAATCAATCTTGAATGAACATGGACAAAACGTGTATGTCAAGGTACAGTACTTGTGCCGAGTTAAAGAATAAGTTCTGTATTGTAAATGTTATCATTGTGCAACAATGTCCTAGATGAAAATGACATGTAGCTCATTAAATAAAAATAATATAACTGAGGTACCTTAATTAGTACAGGTCACAGTAATTTCTGAACAGTAATAAAGCAACCTTAATATACAAATACAAATTCCTTTGTACCTTTACTGTGCTATAGCTCCTGTTTATAAATTTAAACAAAATGAACCTTAAAGTAACTTCAAGTAATGCAAGAACTGCTATACTAAACTTTCAAAGTTCTCTATGACACAGAACTTTACAACTTGAGCATTAATCAAACAATATCACTAGACAAAATAATAATCATCCCCAGAACAAGGATGCATTTGCTTCTCTATCCTTTAAAACAATTATATACAGTACATAGACAACTTAATATTAAGATTCAAGTTATGCTGTATGACAAGTTAAATTAAACTCCACAGACTCTGCAAACCGAATACTGTACTTGAACACTTAATATAAAACCTTATGTTTATAAGCAATATTCTTTTTATGGAATGTATTCAAACTTGACTAGGTATACCACCTCATACAAAAAATTATGAAGTATATATATACAGTACTGTGCAAAATATTTTGCCAGTGCTTTATGGAGATCCTCGGAGACTAGAAGAGCGGCTGCCATATCCAGAATCTGGGGTGCTGCAGATACTGCCCTTTTCTTCACTCTCATACAGCCTACCAGTAAAGAAATTATGCTTAGCCATGAAATGTGAACATATTAACTCTTGCGAGTAATAAAAAAACAAAGTTGTGTAGACACCCCCAAGCAACTGCTATAGGGAATTAATACGTTATCATCAGATGCCTGTCTGCGGCATCTTGAAAAATCTCCAATTTTCCGGATTTCTGTCCAGATATGGTGAAGTTTGGCAGAAAGTTATCTAGAATTGATGTAGAATATATGCCAGTCTGCACTATCCAGATAAGCCTCCTATTATCCGGATTGCAATCTGGCTTAGCGAAGGTTATTAGCGGAATACGGATAAGTGAGCCCATCCAGTACAAATACAAAACATTGACAGTTAAAGTGATAGACAGAAGTGCATACATACAATTAAGTCAAAGCAAATGTTTTGAAGAGGTAATCAATACAAAGTACCTTAACAAAAGGTCCATGAGTTGAGAGAGTGTCTGTAGGTGGTACCCAGTTGTGGTTTGAAGTGCAACTGGCCACGTAGGAAGTAATTGACAGCATAAACGCCCACAAGCTAAACATGCTGCAGCCACCTGTGAGCACGGCCACTGCAGAAACACTTGATCTGTAAATACAAATTTATGCAAGTACTGTAATTAAATTATCACACAAGTACAGTTGCTACACAAGATACATGACTACATACATATATGATTAAGTAATAAAATACTC
>WNGS01165503.1:13360160-13375447 GCA_020271785.1 Procambarus virginalis | reverse complement strand
AATTATTTTACAAGAATTTTAGTACTGTATTCACCTACACACTACAACTACTCTTCCAGGAAAAACGCAGGGCCCACAAGCAGCCCTTGGTTGCCCTCCGCCAGGAGGGCAACTTCTATTCAGAGATTAAGTGACCAGAAACCTGATAATAGCCCGACAGCTGAGTAGACAGTGGTGGTGGACAGACTACAGTGGATTCGTAGTCCTGAGGTTCCAAGTTCGATCCCCCGGTGGAGACAAAACAAATGGGCAGAGTTTCTTGTCACCCTGATGCCCCTGTTACCTAGCAGTAAATAGGTACCTGGGAGTTAGACAGCTGCTACGGGTTGCTTCCTGGGGGTGTGTAAAAAAAAGGAGGCCTAGTCGAGGACCTGGCCGTGGGGACGCTAACCCCAATCATCTCTAAGATAACCTCAAGAAGGATAGCAGTGTTTTGGTAGAGTTAGCAATGAGAGTAGTATATATTGGAAGGGCCTTACTACACAACCAGAACTGCTTGGTGTTTGATTATGGTGCATAAAAATGTAGATATAACATGGGTATCAGTGTAATATCAGCACAAACAGTATGCCTTTATTGTTTCAAGGAATATACGCTAATACTGTGTGCATATTAGTGACACTAATATATCTATCTATATTCTACATATTCTGTGACACATAACCTTATTGACAGCCCAAGCATCATCGACACTTTAAAAACTATGATAAAAACATACAAATGTCAAGAAAATATAATATATTCACCGAGTGCAGTTATAACTTCATGTAAAACACGTGGGGCTGAACTCTGATAACTGCTTACGAGATTATTACAACCCAAAACTGCCAAGTGATTCGTAATGGAGCATGAAAATGTAGATACTCGTATTTATCTACATTTCATGCTAATACAGTAAATAATAAAAAGTGTATACACAGTGTAATAAATAGCAAAAAGACAGGTTTTATTATTTTTACAATTGTGTTCCCAGGTTAGTGACCACTAACTATGTTTGAGCATCCTGATATTCCACAGGCCAAGTCAATTTCCCCCCTAGTGATCAGCAAATGCATTTTAACAATGAAATAATTTGTTTGTTTTCTATACACCATGGTTTTGTCATAAACAGGGACACAGCCCAAGAATTAAAGAGCTTATTATTTTGGGCAAATAATATTGCCCAAAACGCTATGCGGTACTAGTGCTTTAGGTATTGTATGTATAGCTCGATCTTTAATATCCAACATTATGTTTGTAACTTATTTACAATTTTGTACCTTTACTTGAATAAAAAATCTAATCTAATCTAATCTAATCTAATCTAATCTAAAAGCTTACTTCAACACCACCAGGAGTATGACTCATGTTGTCCACCTCCCATCGAAATAGCCTCGAAATGCCAATTTAAAGCATTTTTGCTCCATAAAGTAAATCTCCATTCAAGAAAGCAGAGGAAAATGTAAACTAAATATGCTACCCCCCACACAACGTAAATTAAGAAAGGTCTCCCTATGGGTAGCACAAAATAATAATACTTCAATTATAGAGTATCAGTACAGTATACACATTTGATACATGATACAGTGGAGAATTTGTAGGCAAGAAAGGTACATTATATAAAGCAACTAATACGCAAAGCACTTTAGGCATAACAAACCTAATCAGGAGATTTATATACAACCTTAAAGTCGTTGTACTGTACTTAAAATTAAATGAGAAGTTAGCTAACATTACTGGATGATAGAGAGATTTAGCAAATGATATGGACAGAGGTGCAATGATCACACGGAGTGGAAACAGCTTACCTTGTAGACTAATATCAAGGAACTGCGCAGTAACCCTCCACAGTGCTTGCCTAGTTAATACAGGAGCCGACAGATCCGACCCCTCAACAGTGTCGCCAGCCTGTAACTCCATGCATCAGGTAGAACTCTGCAAAGTGAGCCACTGTCACAGTCCCTAAGGAATAGAACCATTTGAACAGCCAGTAGTACAAACATCTTTCATTGCAAAAGATCAACTGGAAGCGTAAAAGAAGCACAACGTATCATGGAATTCAAGCAAGAGCAGCAAGCTATTAATTTAAAGACCCTACAATTTTCACCTTGCAAGAGGGGTGGAGGTGGAGAGGGTGGGAGAGGGGGGGTGGTGAAGAGGTGGAGATGGGGGGTGAAAGGTGGCGAGGGGGGGTGAAAGGTGGAGAGGGTGGGAGAGCGAGGATGAAAGGTGGAGAGAGGGGGTGAAAGGTGGAGAGGGGGGGTGAAAGGTGGAGAGGGTGGGAGAAGGGGGTGAAAGGTGGAGAGGGGAGGAGGAATATTGGGCAAGAAAGGTGGAGCAGGAGAAGAGGGAGAAGAAGGAGAATTGGGAGAGAGGGAAGCGAGTTAGGGGGGGAGGGGGGGGAGACACCCCACTACAGCTGGATATCCCTTCTACTAAAATATGTAAAAACTTACAAATTTTAGATTATGACAATTATACAAGTACTGCACAGTATTATAGTCAGAGCAATAATCCCTCGAAACTATACCATACACACAGAAATCACAATAGCGTGATGCATCAAATTAACAAATCCACAAGGGCGCGATGAGGATTTGAACCTGTGTCCGAGAGCATCCCAGACGCTGCCTTAATCGATGAGCTACGACATGGTTCAAAAGGAGTTCAAACCGAGTTCTACTGAACTTATTAGATCCTGCACGCCTCTCTGAGGCACAAACTCGTAGACCATGTCGTTAGCTCAGTCGATTAAGGCTGCGTCTGGGATGCTCTCGAATGCAGGTTCAATCCACATCACGGCCCTTGTGGATTGTTCATACTATACACAAAATAAATGGAATTGTTTTTCGAGCTATCAGTAATTACTATGCCTTCAAGCACCAGAACTGCTTTGGTGGTTGAATCTAATGAAGTTACAATCTTTGTCGCATATGGATGCAACCCCCCCCCCCCCAAGAAGCCCGACTAAACTCCTGTGTCAATACTTGCTGTCAAGTGAACAGGAACATTGGGCAATAGGAAATTTACCCACCCAGCTTCTGTCCCCGCCCCGGGATTTGAATCCAGAAGTCTCAATTGTCAGTCGAGAACAAACCCGACTGTACTACAGGACCCATTTTATTAATGTGTTATTTTACACCAGTAATTCTGGTGTTGACGGCGGTGAGAAAAAGCGAAAATACATTCCCATTGGCTCAGAAAATTGATAGTACATAAAAGTGTTTTGAGATGTAGAAAAACTGCTGGAGCGGAAGCAAAGCAGTCGGTCCATATGGAGTCAACTTTGGTTATGAGAAATGCACATCTGAGCTGGGAATTGAGCTACAATTTATTTTTCAGGCATCTTTGCATACAGGTAAACATGCTTCCAATCTACAAAAGTGGTGGCAGAGAAAACCCTCTATGTTATAGCCCAGTATCATTGACAAGCACTGGTAGTAAAATCATTAAAATAATAATTAAAACCAAATAGTAGAAAACCCTGTAAAGAAATAACAGATGGTCTGATATGTTAGAAAGTGGTTTCGACAAAAATGAGGGTGGTAATTAGAGGCAATGTATCAGACTGGAGAAATGTTATTAGTCATCCTAGTCAAAGTGGATAACCACAAGATTCAGTTCAAGCACCAGTAATTTTCATTGTCTATAGAAAATCAACGGTAGTACAGTTGAGACCCGGTCAAGGGTCCCACTAGTACGAGTCAGGTTCGTTTTTAATGCACAAAAAATTTCAGGTTCAAATCCCAGGCGGGACAGAACTAGTTGGGCACATTTCCTTTTACCTAATGCCTTTGTTCACCTAGCAGTAACTAGGAATGTACTCGGGAGGTAGTCAGCCCATTGTGAGGTTGCATCCTGGACAGAGTTTAGTAATTCTGCCATATGGAGAAGGAGAGGGGGGGGGCCGCCTCGCTAAAAACCAAACGTGTACAAATACACTCTGGCTTCCTGTCCGCTGACACAATGAATTTATAAAATGGTTACCAGGTGTATAGAGGTGTATGAAGATGTTGCTGATGATACTAAAGTTACCAGGAAAAATAAAAGATTTGGACAACTGTTATTCCCTTGAAGATAATCTGGACAAAAAAAAAAAAGTGAGCGGAGCTAAACATGGCAAATAGAACTCCATGCAAGAAATGCAATTCGTGCTACCTGGCTTTGCAATAATGTACTACTCACCCCACAGGATGGTTAGTCATACAGAGGCATATGTTCAGTAGCCTGCACTGGGAAAGTTTGGGTGCAATATGAGGATATCCTCAAGAACACGAAGTGACTAAGGTATTTGCAAAGCTCCAGGTACCTCATGCCAACTGGTCTGAATGGTTTAATAACTGGGCAGTTCGGTGATGTAGTGTGGGAGATCATGCCACAGTTCCTGCTCACAGAGTTTGCACCTGGAGTGCTCAGGATTGGGAGGATCCTGTAGCCACCTGCCACAGGTAACCTAACCTAACCTGCCACAGGTAACGGTAACCCAACCTCATCCTGGCAACCACTGTGTCGCACAGTCTGGTCCACGTTTTGCAGGCAAGTGGTATGGGGGTTGCATCCTGAGGAAACGTCAGTAGTTCGACCTAAGGAAGACCTTGATACAGATTGATGAAGATTAAGCCACCCAAGAGGTGACACGGGCATGAATATAGCCCGTAACAGTCTGAATTGATACAGATTGATCGATGAAGATTAAGCCACCCAAAGTTGGCACGGGCATGAATAGTCCGCAATAGGCTGAATTGATGCAGGTCTCAAGTATATTTATATATGTACAGGCTTATTGCTGTGGCACGCAGGATCAGTCACAGCCCCGCTTTTTAGCAGGTAAATCCAACGGACTCACCATAGCCGTGCTGCTTGGAACTTTTTTGTTCAGTGTAGCTTAATCTATAACAACAACAATAACTTATTGCTGTCAGGTGATTGCTGTCCAATTAATGGTTATCTAATGCGACGGGTGTCAAGGGAAGATACCCGTCGCGTTAGACAGCCATTGACTGACGTTAGATGGGACTACAAATAACTAGCATTATTGGACTGAGAAAATCAGTAGGAGGATTCGAACCCCCACACTTGGTACTCCCCTCAAGCACATTCCCGAGACCAAACACACCACGATCAATATGGTAAAAGCAACGCAACCTAGGATTCAACTGAATCCGTTAGGGGGGCCCGAGGCTTCCACTCAAGCCAAATTAAGGTTTCACGCATTGCCCCCCCATGCACTCTGGCTGTGCTTCTACTTCCCAGGCTTCTCTTCAAATGCACAATAAAATCACATTAACGTGATGTATTAATAAGAGAGGGAAACCTCCGCTACTGCAATCACACAATCACGGTGGGAGAAAGGGACCCTCCCCCACCTTTATCACAGAGAAAGGCAGATGTAAAGCTGTGTATTTCTTCATGTATGTTAGATTAGCATTTTATAAGCACTGCAATCACCTTCTGTGGTTGTTCAATAAAACACTGAACTATATGTTTAACAGATCTCTAACCCTGTCCACGGAGAACAGAAGAAAATGTATATATTCTGGTTAACATTGTGAATGTGTAGCCTCGTCTGTGGTTTAAAATAATGAAAAAAATACAGGGGGAAGGGGGAACCTAACATGGAAGGGGGTGGGACAGGGAAAAGCCAACCACACATCATCACATGGGAGGGAGAGGGAAGACCCTCCCACCCGTCATCACCATGAGAGAAGCAGTAAACTGTATATACTCTGTGATCCCACACTAACGTACTCGTGAAGGCCACGCTGCCCGAGCCGGCCGGCACGGTACTTAAAGGTCAAGTGCACAGTGTTTGCCCTTAGGTAGAGTATACGTACAAAATGCGACGTGCTATTAGGATGACGGGTTGCTTAAACAAGCATTCACTTCCTCTCAATTCACGTCATTTTACGGGCTCACCATAGCCCGTGCTACTTGGAACTTCTTGTTCCAGGTAGCGAATCTTTAACAACAACAACATCGTCACTCGACTATAATCACCACAGCTGTCACAGCATAGATTCAATACATTCCTCGGTGAATCTTAAACTAGTTACTCTAGTTACAGCCCCTTTCCTGTGCCAGGTAAGTCCACTACGGGCTCACCATAGCCCGTGCTACTTGCCCCGCTCCTGTGCCAGGTAAGTCCACTACGGGCTCACCATAGCCCGTGCTACTTGCCCCGCTCCTGTGCCAGGTAAGTCCACTACGGGCTCACCATAGCCCGTGCTACTTGGAACTTTTTGTTCCAAGTAGCGAATGGCACCTTTGGCATCGCTTGTCTTGTCTTTTTTTTCCTGCTCTCGTATAGGAACGTTGTAATGTATGGTGCAGACGGTGCTAAATGGTCTACTGGGCATTTCAAGATTACTTACTCGACCAATCACCTCGTTGTCAAATGTTACACTCTCTAGACATTTTAAAAGGATATATTCACCGTGGTGTGTATCCCGCGTCTCGGTGTATATACATTTTATACTTTAGTCCTGAACAATGGTTACGACTAAAGTAGACGAGGAGTCATAGTAACGTGGTTGAAATATGTTGACCAGACCACACACTAGAAGGTGAAGGGTCGACGACATTTCGGTCCGTCCTGGATCATTCTCAAGTCGATTGTGTCGTCGTCGTCCCTTCACTTTCTAGTGTGTGGTCTGGTCAACACGACTGAAGCATATTTGCTGGCTGGTTAGTAAGCTCTTGTGGGGGGGCCTTAAATTAATAATCTCTAGAAGTTAATAAACATTACCCTAAACTTATTGAATCAATTAATCTGTGTCTATAAAACAGAATGTCCCTGTCCAAAGTAGAAGATCAGATGACACATGGTGGGCATGTGAGTGTCATAGGTCAGTCGGGATTGGTCCTCCTGTGTCACTCCTTAAGGAAATATTGACATGAATAGCGACCCTCCTGCGAATTTCATTAGGTTTGAAATTGAGGCTGTTTAAATAGTGTGTTTAGCAGAGATAATTTTTTTCCTAAAACTCAATATTACCAGCAGATCCATAATTATATACTCTAGCGAAACTGATTATTATTATTTTTTTTTTTTGAATGTTGGACGTTGACAAATCAAAGAATGGATTCTCCAGCAACTGTTAGACGAAGGAAAATCTTTTAAGTGTCCGGACTTACTGATATTGTTGTTGTTTTAGATTTAGCTACTTGGAACGAAATGTCCATGTAGCACGGGTTGTAGTGAGCCCGTAATTGAGTTAGGTTATTCGCGATAACCTTGTTAGTGTGACATTTGGGTCAGTTTTAAATGGAGGTGGGGTTTCCTCCGTTCTCCCGTTTCTTTTCCGCGTCTGTTTTAGCGCACTAGTTTTAGTCTTGTTTTAATAACATTATCTTTGTAACGGATATAGATGCACAGTGTTCACTAGTGTGTCCCATTCTTCAACTGTTTTTGTAATCATGGTAATCGCTGTGGTGTTTGTATCTAATGCAGCTGCTATTGTAGAATTAATGTTGAGTTTGATGCGCCTGGCTTCAGTTGCTTCATATTCCAGTAAGTAGTAAGGAGTGGCGTCTCGGCATCTGCTCCACAGATATGACGTTATTTAGCTACTGGGTTTATTACCTCACAGCAGCACTTGTCCCCAAGTCTGAGTCTGTGTATGGCTACTGCAGTGTCTCTGAATATCTTTTTGCCAGGCTTGAAAGACAAGTACCCAGTGACTTGTTCGAACCGCATCGCAGTTCACACTGATAACGAAAAGCCTCTAATAACCCCTTACGGAGTGTCTAAATTTGTGTGTATCATGTAGATACCACTCCCCATAACTTAATAGTGCAAGTTCAGCACTATTATGCCCTTGAGAAGCCTCCAGGCTCCGAAATGTGACTAGGCTTTGCATGAGGATAGCTGTGTCCCATGCGATTGAAACGACGATCATGGCGGGCTCTAGCAGTGTGAATAGTGTCTTCACACACACATTTGCCACCCCTAGTGACTCGTACAATTAAAGTAACTTTGAATAAATATTGAGGAGGTCGATAGAATCAAACCCCGCATTCCTAAACTCCTCAGGATTACACACAACCAACTTGACCATGATGTGTCTGAGACGTTTGAGGACGCTGGTTCGATACCATCGTACAGTTTAAATATTTATTCATGGAATCATCACGTCTTCATAATGGCACTGATCATTCAGCAAAACTCATGCACAGTTACTAAGGTTGGCAGGGGAATAATATGTATGTTTTTTATTAATTTGTTGACATCAAATGGGAAAATAGAGGCGATAGTGAAATATCAACTAATACTCTAATAAGATATTTTGTTAAGAAGAACTTTCTTGTAGAAAAAGGACTTTAGAAGATATATATAAGATCGTGCTTGCGGGGGGTCGAGCTTCTTTGTTGTGAAGATAAGATAAAGTTTGTTAGTAGGGAAGATAAATATTACTGATGACCGTGTCTTGCGGCGCCACTTACACAGGTTATAAGTTGCACTTACAGAGGCTGTAAGTTGCACTTACAGAGGCTGTACGTTGCACGACGTAACTAAACAGGATGTACTGTATCACACTCGGCTGATTCAATTCCGAAATAAATACTTCACAATTTCCACATTTATTTTCATAAGCAAACCAAATTAGCTGGCTGAATGTGGGCTAAAAACGAGAGGGAGTTGACCAAACCTAACTTTGCCTAGCCTCACGCAAATAAGAAAATACCATATTGTAGTCTATAGTGTGTGACGTCACTATGAAGTCATAATTTTAATGCTGATATAGATTTTGGATTCTAGAGCTACCAGTGCCAAGATCCTTGGTCCAGCGTCTTTTGTGCCCTCTAATCCTTTTTGCACTACCGCTCACAGGATGAGTATGGGGTGCATAATAAACTCGCCGCCTCCAGCGGCAACAATTACAAATTGAAGCGTCGTGGCCAATAACAGTTTCTTCGGCATGAAATAGTTCCTGTATGTTAGTCAATCACACAGCTATCACGAGAATAATTATTGATGCAAAACAGGATTTAGTGTATTCAGAGTGGGATATTAACTATATCCAACACTGTACGCCTCTGAGGGGAATTTTGATGGTCAACCGCCCAGTGAGACTGTCTTGGAACTGTCAGTTATGTTGTTAAGACCAATTACTGAACATTATGGCTCTCTTCCTTGTCTAACTTCTCCCTCCTTACAGCTCTCTGGCACAGTGGGAGGGAGGGAGGGAGTTGTCAGTGAAAAGCGCCAAGCCAATATGACTATATTGCACTTAGACAGCAGCTCAACATTTCACTAACAATCTTCCGTAACTCCTACATTCTTTAAAACATTGAAAGATTGAATATATAAGCTATAGCAATTACTAATGTTATGAAAAAGTGGATGAATAGAGCAGTGGCTATTCTGGCTGGTGGAATGCCAATAACATTAAGTAAAAAAAGTAAAACAAAGTAAATAAAACTGCTTCTGACTTCTTTACGGTGTGAGAGCTGCGGAATAAAGTACAATTAAAAACTTTAAATATTTACTTAAAAAATTACTTTAACAAATAAAACAAATCCCCTATGATACTTGGCATTACACAAAACAAAAATTGCAAGAGAAAAACATGTGACAGTTATGTTAATATCAAAGAAAAGGTGCAAAATATTATATACAATAGCTGCTAGAGACTACCGACACCCAGGGGAGCGAGAGTAGATCTTGCAGCTTGGAGCACTGAAGAGTATTCTGAGGTATGGCCGATTGATTGATGAAGATTAAGCCACCCAAAAGGTGGCACGGGCATGAATAGCCCGTAAGTGGTGGCCCCTTTTGAGCCATTACCAGTATCAAGAGCTGATACTGGAGATCTGTGTAGGTGCGACTGCACCCTGCGTGACGGGAGATGTCTCCCGTGGAGGTATGGCCGGTGGTAAGCTCCTTTTATACACGGCCAGATCCAGTGTAGGTGGCCCTGATGTGCAGGTAATTGCCAGCCAGCAGTCTCAAATGAGCAGTAGGGTTGTTGACCAGCGAGTGGAGCTGGGCCGCCAGACAGCAGGTGTCCAGGTGTGTGAGGTACTTGAGGGAGGAAGGTAGTGGTGGTGTCTGGCTAGACACGGCTTCTGAGCATGTATTGGCGCCTTCTTTTGATAATTACTTACTTACTTCTGAGCATGTATTGTTGTTGTTCTTGATGTTAATTTCTTACACTTGAGTAGGCAGATATGTTGTTGAATAGGCAGAATCTCCTTGCCTAAGCAAGGGATTTCCATAACACTAAGATATTTTGATCTGAAGGTTCAAAGATAGATCACGACTCGAGGATGACCATAGTTTTACTTTCAAACCTAAGATAAGCCAATCAACCCTATATAGTACCCGGCGCTACCCGAATCCACCCAAAAGGTTGCATAATTAAAGCGTTGGGAGGCCCCCAGAGTGCAAATTTGCAATCGGAATATCCGATTATCATTCCAATATCTAAATTCTGGCATATTATGAACAAAATTCTAAAACTATTCGATTCGGCATTGAACATTTCATGAGAATATCACGTTATAGTGGTTTCATTGTGAACATATCATCTCCACCAACATCATGAAGGGTGCCAGTGGGACTGACCTCCCTTAAAGGCCGGAAGTTGTGGGTTAAGGGACAGACCCGCAACCCCTCCTATGACAGTCTCACCACAGCCACTAGTCACCCTGCAATGCTTAGCCCCAAGTGCCTGGCCTCCATCCGTGGACAGACAGGTATTCAAATGTATTGATATAGACAGATGTATGCCAAGAGCACCAAGATAGTGATTAAATAACCTGGGCCAGGATTTGTCACGCATTTATGCCACTACTAACGATCTTTTCTCAATATATGGCGGTTTTGTTTACATTTATTAAACTTTTAAGAGCATCACAACTTCCTAATCAAAAGTTATTACTGTTATAAACAGCCTCCTGGTGCATGTCAGCCTATAAACTATTTAAAAGTGTAAACAAAGCCGCCAAAGATTGAGAAAAGATACACAAGTTAATAATGTTAGGCTGATTTTGGGTTAGGTTAGGTTATGTTGGGTAAAGTTAAGTTGTTCAAGGTTAGGTTAGGTTACGTTAGGTTGGGCAAGGTTAGGTAGGTTTTAAAATTCATTGACGAACTGTTTAGTTTGGGTACGAATTTAATTGTATTTTTTTGACAGCCCAATTATTTTCAGAACTCTAGGAGTGGTATGACTTATTAAATCTATAATATTAGTATTCTGACAGTTAATTGTATTTATCTGTACCTCAGTTAATATTACATATTCTTTGTTTACTATGCGATGTAATCAACTAATTGTTCATCATGAGATATGGCATCATTTATTAAATATACTGTACTATTTAAATTTGAGTCGTAGTTATTGTTCTAGGTAGACCAGACCTCTTGAGCGTTCCCAACGTCAAGAAACTGATGTATTAAAGTGCCCTCTCCTAGCCTACCTGGGGACCCGCGAACAGAAAACGGGACATTGTGTAAATTTCGCAAGCCGTTATCACTTTCTAGTATGACAGCTTTTTGGTCTTAGGTGAAGTATACGTCAAAATGCGACTTGCTATTAGGAGGACGGGTTGCAGGAAGGGAACGTGCCCAACTTTTTCTCTCCTGTCCGGGAATTTAACCCGAGTCTCTCGAACGTGAGCCGGGGACGTAGACTAGTGTATTCTAATTATTTTATTAATTAAGTCGTGCTATAATTCATGTGTTCGTGGGTCTCCTGGTAGGTTAGGAGAGGGCACTTTAATACGACAGTTTCTTGACGTTGGAAACGCTCATGAGAAGGGCTGGTCTACCTAGAACAAGGCAGCGTCTGGGAAGATCTCGGACGTAGGTTCGAATCCTCGTCACGGCCCTTGGGGATTTGTTTACTGTGCTACATAACCCATATCAGTGCAACGCGACTTTTCACTTGACAAGTTACAAGTTGAAGTGGGATTGGGTGGTTATAAATAGGAGCTGCCTCGTATGGGCCAATAGGCCTTCTTCAGTTACCTTTGTTCTTATGTTCTTATGTTCTTAGTTAAGTGGACATTTGTCCACATCACGTGGGGGAACAGAGATCAGGAACAACTGTATGCTCCGGCATGTCCACGAGGTTTCATGATGTATTAATTATCCGTACTATTCTGTATGATGTAATGCTAACTAGCTGAGTTTGCCAGTATGACGTCCGGAGCTTGTTGCATCAAGGCTATTTTAGTCATACAGTGCGAGGTGGCGCTCCATGTATCCCTTCTCAGCTTGCCACAGCTTCACACACTCAGTTCTGTATTCGAATTATTTTATTAATTAAGTTCGTGCTATAATTCATGTGTTAAGTGGGTGAGTCCCAAGACTGTGAGACGGGTTGGTTCTCTTGTTTTGCTTAGTAAGCCACGTGTTCGTGATTCAGCCCATCAAAGCACTGACCAATTGCTCGTTACTCCAGCCCCTTGTTTATAAAGGAATAACACATGCCTCAGTGGAGAACTGGTTGAATAATTGCTAACAGAACCTAAATACCTAACCTAACCAACTAGGCGTCGCTGAACCCTCAATTCTAATATATAACAAGTTATTTACATTTGAAATAATACCGATTTTGACTACATTATACATTCAAACTGGTGAATGCGTCTTTAGGTTGGGCAGAGCTTGGACGTGTATGATTAGATCACAAGAGGATGGATTGCATGATCTAATTGCGCTTCTTTATTTTCTGGTGTATGGTTTGGTCATCATTTTAAGCTACATTTTAAAATAATATTCTTTGTTAGCTATACTGAGACTATGCAGAGCCTGTTTCAAGGATTCTAAACTGTGTAATTTGAAACGAAATGCCAAGAGAAATGGTCTTGTATGATTCCCCATTGTCAGAGGATACGAAGGCTGCTCCAGCACAGGTCGAAGGCTTATCAGGGGATCGATCTCCTTGAGGCCTAAGCTAAGCTAAGCCATTCCCCAGGATGCAACCCCCCATCAGTCGAAGCCTAACTAACTACGGGCTGTTCATGCCCGTGCCACCTCTTGTGGTGGCTTCATCTTCATCAATCAATCGACGCCTAACTTAATTCCAAGTACTGTACCTATTTACTGCCATGTGAACAAGCGCACGAAGTGTAAGAAAACTTGCTCAAACATCTTCCCCCCCTGCTCGGGGATCGAACTCTGATCCAATTGGTTGTGAATAGCCTCCATTAATCACTGCATCACAGATAAATACATACAGCCGGCATGCCAAGCTCTTTCATATCCTTCTCAACTGCTGGTGCGAAGAAAAGTCCCAATCAACATTGACTCAACACCGAATTAACGTGGATATTGTGTCCACTGGCGTGTAGCAGAGCTCGGCCAAGCTGATGAGAACCTTCGCCTTCAACCACTTCCCGAGCCCTCAACCAGGGGAGGATCTAAACAAGAATCTTGGGCTAATAAGCAGGTCAAATCTGACACCCCTCGTCATCTACGCCTCTAATCTTGCACATCTTACACCAGCTACACAAATGAAATTCTGGACACGGCGTCAGTGAAAGTCTCGTACGCCATGCTACTCAGAGAAGTTGATGTTACAGTCACAGAATTAAACTACACTTGTCCATGAACAGATGCAAAGTCACCTTCCCTGGTATGTTTAAATTGCTGGTGACGTTGTTCCATTTGTGTCATGCCTTGTACGACATATAATTCACTGTGTAAGGGGGACAGGAAGCCAGAGTGTAATCATACACGTTAGGCTTTTTATCGAGTTTCCAAAGAACTTAAATCGATAGACAAATATGAATAGATTATAAGAACCTTAGACCCCCTCAAATGTTTAAACTTTCAAGCCTTGCTTGCCGCATACAAGAGAGAATGACTGAACTTAGACAAACGTTTCTGGTGAGAACTGTATCACCCCAGACCGTCCTCTTAAGGTTTCCCCAACGTCAAGTAAACGGTCAATTTAAAGTGGTCTCTCCTAACTTATCAGAGGACCCAAAACAGAAAACGGGACAGCACGTTACTTTGATACGCGAGCCGCTTCCATTTTCTAGTACGACAATTTTTGGCCTTAAGAGCGCATATGCGCGAAATGCGACGTTTTGGGGGATCAGTACCTAGACTACTGCATCGTGTACCCGGAAATCCACTACAGTACTTGAATTGTATAATGAGAGTTGTCATTGGGCGGCTGACGTGTTGTGTCTCATGGCTTGGCAATCACACTATACCAATATTAATGTCTAACCTGACCAGTTGTATGTGCAAAACCTTTGAAACAATGGTGCTCAATAGGTTATTAATTATTATATATAATTAAAGAGTACACAACACCTAATATCAATGGTTTCACACAATAAAAAATGTGTACACTATTGTACCACAACCTTTTTCATTGTCTATAGTGAAGGCACAAATATACAGCATTTCTTGATTCGAAAAATATTTTGATATTGCTAACAAAGAAGCTACATTGTATGAATTAGCTTGAATGAAAATAGATGGTCAATTGCTACGATAGATACAAGGTTATCTTACCAACCGGATGTCCTCTGCACTATTTCAAGGGCACAAAAGTGAAACCTAATTCAACTAGGCACTACTCAAGGAGTCTTACACCCCACCTCGTTCACTGTAATAGTGAGATAGTGTAATAGTGATGGTGAGGCGGGACCAAAGAGCCAGAGCTCAACCCCCGCAAACACAACTAGGTGAGTACTGTATTAATAAACAATTGACTAAATATAACCCAACAAGTCCCCAAAACATTATTATTAACTAAGCAGATACTATCCTTCTACAAGGTAATACAGTTGGGTTCGTTCTCGACGCACAATCGAAATTTCGGGTTCGAATCCCGGACAAGACAGAACTGGTTGGGCACATTTCCTTTCATCTAGTGCACCTGTTCACCTTGCAGTAAGTAGGTACTCAAGAGTTAGTCAGCTTGTTGTAGGTTGCATCCTGGGCGGAGGTCAGTATATTCGACCCTGATTGGGGGACCTCGATAAAAGGCTAACGTGAATAAATACACTCTGGCTTCTTGTCCCCCGACACAGTGAATTCTACCAACCCCACCGTGAGATGCAAACAATCATAAATTATTTACAACTTGTGAAGTGTTGATCTTGTAATCTTCACTGAAAATCTATGGTATTCAGCATCAGGGACACAAATTGGTAACCACAAAAGTGGAGCATATAAAATAAGATTGATATAACATAACAATTCACAAAGTCTTCTTCTTTCAAATACCTTGAGAATCTCAGTCTCTTGTTCCTTAACTGCGGTTAAAAATTATATAAACAATGTAAAGATAGATATATTACAACTAGCTTAAACTATGTGCTTAGCTTATGTATGGATTGTG
>WNGS01165503.1:13270773-13335525 GCA_020271785.1 Procambarus virginalis | reverse complement strand
GGGGGCCTGATACCTGAGTGGACAGCGGTCTGGACTCGTAATCCTAGGGTTCGATCCCGGTGATGGCAGAGACAAAATAGGCAGAGTTTCTTTCACCCTGATGCTCCTGTCACCTAGCAGTAAATAGGTACCTGGGAGTTAGCTAGCTGTACGGGCTGCTCTGGGGATGTGTGTGTGGGGGAAAAATAGTAGTTAGTAACAGTTGATTGATTGACAGTTGAAAGGGATGTACCCTATACTCATCCTGTGAACTGCGCACCCCATACTCATCCTGTGAGGGTAGTGTATTGTGCACCCTATACTCATCCTGTGAGTGGTAGTTTATTGTTTACCCATACTCATCCAGTGAGTGGTAGCTTACGATTTTAACCCCTTTATTAAGTATCCATATATCCGTCTATTTAAAACTAAAACTAAGGAGAGGGATGAGGGAGATAATTAAGCTGTCTAATTAAGCTGCCCAATTATTGACTCCTATTCCTCTGTTGTGCTGAACTGAGAGAACTGAACTGAGAAAACCATCAGTGTATCCTAGTTATGGGGACTGGTCGGTACAGCGATGCCCTTGCTTATTGCACGACTGGTGTTCGATCCCCGATGGCCGGAGTGGTTGATCTGGTTTCATTCCATCCGTCTATTCTCGGCGGGTGTGTGCCAGCGTCATGATGCCAAGAGGTAGGATCCAAGTGCTGCACTTTTTCACCATCGAGCAATCTAAACCTTTTAATATGAGTGGCTGTTCTTTGAATCCTCCCTGATGCTGAATACCATAGATTTTCAGTGAAGATTACAAGATCAACACTTTCACAAGTTGTAAATAATTTATGATTGTTTGCATCTCACGGTGGGGTTGGTAGAATTCACTGTGTCGGGGGACAAGAAGCCAGAGTGTATTTATTCACGTTAGCCTTTTATCGAGGTCCCCCAATCAGGGTCGAATATACTGACCTCCGCCCAGGATGCAACCTACAACAAGCTGACTAACTCTTGAGTACCTACTTACTGCAAGGTGAACAGGTGCACTAGATGAAAGGAAATGTGCCCAACCATTTCTGTCTTGTCCGGGATTCGAACCCGAAATTTTCGATTGTGCGTCGAGAACGAACCCAACTGTATTACCTTGTAGAAGGATAGTATCTGCTTAGTTAATAATAATGTTTTGGGGACTTGTTGGGTTATATTTTAGTCAATTGTTTATTAATACAGTACTCACCTAGTTGTGTTTGCGGGGGTTGAGCTCTGGCTCTTTGGTCCCGCCTCACCATCACTATTACACTATCTCACTATTACAGTGAACGAGGTGGGGTGTAAGACTCCTTGAGTAGTGCCTAGTTGAATTAGGTTTCACTTTTGTGCCCTTGAAATAGTGCAGAGGACATCCGGTTGGTAAGATAACCTTGTATCTATCGTAGCAATTGACCATCTATTTTCATTCAAGCTAATTCATACAATGTAGCTTCTTTGTTAGCAATATCAAAATATTTTTCGAATCAAGAAATGCTGTATATTTGTGCCTTCACTATAGACAATGAAAAAGGTTGTGGTACAATAGTGTACACATTTTTTATTGTGTGAAACCATTGATATTAGGTGTTGTGTACTCTTTAATTATATATAATAATTAATAACCTATTGAGCACCATTGTTTCAAAGGTTTTGCACATACAACTGGTCAGGTTAGACATTAATATTGGTATAGTGTGATTGCCAAGCCATGAGACACAACACGTCAGCCGCCCAATGACAACTCTCATTATACAATTCAAGTACTGTAGTGGATTTCCGGGTACACGATGCAGTAGTCTAGGTACTGATCCCCCAAAACGTCGCATTTCGCGCATATGCGCTCTTAAGGCCAAAAATTGTCGTACTAGAAAATGGAAGCGGCTCGCGTACCAAAGTAACGTGCTGTCCCGTTTTCTGTTTTGGGTCCTCTGATAAGTTAGGAGAGACCACTTTAAATTGACCGTTTACTTGACGTTGGGGAAACCTTAAGAGGACGGTCTGGGGTGATACAGTTCTCACCAGAAACGTTTGTCTAAGTTCAGTCATTCTCTCTTGTATGCAGCAAGCAAGGCTTGAAAGTTTAAACATTTGAGGGGGTCTAAGGTTCTTATAATCTATTCATATTTGTCTATCGATTTAAGTTCTTTGGAAACTCGATAAAAAGCCGAACGTGTATGATTACACTCTGGCTTCCTGTCCCCCTTACACAGTGAATTATATGTCGTACAAGGCATGACACAAATGGAACAACGTCACCAGCAATTTAAACATACCAGGGAAGGTGACTTTGCATCTGTTCATGGACAAGTGTAGTTTAATTCTGTGACTGTAACATCAACTTCTCTGAGTAGCATGGCGTACGAGACTTTCACTGACGCCGTGTCCAGAATTTTATTTGTGTAGCTGGTGTAAGATGTGCAAGATTAGAGGTGTAGATGACGAGGGGTGTCAGATTTGACCTGCTTATTAGCCCAAGATTCTTGTTTAGATCCTCCCCTGGTTGAGGGCTCGGGAAGTGGTTGAAGGCGAAGGTTCTCATCAGCTTGGCCGAGCTCTGCTACACGCCAGTGGACACAATATCCACGTTAATTCGGTGTTGAGTCAATGTTGATTGGGACTTTTCTTCGCACCAGCAGTTGAGAAGGATATGAAAGACCTTGGGCATGCCGGCTGTATGTATTTATCTGTGATGCAGTGATTAATGGAGGCTATTCACAACCAATTGGATCAGAGTTCGATCCCCGAGCAGGGGGGTTTGAGCAAGTTTTCTTACGCTTCATGCGCTTGTTCACATGGTAGTAAATAGGTACAGTACTTGGAATTAAGTTAGGTGTCGATTGATTGATGAAGATTAAGCCACCACAAGAGGTGGCACGGGCATGAGTAGCCCGTAATGAGTTAGGCTTCGACTGATGGGGGTTGCATCCTGGGGAATTTGTCGTTGGCTTAGGCCTTAAGGAGATCGATCCCCTGATAAGCCTTCGACCTGTGCTGGAGCAGCCTTCGTATCCTCTGACAATGGGGAATCATACAAGACCATTTCTCTTGGCATTTCGTTTCAAATTACACAGTTTAGAATCCTTGAAACAGGCTCTGCATAGTCTCAGTATAGCTAACAAAGAATATTATTTTAAAATATAGCCTAAAATGATGACCAAACAATACACCAGAAAATGAAGAAGCGCAATTAGATCATGCAATCCATCCTCTTGTGATCTAATCATACACGTCCAAGCTCTGCCCAACCTAAAGACGCATTCACCAGTTTTAATGTATTATGTAGTCAAAATCGGTATTACTTCAAATGTAAATAACTTGTTATATATTAGAAATGAGGGTTCAGCGACGCCTAGCTGGTTAGGTTAGGTATTTAGGTTCTGTTAGCAATTATTCAACCAGTTCTCCACTGAGGCATGTGTTATTCCTTTATAAACAAGGGGCTGGAGTAACGAGCAATTGGTCAGTGCTTTGATGGGCTGAATCACGAACACGTGGCTTACTAAGCAAAACAAGAGAACCAACCCGTCTCACAGTCCTGGGACTCACCCACTTAACACATGAATTATAGCACGAACTTAATTAATAAAATAATTCGAATACAGAACTGAGTGTGTGAAGCTGTGGCAAGCTGAGAAGGGATACATGGAGCGCCACCTCGCACTGTATGACTAAAATAGCCTTGATGCAACAAGCTCCGGACGTCATACTGGCAAACTCAGCTAGTTAGCATTACATCATACAGAATAGTACGGATAATTAATACATCATGAAACCTCGTGGGACATGCCGGAGCATACAGTTGTTCCTGATCTCTGTTCCTCCACGTGATGTGGACAAATGTCCACTTAACTAAGAACATAAGAACATAGGTAACTGCAGAAGGCCTATTGGCCCATACGAGGGAGCCGTGTCTAGCCAGACACCACCACTACCTTCCTCCCTCAAGTACCTCACAGACCTGGACACCTGCTGTCTGGCGGCCCAGCCCCACTCGCTGGTCAACAACCCTACTGCTCATTTGAGACTGCTGGCTGGCAATTACCTGCACATCAGGGCCACCTACACTGGATCTGGCCGTGTATAAAAGGAGCTTACCACCGGCCATACCTCCACGGGAGACATCTCCCGTCACGCAGGGTGCAGCCGCACCTCCACAGATCTCCAGTATCAGCTCTTGATACTGGTAATGGCTCAAAAGGGGCCACCACTTACGGGCTATTCATGCCCGTGCCACCTTTTGGGTGGCTTAATCTTCATCAATCAATCGGCCATACCTCAGAATACTCTTCAGTGCTCCAAGCTGCAAGATCTACTCTCGCTCCCCTGGGTGTCGGTAGTCTCTAGCAGCTATTGTATATAATATTTTGCACCTTTTCTTTGATATTAACATAACTGTCACATGTTTTTCTCTTGCAATTTTTGTTTTGTGTAATGCCAAGTATCATAGGGGATTTGTTTTATTTGTTAAAGTAATTTTTTAAGTAAATATTTAAAGTTTTTAATTGTACTTTATTCCGCAGCTCTCACACCGTAAAGAAGTCAGAAGTAGTTTTATTTACTTTGTTTTACTTTTTTTACTTAATGTTATTGGCATTCCACCAGCCAGAATAGCCACTGCTCTATTCATCCACTTTTTCATAACATTAGTAATTGCTATAGCTTATATATTCAATCTTTCAATGTTTTAAAGAATGTAGGAGTTACGAAGATTGTTAGTGAAATGTTGAGCTGCTGTCTAAGTGCAATATAGTCATATTGGCTTGGCGCTTTTCACTGACAACTCCCTCCCTCCCTCCCACTGTGCCAGGGAGCTGCAAGGAGGGAGAAGTTAGACAAGGAAGAGAGCCATAATGTTCAGTAATTGGTCTTAACAACATAACTGACAGTTCCAAGACAGTCTCACTGGGCGGTTGACCATCAAAATTCCTCTCGGAGGCGTACAGTGTTGGATATAGTTAATATTCCACTCTGAATACACTAAATCCTGTTTTGCATCAATAATTATTCTCGTGATAGCTGTGTGATTGACTAACATAGAGGAACTATTTCATGCCGAAGAAACTGTTATTGGCCACGACGCTTCAATTTGTAATTGTTGCCGCTAGAGGCGGCGAGTTTATTATGCACCCCATACTCATCCTGTGAGCGGTAGTGCAAAAAGGATTAGAGGGCACAAAAGACGCTGGACCAAGGATCTTGGCACTGGTAGCTCTAGAATCCAAAATCTATATCAGCATTAAAATTATGACTTCATAGTGACGTCACACACTATAGACTACAATATGGTATTTTCTTATTTGCGTGAGGCTAGGCAAAGTTAGGTTTGGTCAACTCCCTCTCGTTTTTAGCCCACATTCAGCCAGCTAATTTGGTTTGCTTATGAAAATAAATGTGGAAATTGTGAAGTATTTATTTCGGAATTGAATCAGCCGAGTGTGATACAGTACATCCTGTTAAGTTACGTCGTGCAACGTACAGCCTCTGTAAGTGCAACTTACAGCCTCTGTAAGCGCAACTTACAGCCTCTGTAAGTGCAACTTATAACCTGTGTAAGTGGCGCCGCAAGACACGGTCATCAGTAATATTTATCTTCCCTACTAACAAACTTTATCTTATCTTCACAACAAAGAAGCTCGACCCCCCGCAAGCACGATCTTATATATATCTTCTAAAGTCCTTTTTCTACAAGAAAGTTCTTCTTAACAAAATATCTTATTAGAGTATTAGTTGATATTTCACTATCGCCTCTATTTTCCCATTTGATGTCAACAAATTAATAAAAAAACATACATATTATTCCCCTGCCAACCTTAGTAACTGTGCATGAGTTTTGCTGAATGATCAGTGCCATTATGAAGACGTGATGATTCCATGAATAAATATTTAAACTGTACGATGGTATCGAACCAGCGTCCTCAAACGTCTCAGACACATCATGGTCAAGTTGGTTGTGTGTAATCCTGAGGAGTTTAGGAATGCGGGGTTTGATTCTATCGACCTCCTCAATATTTATTCAAAGATACTTTAATTGTACGAGTCACTAGGGGTGGCAAATGTGTGTGAAGACACTATTCACACACTGCTAGAGCCCGCCATGATCGTCGTTTCAATCGCATGGGACACAGCTATCCTCATGCAAAGCCTAGTCACATTTCGGAGCCTGGAGGCTTCTCAAGGGCATAATAGTGCTGAACTTGCACTATTAAGTTATGGGGAGTGGTATCTACATGATACACACAAATTTAGACACTCCGTAAGGGGTTATTAGAGGCTTTTCGTTATCAGTGTGAACTGCGATGCGGTTCGAACAAGTCACTGGGTACTTGTCTTTCAAGCCTGGCAAAAAGATATTCAGAGACACTGCAGTAGCCATACACAGACTCAGACTTGGGGACAAGTGCTGCTGTGAGGTAATAAACCCAGTAGCTAAATAACGTCATATCTGTGGAGCAGATGCCGAGACGCCACTCCTTACTACTTACTGGAATATGAAGCAACTGAAGCCAGGCGCATCAAACTCAACATTAATTCTACAATAGCAGCTGCATTAGATACAAACACCACAGCGATTACCATGATTACAAAAACAGTTGAAGAATGGGACACACTAGTGAACACTGTGCATCTATATCCGTTACAAAGATAATGTTATTAAAACAAGACTAAAACTAGTGCGCTAAAACAGACGCGGAAAAGAAACGGGAGAACGGAGGAAACCCCACCTCCATTTAAAACTGACCCAAATGTCACACTAACAAGGTTATCGCGAATAACCTAACTCAATTACGGGCTCACTACAACCCGTGCTACATGGACATTTCGTTCCAAGTAGCTAAATCTAAAACAACAACAATATCAGTAAGTCCGGACACTTAAAAGATTTTCCTTCGTCTAACAGTTGCTGGAGAATCCATTCTTTGATTTGTCAACGTCCAACATTCAAAAAAAAAAAATAATAATAATCAGTTTCGCTAGAGTATATAATTATGGATCTGCTGGTAATATTGAGTTTTAGGAAAAAAATTATCTCTGCTAAACACACTATTTAAACAGCCTCAATTTCAAACCTAATGAAATTCGCAGGAGGGTCGCTATTCATGTCAATATTTCCTTAAGGAGTGACACAGGAGGACCAATCCCGACTGACCTATGACACTCACATGCCCACCATGTGTCATCTGATCTTCTACTTTGGACAGGGACATTCTGTTTTATAGACACAGATTAATTGATTCAATAAGTTTAGGGTAATGTTTATTAACTTCTAGAGGATTATTAATTTAAGGCCCCCCCACAAGAGCTTACTAACCAGCCAGCAAATATGCTTCAGTCGTGTTGACCAGACCACACACTAGAAAGTGAAGGGACGACGACGACACAATCGACTTGAGAATGATCCAGGACGGACCGAAATGTCGTCGACCCTTCACCTTCTAGTGTGTGGTCTGGTCAACATATTTCAACCACGTTACTATGACTCCTCGTCTACTTTAGTCGTAACCATTGTTCAGGACTAAAGTATAAAATGTATATACACCGAGACGCGGGATACACACCACGGTGAATATATCCTTTTAAAATGTCTAGAGAGTGTAACATTTGACAACGAGGTGATTGGTCGAGTAAGTAATCTTGAAATGCCCAGTAGACCATTTAGCACCGTCTGCACCATACATTACAACGTTCCTATACGAGAGCAGGAAAAAAAAGACAAGACAAGCGATGCCAAAGGTGCCATTCGCTACTTGGAACAAAAAGTTCCAAGTAGCACGGGCTATGGTGAGCCCGTAGTGGACTTACCTGGCACAGGAGCGGGGCAAGTAGCACGGGCTATGGTGAGCCCGTAGTGGACTTACCTGGCACAGGAGCGGGGCAAGTAGCACGGGCTATGGTGAGCCCGTAGTGGACTTACCTGGCACAGGAAAGGGGCTGTAACTAGAGTAACTAGTTTAAGATTCACCGAGGAATGTATTGAATCTATGCTGTGACAGCTGTGGTGATTATAGTCGAGTGACGATGTTGTTGTTGTTAAAGATTCGCTACCTGGAACAAGAAGTTCCAAGTAGCACGGGCTATGGTGAGCCCGTAAAATGACGTGAATTGAGAGGAAGTGAATGCTTGTTTAAGCAACCCGTCATCCTAATAGCACGTCGCATTTTGTACGTATACTCTACCTAAGGGCAAACACTGTGCACTTGACCTTTAAGTACCGTGCCGGCCGGCTCGGGCAGCGTGGCCTTCACGAGTACGTTAGTGTGGGATCACAGAGTATATACAGTTTACTGCTTCTCTCATGGTGATGACGGGTGGGAGGGTCTTCCCTCTCCCTCCCATGTGATGATGTGTGGTTGGCTGTTCCCTGTCCCACCCCCTCCCATGTTAGGTTCCCCCTTCCCCCCTGTATTTTTTTAATTATTTTAAACCACAGACGAGGCTACACATTCACAATGTTAACCAGAATATATACATTTTCTTCTGTTCTCCGTGGACAGGGTTAGAGATCTGTTAAACATATAGTTCAGTGTTTTATTGAACAACCACAGAAGGTGATTGCAGTGCTTATAAAATGCTAATCTAACATACATGAAGAAATACAAAGATTTACATCTGCCTTTCTCTGTGATAAAGGTGGGGGGAGGGTCCCTTTCTCCCACCGTGATTGTGTGATTGCAGTAGCGGAGGTTTCCCTCTCTTATTAATACATCACGTTAATGTGATTTTATTGTGCATTTGAAGAGAAGCCTGGGAAGTAGAAGCACAGCCAGAGTGCATGGGGGGGGGGGCAATGCGTGAAACCTTAATTTGGCTTGAGTGGAAGCCTCGGGCCCCCTAACGGATTCAGTTGAATCCTAGGTTGCGTTGCTTTTACCATATTGATCGTGGTGTGTTTGGTCTCGGGAATGTGCTTGAGGGGAGTACCAAGTGTGGGGGTTCGAATCCTCCTACTGATTTTCTCAGTCCAATAATGCTAGTTATTTGTAGTCCCATCTAACGTCAGTCAATGGCTGTCTAACGCGACGGGTATCTTCCCTTGACACCCGTCGCATTAGATAACCATTAATTGGACAGCAATCACCTGACAGCAATAAGTTATTGTTGTTGTTATAGATTCAGCTACACTGAACAAAAAAGTTCCAAGCAGCACGGGCTATGGTGAGTCCGTTGGATTTACCTGCTAAAAAGCGGGGCTGTAACTGACCCTGCGTGCCACAGCAATAAGCCTGTACATATATAAATATACTTGAGACCTGCATCAATTCAGCCTATTGCGGACTATTCATGCCCGTGCCAACTTTGGGTGGCTTAATCTTCATCGATCAATCTGTATCAATTCAGACTGTTACGGGCTATATTCATGCCCGTGTCACCTCTTGGATGGCTTAATCTTCATCAATCTGTATCAAGGTCCTCCTTAGGTCGAACTACTGACGTTTCCTCAGGATGCAACCCCCATACCACTTGCCTGCAAAACGTGGACCAGACTGTGCGACACAGTGGTTGCCAGGATGAGGTTGGGTTACCGTTACCTGTGGCAGGTTAGGTTAGGTTACCTGTGGCAGGTGGCTACAGGATCCTCCCAATCCTGAGCACTCCAGGTGCAAACTCTGTGAGCAGGAACTGTGGCATGATCTCCCACACTACATCGATTGATAAAGATTAAGCCACCCAAGAGGTGGCACGGGCATGAATAGCCCGTAAAGGCACACTACATCACCGAATGCCCAGTTATTAAACCATTCAGACCAGTTGGCATGAGGTACCTGGAGCTTTGCAAATACCTTAGTCACTCTCGTGTTCTTGAGGATATCCTCATATTGCACCCAAACTTTCCCAGTGCAGGCTACTGAACATATGCCTCTGTATGACTAACCATCCTGCGAGATGGGGACTTTTAGTATCACTGCTACCTTATTCACTCTTGTGTTGATGATATCCTCATAGTGTACCCAGAGTCTGCCAGTGCAGACTACTTATCACATGCCTCTGTATGACTAACCATCCTGCGTGTTGGGAATTTTCTTTACCACCACGCAGCTAGCTTTTTGACACGGTGTACTCCCGTTCATATAGTTTAGGGTAGCTGCACAAATGTAGATGTGCCTAAATGTGTTAATAATACAATAATAATAAAGTTTAACAAGTGAACCAAGTTCGTCATGTTCCTACAAGCCAATGTGGGAGGATATTCACATGTTGCCTCTTGACCCCGTTAGCAACCGTTGTCTATTTTCTGTTATGTGAAGGTTCAATTAAGCTTAATTGTGTAAACGCAGCCTCGCGTGGCCTAATGAGCCTTCTGCAGTTTTTGCATTATATTTTCGTCTTTAAGTATTTCAAGCATTAAAAATATTTGATTAACACTTCTATATATATATGTAACCTACAAGATTGTCTTGATCGCCAATCTTGACATCCCATATTTCTTTAGACAAGCACGTATTCTATGTCCCCGTGGCGTAGTGGTAAGACACTCACCCGGCGCTTTATCATGGGTTCGTATCCTGGCCGGGGAGGATTTACTGGGCGCCAATCCTTAACTGTAGCCTCTACTTAACCCAACAGTAAAATGGGTTATTAAACAATTTGGCGGGTCGTAATCCAGAGAATATCCTAATTAAGGACCTGCCCGAAACGCTATGCGTGCTGGTGGCTGTACAAGAATGTAACAACTCTTGTATATATAAATACATCCAAAAATGAATAAATTATGGCAGTCAGTATAGTGCCCCTTCTGGGTGGTTGATTGATTGATAAAGATTAAGCCACCCAAGAGGTGGCACGGGCATGAATAGCCCGTAACTTGTGGGTGGTTGATGGTTGGCGACGGGTGATATAATGCCATGGTGGGTGTGTGGGGGGGAGGTGTAGGGGGGTTGATATTAATGGCGCCATCCGTCTGAAGCCATACGTGGCTCGGGGTTATTTTAACTCTTACTATTTGTTCATTTGATTTTATACAAATTCTCTCTTTTGGCCAACTCCATCTTCGTCAGCCGAATTTATTATAACGTGCGTATTAGTGGCTCTATATATAATTTACATTGTGTGCCTACGAATATTGCACTCTATATCCCGTTTCAAATGCATTTTATATAAATAAAATTATTTTTGACAAGAGCTCTATATAAATCAACGCCTGGGAGACATCAGAGATGAGGAGGTCACCGTCTTAAAATGCTAACTGTACCCTTGTGAGAGTTCTGACCTTAAGATTAAAGGTGACGATTAACGACTGCTGGAGGGCGCTGTGACAGGAACTAGGCAACAAGCCACTTATAGTGTGAATCACTAATTACTATAGACGTTGTTATTGCTATAGATTCAGCTATTCGGAAATTCGTAGCACGGGCTATGGTGAGCCCGTAACTTACCTGGCACAGGAGTGGAGCAAGTAGCACGGGCTATGGTGAGCCCGTAACTTACCTGGCACAGGAGTGGAGCAAGTAGCACGGGCTATGGTGAGCCCGTAGTGGACTTACCTGGCACAGGAGTGGAGCAAGTAGCACGGGCTATGGTGAGCCCGTAGTGGACTTACCTGGCACAGGAGCGGAGCAAGTAGCACGGGCTATGGTGAGCCCGTAGTGGACTTACCTGGCACAGGAGTGGAGCAAGTAGCACGGGCTATGGTGAGCCCGTAGTGGACTTACCTGGCACAGGAGTGGTGCTGTGTGTGTACTATAGACGGCTTACACTCATGTATTAATATT
Organism: Procambarus virginalis; assembly: GCA_020271785.1. Lineage (NCBI taxonomy): Eukaryota > Metazoa > Arthropoda > Malacostraca > Decapoda > Cambaridae > Procambarus > Procambarus virginalis. The sequence continues at coordinate 13,323,811 of WNGS01165503.1, read as the reverse complement.
CTTCGTCAACGTCCAGGTCATGCCACTTAAAGCTATTCGTAGAACAGAGTCAAAGAAATTATGAAAAGAGCAGCGTTAAGGCAGTATAACTATATAACTGTAATTCAGAAATTAATTAAAATAAGAGCATAAGACTAATGGAAATACACATACGGCGCAGTCGTTTACAGCGTGCGTCTGGGAACACCCAACACATAGGTTCGAATCCTCACCACAGCTCCGGAGGATTTTCTCAATAATGTTAATGGTAAAAGGGCCTATTGGCCCATGCGCGAGGCAGCTCCTATTTATACGAAACCAAAGTCAGTCATTCATTTATATGTCTAACCTTCGTTTATAACAACCCCGTGATCCCACGTCTATTAAAAAGTCATCTATAGTAATTTGTTCCAATAATCAACAACCCTATTTCCAAATCAATAATTAAATATATCTTTAGGTGACCAAAATCGAACTGCATAATCTAAATGGAGCATCTATATGCTCTATTTAGAAGCCGGGAAGCTAGGTCGGCTTCCTGACAGGCATGTTCTCTGGGACTGAGCAACTAAACAATAAGAATAAAGTTTTACAATAGGTCATTGGACCAGTGGCATCCGAAGCACCATTGTAGGATGACGAAAACGTTAGCGACTGGTGCGATAAGTACACAGCACTGGTATGTTGAGATTCCCAACCCTCACACGATGTGAATATAACCATCTACGTCCATATATAAGGTTTAGGACAAACCAGGCATGACTCCTACCCTTTGGCCAAGTGGCTTTACAAGCCAATTCAGCTGCTCAGCGGGTCACTCAAGACCTTCCCGTCCCCTACCAGCAAAAATTGTTAAGATAAATATAACATTATTACAAGGAATAAATCAGCTATGGAAATGTACTGAATATTAATAGTTTAAGCTCTCTTCAAATCCTTTCGTAGAGTCAGATTATCTACTGGTTTCATTGTTTTCTCTAGACCATATCCTACGTTGGAGAGATGTCACGGTCAACCTTCTTTTGTGTTCTCGTTACTGCTCGTCTTTTGAGTTGGTGTATGCAGCTGGGCATGTCTGGGACTGTCTGGCACATGTGAGGGTACCCAGCCGTCTGGGCACACACAAGAGTGGTCGAGTGACACCAAGCCTAGCTACTTGTCACTCTCATAAACACACAAAGATTCCCTACCCTGCCACATCCATGTTACCTCAACACCTGCTGTGAGATGCTGTGAATCACTGGTCTAGCTCCAACGTTTTGCTCTAATATAGTGTGCATGTGTTGTTTTAAATTTAGCTAATCAGAACAAAATGTCCATGTAGCACAGGCTATGGTGACCCCGTAATTGAGTTCGGGTATTCGCGATAACCTTGTTACTTTGATATTTGGGTCAAAGTCGTGCATGTGAATGATGTGAGCTTATATAGTTCGTTTTAATAAATACTTTCTCTAGTGTAGAAGACGGCTTTCTTTGTTATTCATTTTGTACCAATTACATGTGTATATGTATATATATTATATATATAGCCATTCTAGACTAGAGCAAAATTTCCAGTCTTGTATATATGTTGCACGGTACTTGCACCTGCCTTGCTTGCCAAGATTTGCAGAGCTGGTGAACATGTAAACATTACCCCTCCTTTTGCTTCTTATTCTTTTCTTCTAGGAATTACCTCCTCTCACCTCACTCTTGCCTTACTTATGCCCGTGCTTCCCTCGGGCACACACGGGAGACATCTCCTGTCCACGAGGCTAACCATAGCCCGTGCTTCTTGCCCAGCTCCTGTGCCAGGTAAGTTACGGGCTCACCATAGCCCGTGCTACTTGGAACTTGTTCCGAGTAGCTGAATCTATAACAACAACAACAACAACTTGGGCATAACACATGTTCCCAACACAAATCTGTTGGCAACACAATTTGTTCCATAAATTTGTGGAACAAATCCACAAATCCTTGTGGATTTGTTTATTTGATGCATCATGCTATTGTGATGTGTGTGTGTAATGATGTAAGGGCGAAGAGGGAGAATGGCCTCTTCACATAGCTCGAATGCATGGGGGAGTTGTGTAAAACCCTGGTTTGTGTCTCTGAGAGGCTGTAGGATCCAGTAAGTTCATTAGAACTTCGGTTTCAACTCTTTTGACCATGTCGTAGCTCAGTCGATAAAGGCAGCGTTTGGGATGATCTCGGACATAGGTTCGAATCCTCTTCATGGCCCTTGTGGATTTGTCCCAAACATCTGTATTAATGTTTAATCTAACATTATGTTTGCAACTCGTTTTCAATGTACTGTATGTACCTTTACCTGAATAAATATCTTATCTATCTATGGGCTATTCATGCCTGTGCCACCTCTTGTGGTGGCTTAATCTGGATACAAGTCCTCGAACCTTGATACAAGTCTAACATGAATGAATACACACTGTCTGTCTGTCCCCAGACACAATGAATTATTAATTACATACATACATACATACATACATACATACATACATACATACATACATACATACATACATACATATAATACCTGTTGTACAATTGTAATGACAGGTATTATACAATTGTTCCCACATCGGCCTAAGTCCACTATAACCGAGACTTTTGCAGGTGTAGGTACCATTACCTTGTGACAGTGACAGGCTCAGATGGCTCAGTACAATGGCTCAGTGACATTGTACATACAGAATTTGTAACTTGTATAATAGCATGGCACCTTTCAAACAAGAAAACACAGGGGTTTGATCTACATATACCTGCATAAGAAACATTTTCCATAACTTCATATCTCTACAACATTGTCTTGATCAGTAACCTTCAAAATATGGCATAATGGAGACAAATATTCATGACACAACCTGTATATTACAAAACCATTATTCATGCCTGCATGTTGTCAAGCTGTGAATTTCTAGACACCGTTGATCACCCGCACCCGACGCCATACTAGCAAATATCCTAGCGTGATTCCTATATTATCACCAAGACCTCCATGACCCGCCCAGGCACCAAACTTGCATTACCAGGGATTACCCCATTGGCATACATACTGTACTACCAATACCACTTGACGAGTGGTTGCTCTCTTCCATGTTTCTAATGGCATTAACAATAAAACGTCTATTATTATTCTTCAAATATATCTTGTCCTTGTTAAGCCCATTTAGATGATGCACTTAAATTTTGGTCGCCATTCTATAGAACATTTTACAGAAGTCATTTTCACTTGAACACGTTCAGTGAAGGATGAAAAAATTAATTCCAGGAACTAGAAACCTTTCATATGAAGAGAGATTGAGAAAGCTTAATTTATATTCTCTAGAAAGGTGAAGAGTTAGGGGTGACAGAACTGAAGTGTAGAAGTGGATGAAAGGGCATGGCATATATATACAGGGTATATAGTAGGGTCAAGGCCCTAAAATCTATGACCATTCTCACATAAGTAAGGTTTGATGATTGGTTTTACTTCTATTGCACCTTTTATACAAGTTTTAGCCCCATGTCCCTCCCCAAAATTTCAAAATTTTTTGCCAAAGGCCTAAATCAAAGATGGATACCACAGCCCTCTTAAAAAATTAAGTTTTAACCGGAGCACCTACAATTATATCCAAAACTTTTTTTGGGCAAGTTAACCATGAAGATTCTGAATTTGATATTAGTTTGTTGTTATTTCAACATTTTGACCCAGAAATCCAAGATGGCTACAGTCCAGAAGCACAAAAAATAACTTCTGTACTTAAAGCAACTTCCTTATAAAGGATCATGTGTATTAAACTAATGAATAATATATAATTGATGAATGCATGACAAGCAAGCTCATTACACTTAAAAATAAGTTTTTTTTTTAATAGCTGTAACTTTAACAGTTTTTAAATGAAACTCCTTAAAACATGTTAATACAAAATCATCTTAAACTGAAAATTGTACTTTTTGGTCATTTTCTATAGACAAATTACACCACAACACAAATTAAACAAATTTAGAAGTCACCAATAATGCTTTCATGTCATACACATTGCATTGTTAAAACACTGTAAATGTTTGATTCAACAGAGCACTGATGAATCAATATGACCTTGAGAGCTATGATCAGTCCAAATCTGAGCATTCTGCTTCACTAGATTCTGAATTATTAGATTCTAACAAAGCCCTCCCTCCCTCCTCTGTATATCATCTCTCTCCTCATTCCTTCTCCTTACTATCATCTTCCTTGCATTCAGCTAGCCCTGGTGCAGGTAGATGCATTAGGAGAGCAGGTTGCGTGTGGCGGATGGGGCGACAGCAACCCTCTAGGTACAGCAGTGTGCTAAACAAACCACAATGTATGACAGAAAATAGGAGATGCGTTTTCACTCATAAGGGTTATACTGTAAATGCAGTTCGCTGTGGTGCGGTGGTGACAGACTTGCCCCGCGCTTCGTGAGCGATGTGGCCTAGGGAGGATGTCTTATCCTGGCCAGGGAGGATTGTCTAGGTGCCAATCCTTAACTATATGTCTCTGTTCACCCAGCACTGATTGGGTACCTGGTTGTTACATGATTGGTAGGTCAAATTCCAGGGGAAAACTAGTGGGTAAGCTTTACCCACTAGAGTATGAGAAAGCTCTCTGCCTGCTAACAGGTGTCAGCAGGCAGTATGTCTTTCTGCTCTCCTACTCACCCACCCTTCTTCCCTCCCATCTTGACCAGAATCTTGAATTTATGTAAATTGTAGTGACTTGGCCTGCATGAATCATATTGATTCAATGTGTTAGTGATGATGTACTAGTTACACATGCCCAGAGATTCTTCCATATTTTTCAATTAGTGACTTGTGTCCCCTAAATTTTTTTTTGTTTAAATGGCATCATATCTTGTACTTGAGTTTTTATACTGCCAGCAGCCTTGCTCTCTGCCCTGTACACTCTTGAATTTTAGGCAGCAAAGCTACACAGCTTCTCGAGAAAAATGAGGCAAAACAAGATTTTTAAAATTTTGCCCCATGGTAAAGAAATTACTATACTTTATATTAGTGTATTTCTTCATTAACTATATAATGTATTTTGCTGATATGAATGTAGTGTATACATGAATGTAAATCATATCATTGGAATAAAGAACAAATAATTTTTGTGCCTGAAAATTATACAGCAATCCTTATTATTTACAACCTTTAGTAATAGAGTGTAAGCCTCCTTAAATACAGTACAAGAAGGATATAGCCCCATAGTTCATTAAGTTGAGCTCGTACTGCATGACATAACTTATTAATACAAATTTATCATAGTAATCAAAAATTATAAGGACTATCAATTATCAAATAATAGCAATTCTTTTCTTCTGAAATGACAGATAATTCACAATACTGTACAGTACTGTCCATCTGACTATTATTTTAGTTATACTGTACTATCAATAAAAAAATCCAGTTCACTTTTAATATATATTTGTACTAAAACTAGTACTTTCTATTTAACATAAATGCAAATCTTTATCTACTTAACAATAACATGACCTTATTTACACTCATAACATACTTTTTCATACAATCCAGAATAAACTCATAAATATAAAATATACCACAGGCAATTCTCAGGAACCTCAAATACCACAGTTGAAATTTTGAGAAATAATACAACCACAGACTGAAACGTAACATTCCTAGTCTCTAGTTCTTTATTTTGAGTGCATATGTCCAGCACAGTGCTTATACAATTTCTTCACCCCACCCAGTTATCACCAAACGTATACCAGAGACCAGATAAAAACCATCAGTATATACAAGGCTAAAACCAAAGAATTAGGAAGCCCTCAGCTTGCTCACTTATACAGTATACAGTAACAAGAATCGTATTTATGGTACAGTACTGTTCTAGGCAAATCTGACTTGGCTACAAAATATTTCATATGTTGCCAAACTAAATATTTGCATTATTCAATTGTGGAGGATAGGTTTTTGTGTGCAAATATCTTTCATTATACTGCAGCTTCATTATGCATCAATTGTGTCCCCTGTACAGTATTCAACAATAACTGCAAACTTGGATGCTCTTAAAGGCAAGATCATTATACAGGATCATGACACTCTGGACAGGATGGAATTCTGTACTGGTGCAACAGGGATCTTTTGAAACATTCCTGTTGAATCAGGCCTTTGCTGGGAGATGGTGGAGGAAAGTTTTATCCAGCCGTAAGTGACTACAAGCCTCACAAGGACTGCAAAGTCGAGTTGCTACAACTGACAAAATATGGTGTGCAAATACACTTTGTACTTTGAACAAAAAACACTGAGTGTTTATGAGTGAAATTTCTGTAGTAATTCAGAACTGGACTAAGCTATTCTCCAGTGTCTCGCTACCACTAGTAGTCCTATGACTCGACAAAGACATTTGAAGACTATAATCCTGCCCTGATGGTCATGATCCTGTTGTTAAATGGGATCTTCAGTGATCTTGTCTTTGGGAGTATTAAAGTAGAATAGCTCAGAGAAGGTACTGTAATTCATAATAAACATTTTCTATATACTGGAAAGCGTATTTACCTACAGAATATGATGATTAACTGAACACAAATTGTTGTAATGGTACTTGACCAAATAAGTAAGGTAATTATCAAAAGTAGGCACCAAGCCTATTATTTCTCTTTGGTAAAGAGGATTAAGTTAACATAATAAAGCCGGAGTTAAATACGATACATAATAACTCTCGCAATCATTTGCCAACTTTGTACAGTATTTAAATGGCTCTTGTAGCTATCATCGAAAACTACATTCATTGTCAGTACATTATAGCTTATAAAGCTTATTTCCACACTCAACATTTCAGTATAGCATTCAGTGTACAGTACCTTAAAATTAAATATAAATTAATACACAACGAAATCACAATAGCGTGATGCATCAAATGAACAAATCCACAAGGGCTGTGATGAGGATTCGAACCTACGTCCGAGTGGGATGATCTCAGACGTAGGTTCGAATCCTCGTCACGGCCCTTGTGGATTTGTTCAAAATTAATACAATTGCATTCATTCTTATAATTATACAATGGCTGTAACTGCACAGAATCTCAATTACAAGAGTTCAGAATGACTAGTATTTGGGCCTACATTTACCCAGGCCTCAGGAAGCAATGGCAGATCAGTATGGAAGGGGTGAAAATTTAAGGACGGAAAGTTGATATGCTAAGTTTATGTTAGATAGAGATAAGGAAATGAGACTCAGGAGAATAAATGTTATAAAATAGGAGAAAAAGAAAATAAGAGTGAGAGAAAAGAAAAATGAGAGCAAGAAAAATGCATGCCTATCAATGAATAACGTTGTTCAAGGTACCTGTGTATGATATTCAAGTCTGTAAGAGAATATGCAAGATTTTTTTTTAGGGCAGCTTGGCCCTCAACATGTGGTCATCATCATTAGTTTATCACCTACGCCACTGGGATTATAGTCGTTTGACTATTATCATTATTATGGTATTACCCTGTTGTATACAAGTGATTTTAATTTGGTAATACAGTACTGTAAAACTATATGGATGGAATGGAGCTAACCAAGACCCAGAAAAATTCTGCTACTGTACTGTTTTGTAATGAGGTTATCTTCAAATTATGATTTGGTCTTTTTTGAAGGGAGTCTTTTATGGCTCCCTGAAGCTTCTATACTGAGAAGGTGCCATCTACTAGGTCACATGAGCCGTGGAGTTCTACAGACCTACCAGGGAAACAATGCCAGAATCTGCACCCCCACCCCTAACAGAGGTGCAGGAAGCAGTGATGTTTATTTTCACCACCCATAGGGGAAGGCAGCCAGAAAGTCGGCGAGTCAAAAATCACTTCTGGCTTCAATTGAAACTGAAGCCCTGAAACCTGTCAAAAGAACTCCCCTAACTATATAAAGAAGCGATCAAGTTCTCTCAAAACTAGTGTGAGCTAGTTTGCCCCCACCTCTCCTACTCATTTGGAGGGAAGAGAGGAGTAGGAAGCCCACCATCAGCCAGCATCTCCACCTTCAGTTTTAGGGCAGATGTAGGCAACCCCCCCCCCCCCCAATGACCTGGGAGGGAGGTCGTTTAACATGCCAATCTGTGTAGTGTGTTAATTTGTATAGCCTGATTGCCTGTCTAATGTAACAGCTAGTCTAGTCTAACAGCCTGTCACGCCTGGCAGTAAGTCTAGCCTAATGAGGTACCTCAGAAGTTGAAATATCTGCACCACTCCCACACTTCAACTGTATCACACATTTTTATTCAGACTACTTCCCTTGTCTCACCAGTTTATTGCACATTTATATTCAGACAAACCCAAAACGCATAATAACCATATCCGGATGAGACGTCCAGACAGCATGCGGTCATCTGCATATTATTTTATACCTATCTCATCTGCTTTCCAGAGTGTACATTTTGAGAATTATAAGATGGTCCCAATAATTTAGGTGTTTTATGGTGTTAATGCATGCTATATATATTTTCCACATTTCCTCTATTTCAGAAATCTCTTCTGCTCTGAAAAGGAAAGTGAGTATCGAGCAGCACTCAAGGTGGGACAGCACCGGTGATTTAAATAATGTAGTATTAACATTGTGGTGGGATCCCTGGATTTGAGCGTTCTCATAATCTATCCTATTATTTTCCTGCCTGAAGTTATATTTGCTTGGTTATGTTTACTAAATGTCAGGTCGTCAGATATCATAATTCCTACATATTTTACATGCTGTTTTCCTTCTATGGGTAGGTTCGTGTCTTGTATTCTGTTCAGTATTTCATTTAAGTTCTTCATATCTACCATACCTAAGTACCTGGAATTTATTGCTGTTAAACATTATGTTATTTTCCATTGCCCAAAGACTATTAATATGGGTTTGTAGTTTTTCAGTGTTTTCTACAGAAATAATTTTCTTGCTGATTTTTGTATTGCTGAAAAGGATGACATGAAGCTGTGGCTTATATCTTTGTCCATATCTAATATTTGAATGAGAAAAGCAGTGAAGCCAGGACTGTGCCCAGGGGTACAGAGCTTTTCACCATTTCACTTGCCCGAGGCCTTATCTGGCCTCGGGCCGGGCTTGGGGAGTAGAAGAACTCCCAGAACCCCATCAACCAGGTATCAACCAGGTATCAACTGATAGAAAATTTACAATTCAATACTGTACCCTACTTTACTTGCTACTGTATTCCTATTGATCTCATTTTATGGGCTATCATTACATGGTCACACTTATCAAATGCCTCTGCAAAGTCTGTGTATATAACATCTTAATTTTGCCTTTCTTCTAATGGTTCCATGATTTTGTCATGGTGGTTGAGTATTTGCAAAAGTCAGGATTTTTGCCCTCTAAATTCTTGTTGACCTGGATTGTGAAGTTCATTGTTCTCCATAAAACTGGAGATTTGAGTTCTAAGTATGTGTGTGATGTTAGTGCAACTGGTATATAGTTTTTTGGCAAAGCTTTATTACCTCTCTAAATGTTCAGTTAACTGACATTATTCCAAGATCTTTGACCAAGATAGAGCTTCAGGACAATGTTGCCAAGCAAGAACTGCCGAGTAGTGATTATCTTGAGATCTTGAGAGATGATTTCGGGGCTTTAGTGTCCCCGCGTCCCGGTCCTCGACCCAGCCCTCCACCCCCAGGAAGCAGCCTGTGACAGCTGACTAACACCCAGGTACCTATTTTACTGCTAGGTAACAGGGGTATAAGGTGAAAGAAACTCTGCCCTTTGTTTCTCGCCGGCACCTGGGATCGAACCCGGGACCACAGGATCACAAGACCAGTGTGCTGTCCGCTCGGCTGACCGCCTCCCCTAGTTAATAGTTAACTACCACTAACTCCCCTAGTGGTAGTTAATTTGTGTGTGCATAGGTTGATGATCAGTTCAGACTCCTGCAGGAGGTGTAACTTTGCACCCTTGACTGGGATTCTGTTTACGTGTGAGGTGTCCACTGGTCTTATCCAGAGTTACAGGTACTCACACACTCTTGTCTACAGGTGATGGGGTTTGGGTTTGTCAGTTATATATGTGGGCTCTAGCACCTGGTCATTCCATCTTAAGACCTTTCAGTAGGTAATTAAATAAGCGTAGTTACAGGATGAGAGCTACGCTCATCTGTAATATCTCCATTGGTCAAACTATTATGTATTAGCGATAAGACCTACCATTAATGTATACTGTATGACTTACTGTAAATATATAGCTCTTGAAATAGCATTTTCTCTGTAACTAGCTGACATTGTAACTATAAAGTGTGAAGGATAGATGAAATTGTTTATGTAATAATCTAAGATGAGGTCTGATAAAGACCTTTTGTGCCCTCTGTAATGCTTTTTGCGCTACCGCTCACAGGATGAGTATGGGGTGCACAATAAACTAGCCGCCTCTGGCGACAACAATCAAAATCAAAATCTCATGGCGTCCCGTCTTCCCGGGACACTTTCTGGGAAATTACTGATGGTTTTGGTCTCTACCACCTTTTCACCTTACTTGTTCCAACTGTCTACAGTACCATTCTTTGCAAAAATTAATTTTCTTATATTTCTTCGGCAGTTTTGTTTAGTTTAAATATATGACCTCTTGTTCTTGAAGTTCCAGGTCTCGGGAATTCTTCCCTATCAATTTTATCGATTCCTGTTACTATTTTGTATGTAGTGATCATATCACCTCTTTTTCTTCAATCTTCTAGTTTTGGCATATTTAATACCTCTAACCCTCTCCTCATAGCTCTTGTCCTTCAGTTCTGGGAGCCACCTAGTGACATTCTTTGAACAAACATTTTCCAGTTTGTTGATGTGCTTCTTAAGATATGGGCACCATACAACTGCTGCATATTCTGGCTTTGGTCTAACAAAAGTCGTGAACAATTTTAGTATTTCACCATCCATGTACTGTATTTAAAAGCAATTCTGAAGTTAGAAAGTGTAGCATAGGCTCCTCGCTCAATGTTCTTTGTGTGGTCCTCAGGTGATAGTTTTCTATCTAGAAATCTATCTAGGAAAGCCAGTGTCTGTGCTTCAAGGTGAGTATTTACATTACATCTCTGCTTGTTGGTACATGAATGAATGAATCCATAATATTTTTCACCGCAAGTAAAAGCTTCCATAGCAGCTGGCATTCTGGTGGATTATGTTCTGTTTGCCTGAGGGTCCAGAGTATTTCTATAATCCTCTGTCTTTGCTGGTATTCATCTGCATTCTCGAAAATCTTTTTTTCATCTTTCTCAAGAGGAATATATGTTATGTAGATCTTGTACAATTCTACTTTTGACTACTTTCAAAGTATTATGAAGGAATATGATGCTCAAGGCAGCTTACTCAGAAAATTCTGGCAGATTCAGTTTACCTTGTTCCAGTTAACAAAATACCTCCAAGGAGTGCCGGACCAACCAGGCTGTGGTGGGTATGTGGGCCTGCGGGCCGCTCCAAGCAACAGCCTGGTGGACCAAACTTCACAAGTCAAGCCTGGCCTCGGGCCGGGCTTGGGGAGTAGAAGAACTCCCAGAACCCATCAACCAGGTATCAACCAGATACCTGTACTGAATGCATTAGTGAACTTTTATTAATAACTATAACCTTTTATCACTATACTGTTCCACTTTTTCTCTAGGCTGATGTATCCCTCACCCTATGAAAATACAAAATGAAGATAATGGTAATGTATAAAAAATCTTTTATGAGAGAAACTTATGGATATGTACAGAAGAATGAATTAGTCACCATGTTATTCAATGAATGCTATTTAACTGATCACTGCATGTACAAAACTAAAGCCTAGTTTGAGCATTCACAATCATACCATAGAAGGCATCTTCATACAGCAGAATATTATTATTTTCACCTGAAAGTAATTCTAAAGCCTTGTCTGAATGTAAATGATTCTCTTATTAGAACATTGCATAAAGAAATGCAAGTTGTCAGAGCAGTGATAACCGCATTCAAGTACTGTTCACGACATTAATAAATAATCATAACCAAGAAAACAAGGTCAGAAAATAGCTTTTTAAATGTCAAAATGACTACAACAATCTAAATATTAAAAAATATAGGTTTTTACAATAACTTTGAAAGCTTAAGCTATGTTCACACACACCCACACACATCCTCATTTAGTATTGGTGGATAATGTAATGGAGTCATCTGGATGTTGACAAGTTATAAGCACCTGGCGGAATTTGTCGATAAGTTGAAGAAGCGTTGACCTTCTTAGATTAACTCTGTACATCATCTCTTCCAGATGGTGATGACCCCGAAAGTACACACACAATCTGAAGACAATGAGATCATTGTTTTTCTTCACATATTCCTATACTTTAAGACTAGATAAAAATAAAGCCCTTAATATAATGAAATGCTCCATTTTGGGTGACAACTCAATAGCTCACCTGAGCTTGTGGCATGGATACACTAGGATATAAAGAATATACAAGGCTTCCACGACTCCTTTCTACCCACCAGCAACAAGCACCTGTCAAGCACCAGCAAGACAACATCTGTTTTGCTTCCTCCAGGAAGCAGGTGATGATTAATGAAGATTAGGCCAGCCTAGAGGCGGCACGGGTGTGAATAGCCTGTAAGGGAAGCAGGGCTCCAACACACCAGATAAGTCCATATCTTCCCTGAGGCAGGTTGGCACCTCACCTTCATTCTTGCTAGTGAGGTGTCATTCATGGTCACCGTCTAATGGCTAGATGTCTTCCATCATCTTTGCCTATGGTCTGTCTCATCATTCTGAAGCTTCCTCAGATAAGTTTCCCTGTTCTGTCTATTAAATCTACAATAAATTAGTGCCAAGGAGAAAATACCTGGGGTCTAGCTTAGAAATACCTGTAGCGTTTAGTGAAACAAAATGACTTTAATTCCTGTTTTACCCAATATTGCTTTGGCGAGCTGGGCCACCTATCCCTACCCTGTTCAGACAATAGCGGCTGCCATCTAGTAACATTAGATATAGTTAGTTAATGGATTATTAGTGTGTTTAGAGCAATTCTTAGCAATTTTTGAGTTTCCAAGGATCATTTGGAAGGAGTAGTGCCCATACTACTCCTGCAACACAGCATGGCTTCAATGCACACAAATAATATCAGAAGAGAAGCCAGTGAAAATGCTTCAATAAGAAGAGGATAGACCACTCACACACCAGGAAAAAAAGGTCAGTTCTTGTGCCTTGTCATTAGATCCAGATTCCTGAAACAAGTCACAAAGTGGTTTGTGCATTTTAATGTACAATACTGGTACAAGCTCAACAAAATCTCTCAAATAAATACATATTACTTTGAATATCAGTAATATTATCAGCAATCAGGATTTGTCATTATCAGTAATAAGGGCAAATCAGACAAATATGTGAAAAATACTATTTGATAGAGATAACTTTATGTGAAGAATCAACAATCCAGATTTCATTGCATCTCATTCCAAAATCTTGATTATTTTCTTGATACTGTAGACATTTGAATTTTGGGGGGTTGAACTGGTGGGTGAATTTGGTCTGTTGTTTAGAGATACTGTATTCATTATACGGCGGTTCAGATTTGGGAGGGAGCACAATAAAGAAAGTGTTACAACAAAGCAGTGATGCTGGAAAATACAACCAGCTTTTGGGAGTTTCGGTTATTGAATGGCTAGAATCTTGATACTGATACTGTGAAAAAATTTGAGGTGACAATGGAAAAGAAGAAAAAAGAAAAAAGGCAGAACTGTAGTTGAAGAACCTAAAATCATATCTTATGTTTCTGTTGTGTGAGGAATTAGAAAGCTTGGCTGTTAAACCCTTAAGCTGCTAAGGGGTCCTTCAGGCTTTAACACCCCCTTGCACAAGAAAAAAATCTAGCCTTTTTTTCGTCTTCTAAAAATGTTCTTTTGTGTTCTCCGAGCACGGGAAAACAAATAAAAAAATCGTAGGTGACATATTTTGGCCGCAATAGGCTGAGAAAGTCGAGCAAAATGTAGGCGTTGACAGAGCAAGCGCCAAAGGTGGTCAGATCCACCCGAGCTGTCAGGCAAGAGTTGCCACCAAGATATTATTACCTAATTATTTCAATGTGTCTGATTGATTTTTTCTTAGTTTTTTGCAGTCATTATTTAACAGTGTATTGTGTGATATATTTATATAATAAAATGTGTAAACCATTGCTATTCTCAAAATTATGGTGTGCATATTAGTGATTCAATTATTATGTTCATAAAACAATAAACAAATAATTTTGCTGTTATATACAGTATAACCTGTGTATATAGTGTAATAAGCATCTGCATGTTTTGTTCACCATAATGAACACCAAGTTGGTACGGTGAGTCAAAAAGCAACGAGGAGTGGCAGCCACACCAGCCAGCCAGCCACTTGCCACAACTCCCTCCCTCAAACACACCTTACTAGCCAACATTCTCCTCCCACCATACTGTTTTTGCTTTTATTCACTATATACAGATGTTATATATAAGTACCTACATGCTTTATTCACCATAACTGTACAAATAAGCTGGCATGATGGGTTCAGGCATTAAGAGATGTTGCCACACACACAGCTGGCAGCTGCCTCCCTCACTGGTTTAAGGCCAGACGCACTAAGATTTCTCTCCCAACAATAATGTGACGATGCCACCTCTGTCACCCAAATGGCTCCTCCCAACATACTCCTTTTGCTGTTATTACACTAATACACACATTATATATAAGTATCTACATTTGTGTTCACCATAGAGAACCACCAAGCTGGTATGGCGAGTTCAGACAACAGGTGGCCACACAGATTCAGCTGACGACGTTACCTCCCTCCCTCCCTCCCTCAGCATTACTTCTCCCAAACAGCACTACTTATCACAATATTCCTGCTATTATCACAATCCTGGTAATTTTTATCACAGTCAGGGGTCTTCTGTAATACTGTCATCGCTAAATAATAGTAGTTACATATTTATTTTCAGAGTTTTAGGCGATGCTGTGGTCACAAGCTGAACAGCAGTGCCATTAGCTCATGCTGCGTGCACCAGCCTTGGTTGCTCACACAGTACTGTGGCTCTCACACCGGAGAATGTTGCCCACGTTTTTTTTTAAACATGGCATCTGTTTACAAGAGCCCTAAGGAAGCTGATGTGAACCCCGTGTAGCTGCGGGCTATTTGAATTGTGGCCAGCACCCTATGTCGTATATGTATGTTGTGCGCATGGTGGGACATGTTACTCCTGTCGTATATATATGCCATGCACAGTTTAAGAGTTAACTGAACATTTCTAATTTACCTTCTAAAATGTATTTTCTATTATTTGTGGGCAAGTGCCCCTCTTCCCAATAAGAGTGGATTATGTGAAATGCACACACAGATAAAAAAATAATTAGAAAAATTCTTTGTAAAAAGAAAAAAGGTAACATACTTTGCAAAGAGTTTGAGATCTTCTGGGTTACGTGCTGCTTCTACCCTCATCACCATATCTTTCTCAACAGGAGATAATACTGCATCCAGAAGATGAACAGAATCTTCAGGTGTGGTACTAAGGTTTATTCCTGGACTAGGGCTTCTCTCATCACTACATACTGTATAATAGAGTATTTATTAGCACATAATGTCTCAGCAGAGATTTTTTTTACAGAATTTTACATGTTCTTAATCCCCGAAGACTAGAGAGCATTTAAAATATAGATTTCTCATTAAATATTCAAATGTATTAATATAATAATTGTAAATTATAAAATAAATTAGACAATACAAATACTATTCTCACCAGAGCCCAAATCACTCTCGGAGGCAGGTTGACTAAGCTGCACCACTGCATTATGGAGAGCATCACGAGTTATGTCCGGATGGTTATTACACTGAGAATGGGGTGCCAGAAATGATGGCTCGCTAGAGAGCGGAGGTGGCTCGTGGACAGTTGGTGTTGGGATGCTGGTACTAGCCGGAGAACTGGTCCCATGGCTTCCTAACTGACATGCTCCTCCAGTCTCTCGTCCCCCTGCACGCCCTCCATCGCCATCATAAGACGGAGGAGCCAGATACACGTAAGTATGTAATTGTTGCAGCAGCCCATGTGTCAAGAGCCACAATATCTGCTGCACTTGTTCTTGCTGAAAGAAGTAGAATTTTAAAAAATGTGGTTTAATATGTTTTTTTTCTAAAATAATCAATTATGCATGATGCATTGCAAATTCACACACAATTGTTAAAAGTGATGCTCCAATTGTAATTACTCAGGTAGACTATAATAAAGTTTACACAATGAAATCACATTAACATGATTTATGAGAAAATGAGAAAATCTTTTAGAGCAGGGGGGACTGAATTGAACCCACATTCTGGATCACCCCGGACACACATCTCATCCACAGGCCACAATATGCCCAAAAGTAACACAACTTGGAGTCTGCCCAAATTCACTAAGGATTCCTAGCGAGTTCAGGTGGGCTCCAGGTTGTATTGTTACTTTTAATCATATTTTGGGCTATGGGTAAGGCATGCATCTGTGAGTGACCC
Organism: Procambarus virginalis; assembly: GCA_020271785.1. Taxonomy (NCBI): domain Eukaryota; kingdom Metazoa; phylum Arthropoda; class Malacostraca; order Decapoda; family Cambaridae; genus Procambarus; species Procambarus virginalis. The sequence goes on along the minus strand of WNGS01165503.1, from coordinate 13,307,394 downwards.
AGAATGCTAGTTCAATTCCACCATCCTACTCAAAGAAAAAAAAACTGTAATAAACTTTATTAGTATAAGAGAAATGATTGTAATTTTAGTTACCTGCTGATGAGGTGAAGTTATGGGATGACATTTGTCACTGAGAGATGTAGGTAAGGAAAATTCGGCCATAACAGCGTGGAGAGAAGAACCCGGAAATTGCTCACTAAAGTTCTCAGCTAGCTGGCTATTTCTAGTGGTAAGAAAGAAATTAATACAGTACTGTAAACTTGTGGTTTTATAAAGAAGATATGAATCCTTGCTACCAACAGTCTCATTTCATTCTCAGAACTTTAACATTAGTATTAATCTCATTAATATTAAATTACGAAAGAAAATTCAACACTAAGAAATTTTAGGGTGTGTTAAAGTCATTAAATATATTTCCAAACAGATTCTTTGCCTAGTTTTCATGTTTAATTTAGAACAAAATCCAGCACTGAATGTAATGTAATGCCTCAGTCTGGTGAGTTTAAGATTGCTCCCTGTTGTTAGCTGCTCTAGATAGCTCCACACCTTTTATATTACACCAGACCCTTGGGAGTCATTAATGGTCAAAACTTAGTCCTCTCATTGTGCAGAGGATACTAGATCCCTAACAGAGGAAATAGTCACCAAAAAAAGGTAGAGCTAGACAAAACAGACAACAGCAAGGCAAAAGTCAAACATAACAGAAAATGAGACACTCAGCAGTTAGGTCATTTCACCGCTGGTTCCACCTCCCCATCGCTAGTTCCACCTTCCCACCGCTAGTTCCACCTCCCCACCACTAGTCCCACTTCCCCATCGCTAGTCCCACCTCCCCACCACTAGTCCCACCTCCCAACTGCTAGTTCCACCTCATACCGCTAGGTCCACCTACCCACCACTAGTTCCACCTTCCCTCCACTAGTTCTACCTCTCTACCACTAGTTCCATCTTCCTACTGCTAGTTCCACCTCCCCACTGCTAGTTCCACCTTATCACTGCTAGTTCCACCTCCCCACCACTAGGTAAGTGCACCTGAAGCTGGTGGCTCAAGAGGTGGACCATCTTCAGTCATTCACTTGGTACTAGAGTGTGTAGTGCTCCATCTCTCATCTTGTGCTTCAGGAACAAATTTTCCAGATAAGTGCTGGCCATCCTTTGGACTTTGTCCTGCAGAGGCCATTTGCTGCATATTGTTCTACTTTTAGTATTTTCTTCACCAGCATGTGTGTGTTTACATGCCTCACTTGCTATGTGGACTCTGCAACTGTTTATCTTGAGCTACATGCATTTAGGGCTGACTTCCCTAGGTGCTCACTAGCTTTGCTTCTGCCCTGGCAAGGTTGCCTTCCCAGCTGGGTTTACAGGTCCATCCTTAAGTGTTGACCTCTAGTGAATGGTGCCTTATCCTGGGTAGTGCATGAGTCTCTGATTTCTCTGCGAGGCTCAGAGTGGACCGCTATGGCAAACATAGTGGACAAAGCCACAAACCTCTGCACAAGCTGGAACAAAGCATCTGAAAACCGGGACCATTAAATAAGATAAAGGAAAAGCGAAACGAAATACCAAGAATCCCCACAGCACAATCGCAATGAAAAAATGCCACCAATGGATTGATGGACTAGGGTTACAAGGAGGAGAAACACTAGATGTTGACACTCCAGGGCTACAAGGAGAAATACTAGATATTAAAGGTCCAGAGTTTCAAGGAGGAAAACACTAGATGCTGAGGGGCCAAGATTACTTAAAGAAGGAACACTAGATGTTGAGTTGATCTGTTACCGACTGTGATAATGTGTCATATTTCATGCCCCAGAAGTCCCTTGTTTGATTGCAAGTGCCATGCTGTAAATGCATATGAATACCAGAAAATGTTTTGTCACTATATTTAATAAGTTTTTTTAAGGACTTACTTCACTCCCATGGAATCATACTCCTTGTGATTGTTTGCACCCTGACATATGACAGCAAGAGATAACTTTCTCAACTGACTTAATGAGATTAAGATATATCCATTTTGTTTGCATATTCCAAGGAACATCCCTGAAAATTCTCCCGAGAATTTTCGAGCATTTTGAATGCAAAAAGACTTTGCAAAGTTAAAACTAGGTCAAGATTAAAAACATTTCATTGCAAGATAATATTTCTAGTTGTATTACTTATTCTAGTTATAAATTTGATTGTTTAGATCAAATTTGTTTATCTACACATGTCATATTAACTTTCACAGAAGAGGTGTCTTAATTAAATGTATAAAAAAACAGAAAATGCAATTCTACTCCTGCACAAAGTACTGACACATTACTTAGGATAAAATTCTTAATAAGACTGATTAATACATCTCTGCAGTTTCTGTTGTACTTTTTGCCCAACAAGGGTGGTAACTGGAATACAGAATGGAAACATGACTACAAGAAAAAATTAATTTTGAAGTTTCTTGGGCAAACTGCAGTTTCTAAGATATACACTGTATTTGCTCTAGTTTGTTGCATCTTACACAATATACTTACATAATGGTTGGAGCATTTGGGGAAAGAGCATACACATTGGTACTGCAGACAGGATATATTATGGTGGCCTTGCCCCAGTACACCAGATGACCCACCAGCTGGAAGCACCAAAGTGTTGTGTAATTCACTATTATATCTGCCTTAGTGATATGTTTGTAATTAAATGTTGCTCATACACACACATACAAATACTGCCTCATAATCTTGGCAAAGCAAAATTAGTTAGTTGAACCAAGAGCACAAGACACACTATAACGACTCACTTTGTGTGAATCATAGAAAGCAGCACAGTACAGTACTTGGTCAACCCTGTCTGACCATGAAGTTACCTGAATACTGTATACCCAAGGGCCTCAATCTCTAGTGGCGTCAACGGGGACAGGAAGCCCAGTGTTCAGAGCATTATCAGCTATTATTAGCTATTATTAGCTACAACAAGAGGTTGTTGTTGTAGCCAGTAATGTTCAGAGCATTACTGGCTATATTGCACCATTCACATAGTATATTACACATGTTTAGACCCCACATCTCTTTAAATGAATCACAACCACTAAACACAGGCTCCTGATCCTCCGTACAATACTGAGTGGCTTAAGTATTTAAAAATAAAAATTAATAAAGCGTTAAAATGTACACCAGTGATGTAATTAATCAACAATGTAACAGACACTGACCTATACTTATGGATATGGAATATATTAATTAGAATGAAATATACTATTCTGGGATATGTTCCTGCTGAAAATCCAATTCCTGGGAGACCCAGTGGTTCCATGACATCCTCCCTCCAGGTCATCGGAGGTTGATTACATCTACCACAGACCTGAAGGTGGAGACACTGGCTGACTAGGAGTTGCCTCCCTTTTCCCAAATGAGTGGAGGAGGCGGGGAAGAACGAGCTCGTGCTAATTTCAAGAGATTTTGATCGTTTGTTTACATTGTTGAAAACATTCTTTCAGCAGTTCTCGAGATTGAAGTCTCATTTTGAAGCCAGCCGTGGTTCGTTTTTGTCTCGCTGACTTTCTGGGTGGGTGCCTTGCCCAGTGGTGACATAAATGTCACCAAGACCTGCACCTCTGTTGAGGGGGGCTAGGTTCTGGCTCTGGTCTCCAGTAAACCTATAGAACTCCACAGCTGATGCGACCTAGTAGATGGTACACTATCAGTCACATTAGCTTTAGGAAGCCACATGCGGCTCCCCCCAGGTGCCATGTCCACAATCCAAACAGAGGAAAGACTTGCAATAGATAAGATTTCAACATAAAAGCAGAACAGAGTTTTTAACCACTCGGGTGGCCCCACCTGAAGTTCAGTTGTGGGAAGATTAATCCTGAGCAGTTCTTGACAGACAAATCCTGATAGGGACAGCAAACTCAAGCAGAGCCAACCTGTCCTAAAGGAAAGATGCACTGGTTGCAGCAATAAGATATCCTCAAGATAAAAAAAAGAACATGCCAAAAAACATCTAAGGTTCAGAAGTGAAAATGCACATAGAACTCCACATAAGCCCGAGATTTCATGAAGCCGAGTTGTGCAATTCACTGTGTTGCTTCACCCAACCACCAAACATCGGGAAGCACAAGACGTGTAACAAGACATGTAACCCGTCACCAGGTCTACTGCCCTCCAATGGCAGTCTAAGGAAGAGACCTGGCAGCCAAGGTGAGTGAGCTTAGCTATTCCTAACATTCTAACAGGACGCCTAACAACGAAGGCAAGGGATGCTCATGGCCAGAAAACAAATAAGAAGTACACCTACTCAGCTAAGGCAAGACCTGGCTGTTAAAGAGAACAGTGCCCATCTGCATCATACAAGTGAGAAATAAACACCCGCAACTCTGAGCAAAGCCAGACAGGGTTATAAAGAAATGGTATGGTTGAGAGAGCTAAGCCATAACTGCACACACACTGGCGCTAAAATGCAAGAAGAGACTGGAAAGAATCAAGGGCATACAGGTTTGTAACCACACTTATGAATCAAATATACAGTACAGTAGTTACTACTTTACTGTAAAAATACAGTACAGTATTGTAATGACTACTGTAATGACATACTGTAATGACTACTGGAGCATAGATAAAATACACATGGCCAACACTACACAGAAAAGCAATGTTTCAAAACAAAAATATCCTAACTTAACTGAAAATTGGTCACAGTCTGCAGACTAAACACTGGACAACAGTGAGCTGGACCTGCTCAGTGAACTCTGGAGAGGTCATGATGCTGCCACGTGTGTGTGTGTGGCAGTCAATACGGCTAATCAGGCAATCCAGCTGGTGGTAGTTTGTGAAAAGGTTTGTTTGGTGGTCACCTGTGATGCCCGACAAGGCACAGAAAAGGTTTTAATCGTTACGACTTGATCTCCGACGGTCATTTCCAGGTTTGATTTACTCATCGCTCCAATGACAACTTCAGCACATATATGAACTTGCATGGATACTTGAGGATTCTGTGTAGCACACTACTGCTTGTTGCCTCTGTCAGACTGTACACGAGCCATGCCCAAGAACACAGTGGGATCATAAATACAAGAGCAGCCTAATGTCACAGCATACATGTATTAGAAAGCATATCATTTAAATCAAAACAGCTTTCACAGAACTTTCTAACAAAAGAAATTCAGTGAAAAGTACAGCTTTTCAAACACTTTTTCAGATATTATTGACCCATTACCCATCACATCTGATGTTGGAGTAACTGTCTACTACTTGCCTAGTCACTACATACCATTAAGACCTGGGTTAGAGTAAGATCAGCATCAGCAGCTAGTGTGAAGAAGGGAGTGAGATGCGACTCTTCCACATGAAGGAGTCGCCAGAGTGCCTGCGAAGCGTCCGGTGAGAGGGTGTGTAAAAGTTCTGAGCGCTCCACCAACAGGAGCAATGTGTGATAAGGCTTCAAGGTTTGCAGGCCTCTCAACAACCCTTCACACTGTAAACACCAAAACAAGGTACAGTATAGGGTAAGAGTTACAATAAATTGCGTGTCGGGCGCATCCGATCCCACGATCGTCGTCGCCCCTAAATCAACACAACATAAATTGCGTACTTACAGATGCAGGCAACTCGGGTTGCTGCATCTGTAAGCAACCCAAGTTACAGGGTGAGGTATATTTTGTATTCGGGTTACAACCTATTAACATGCTATATGCGGAAATATTTGACAGCAGCATCTAACATTCCTCAAGAGAAAGTGATGTGGCTTGTGTAGTATCCTATAATGCTAACAATACATAAAATATATAAAGGTCATAAGTAATACTTCACCTTGAAAATAAATTCATTGTCATATACCATCAAATCTCAGTTGAAATAACGCATAGGATTATCCAAATATTAATTTTTATCAGTTACATTTACACTTACAAGGAGCAAATATAGAAGTACCTGTACAGTAAACACATTTATTTTAATCTGATTTTCAAAATGCATAGTAAAAATATTTTATGGTCACTAAGAATTAAACGAAGAATACTTTACTAATAAAACTTACATCAACTGGCCGTCCATTGGCTAAACTGTGATGAACCTTCTGAGGTAAACAAAAGCTAACTTCTATCCATTTGTTGAGTCGAAGCTGAACAATACCTGACCCACACAACCTGATGGACAACAAAAGTCTTAAATTGTGGATCAAGCATTATTGTACATTCCCTTTATACTATACCAATAACCCTCAAAGGTCAGTTATCATCATAAGTTGATCCCCGGGCCGATGTGGTTATCGTAATTTACCTATTTAGGCTATTATTGGTTTCATACAAATGCTGTTAACATGGTTATAACACATCTATATGGATGTAATGATATTAACCAAGAACCATGAACAATTATACTATAATTTTGAATTGCTAGAGTATATGACATTATGTTAACATAAATAGCATCAACTAAATCAACTTTTACTGTACTTCTTTCTCATAACCCATTATAATACACATTTTAATAAGTCATTTAGAACCAAAACATAATGGCTATCCAAACCCCTGGCTATGCAACACAATTTTCGACAGTTATGGATTAGTGTTTTCACTTGTTCATAACAATGCCACTCGCAGGAAAATGCTCAAGAACTTAATAGGGAAGGAAACCCTGACTGGGCAGAGGCGACACCAGCAAGCATCTAGAGACGTCACCTCTAGATGTATGCACCCTTGAGATGAACTGTTAATCAAAAGCCCACACAGCAAGTCACAATAACGGGGCTGAAAATTAAGACACCCAACCCATACATTGTTACTTCCCCAAACAAAGTGAATGAATACTCTCAAGTATAATGATGTAAAATGTCCATAACAAAGATCCAGCCAAAAACATCTGCCAGAGCAGATAAGGTACTGAAACAGGGAACCATGATATCAATACAATCAGAATCTTACTGATGTCGCAGACTGCTGACACTCACTCTTCATAAGCTTGTCTGAGATGTCGAGCAAGGAGGCTTCGGTTCAAGATTAACTGAAATGGAGAAACCTGGCCATCTTCTGGTAGCTGGGATGCCTGCAGAACAATAAATTGTCAAAATACCAACAAGAAGATTCCTTCTATTTGTTTCTGAAATTTAATTTAACTTCACTAAAATATGAAATCCATAAACAAATGATGTTTAATATACAATACTGTATGAGCTTGCTTATCCGGATTCTGCTAAACTGGATGATTGGGTTATTCGGCCAAAATCACATCTGGTTAATTTTCTTGTAAAACTTTACAATATCCAGTTATCCGGATAGTATTCTGGATAACTGGAGGTTTGGACAGATATAGATAGGCATAGCATTGAAATCAAGTTCGGATAACGTTCTGGCAAAACTTCACTATATTCGGACAGAAATTCGGATAACCGGAGATTAGGTTACATAAATTTTCAAGGATTACACATTTCAAGATCTACAGTATCAAACACGAAGACAAACTACAATAAGGTAAGCTTTAATTTTCTTTTTAAGTTATATTTTTTATTTATAGTGTGTGCAGAATTTCAAATTATATTGGTTGGGTTAAAAAAAAATTGAATGCGGTAATTTTTAGAATTACCCTGTAAGAATTCGGCTTATCCAGATGTCTAGTTTATCCGGTGTGGGGTACTTCCCTTACACTCTGGATAAGTGAACTTAGACAATATAAATTATAAAATGGATAAACTTAAAATGGCATATGAGTGAACTATGTATGTGCCATGGGAGCTGAGGTACAGCCTTGTGAAATAAGGCATGATCTTGGAAAACTGACCTGTTTGGCAAAATTCGAGGTGCTTATCTCTGGAACCATTTTAGCTACAGATGCGAGGCAAGTCATTAAATTTCTCTCGCCGAGATCTATACGTGAGCCAAATGGCATCAAAATCACAGATGGTACCAGAAACCACCTGGGTGAACCGACATGGTATTGTTTTCCAGCCTTGAGTAACACAATATCCTTTTTGGTTTTAACAAACACTTATTATATAAATACAGTATTGGTAATAATTTCAAATAAACTATTTGTACTACCTCATCATGAGCTGCAAGCATGATCTTGGCTTCAGACGAGAGAAATTGGCATCGGTACTCCTCATGCCGCAGGGCCAAACCAAGCCTCATGCTTAGGTCATGGTAACAATTCACAACATCATGGTTCAGTGTTGCCTGAAAATGAGGATGGAATAGTTATATCAGATTATATGAAAAATACTATTCTTGAAAACCACAACAGTGAACTACAGTACTGCTCAAACAGAAAAGATTTCTTTTCTTCTGTTGTGTTCTGTATCTAAATTTAAAATTAATTGTGATTTTATACCATATATAATTATGATTTTATTCTTGAATACAGCCACCCAAGAATATTTGAAAGATGGTATCAGGTAGCAGTCACCACCATAACATCAGCACCAGAACTGACCAGGAGACTAGGCTGAGAGCAGGGGCCAGGCTGCCTCATGGTGCCGATCAGTAATAATGTTTCAAGCTAGTTTTGAGTGAACCCTCTGTTCTGTGTGAATTATTTGCAGAATTGTTTGGCTGTTCTAGAACATTGTTTCTAGTGACCCATCCAATTGTGCGTAAAGCTTTACTGACTTTCTGGATGTTTTCCAGGTGGAGTGGCGAATTATCAATAACGCCACTGTGGGGGGGGGGGAGGGCAAGTCTGGTCTGGTCCCCTGTAAGCCCAACAAAACCTCCGCAACTGATGTGACCCATTAGCTGAAGCAGTCTCAGCAAGATAGCTTCAAGGAGCCATTAGGGGCTTCCCCAGAAACTCTGACTAATCAAAGTACAGTACCTTACATTGAATTGGGTGTTATCCTTTGTATAATGAAATTATGTATTGCGAGACAAATCAGGCATTATTTAAGGCATTATAAAGTAATACAAGAAGAGTTGAGTGTGCATCCAGTCAAAACAATGTAACTTATTTACAGTAACATGAAAAGCACAATATGGTACTGCAAATCCTTTGGAACTGACGGTTGCAGGCAAGTTATATTCATCTGCGCATATTGCATTTACAGAACCTAATTCTCAGCACTTTATGCATATCTGGCAATCCACAGCTCACAAGCATTTTTATAAAGGTTCAAAATGAGAGGTAAAGGCTTTTAATTAAAGTTCCATTTAAATTTTAGAGTCACTAATGCAGAAATTAAAGAAAAATAACTAATCATTGGAGATTATATTCACCTTCAATGCAAAGACTATGTTGAAAAGAATGATTGTAGAGGATTTTCTCTTGTCATGTGGCTGGGAGTGTGTCGTAGAGGGATCAAGACGAACAGGGTGGCCAACAAATCTCACATCGTTAACTTTTAATTCAAATTTACTATCACAAAGTTCACTCTTCACAGCAAAAAGATTTGACATTACCTAGAGAAGGAAAGACATGAATTAAGTAACATTCAGAGATAGCTATCATTAATACACTGTACTATTCAAGGATGATATTATACTGCACTGCAATATGAGGTAAATACAGCACATGAGAGAACTTAATAGCTACGAGTGCATCTATAAAAATAATTTAAAATTAATACACACATACCTTATCACTAAAACCAACAAGTTTTCCATTGGAAATGTTTGATGTGTGGGCCACCAGTGATGTAAGTTTGTTCCCCTCATTAACCAGAGAATAAGGGTTAGGTCTTTTATCTGTAAAGATAAAAAATCTATTACGAGTACCATCATTACCAAAAAGCATGTACGTACAGTACATCCATTCCTTAACTTTTCTAATATGATTTGACAATTTGCTGATTATTAGTATTTAAATATTTGTCAAGTTTTAGAGTGTTAAAATTAGTGTCTTAAAATTAAATTACCTTGTTCCAACAAGGTATGGCACGTAAACTGACCTTCATGATGGTCGATAAGATTAACAATGGCTACAGAAGCTGCATCTCTAAAAAGCACCGCTGTAATCATGGAAAAAAAATTTCAACACAACATATTCATTCTTTCAATATACTGCATACTCATTATCAATTGCATAATGAGTATGCAATTGCTTAAAACATACTCTACCTATAATGCATTTATTAATTTGCTCAGATATCCTGACTGAAACTTAAACAAAAACTTCCAAATCAAAATAAAAGCTTTGAATAAATTTTCATATTAAAAAACCAGCATTGAATGTAATGAAACAACTTTTTCTGTTAGAATCCTCCGTGCCTCCCTGACATTGTCTCGCTGGCTGAGATGGTTTCCCACTACTGAGTCACATAATTCATAGGAGTCCCACTTGGCTTACTGGGAACCAGAGCTAGAACCTGACATCCCTTTACAGAAGTGTCAGAGCTGGAAATTGTTGTGATCACCCACACTGGGAAAGCAATAAAGCAATACAGACAACTGCAAGGTTCGTTCACAGAAAATGAAGCATCAAAATAGCCAAACGAATTTGCAAACGATTCATTCAAAACAAATGGTTAACTCTATTAGCTCGAACTCCCTAGTGCAAAGTTAGAGGCCAGATGTTTGGGGCTAGCCTCATTCAACTTTGCAGGTGAATGGTCAAGGGTATAGGTAGTGTTACATCCTTGCTGGTGAATGACAATGGGTGTTGAAGATGTGCGGCACCTCTCAAGTGTCCATAATGAACCACTATATGAGTTCAGACTGACTCCAATCTGCATACAATGATCAGCCCGTCCTCCAAACAAAGATCCAAAAGTGATTCCATGCACCCGCCAAACCCCCTATTTATGAATGAAAAGCGGTTTACACACGACTCAACTGCTGACGTTCGAACATATCCGGATCAAGTGCTTCACTGACGATTTTTGTTCGAATCACAACGCTATAAATGCTTCACCCATGTACTACAAATACAAATAATCGCCAACAGAACCTAAACACCTAACCTAACCTATCCTATGCCTATATATACACAATATGCTAATATATTATCTTATTAATTTATACTTGAGAAAATTCCCGTTTTGAATGAACAGCATGTTAAAATTTATGAATGCGTCTGTGGGGTTGACCACTGAATGTAATGGACTTGAGTCGAGGACGGGTTGACAATGATTTATATTACAAGCTTCTCCTCAACTTGGCCAAACTGACCAACACCTAGCAGGTTGGGAAGAGATATTTACTGTAATTAGTGGATGAAGGATTAATGTAGAACTTTTTGGAATGTGGAACTCTTAGAGATAGGGTATGAGGATTTAACAGGAACATCTAATTGCTTGCACTGAACTAATGATAGTATAGAGCAAGTATATTACTGTCTGTATACAGAGTAAATATATTACTTCTTAATATAGTTGCTACAACTCTATCTGTAGTATTATTATATCTACTGTACAGTACTGTATTTCTAAATACTTAAGAATCAAATTAAAGTAGTCTGGCAATTATCAATAAGCATCACTTAAAAAATATAAACTATTTATCATTTATTTATATCAGCTTTTCATACAGCATTATTACCAAAAACAAATAAAAACCATTAACTCATAATCTTAGCTATGCCAGCAATGTTGCATGAAATTGATGGCTTTATAATATAAAAAAATACTCTATCAACTAAGTAGCATCTGTAATCTGAGCCATTATATATAATAAATACACAATATTATTGAGGGAGGCATGTTTTAGGGTATTAAAAGTATCAACACAAGACAGAACACGAAACAATGGGTATAAATTGGATAAGTTTAGATTTCGGAAAGACTTGGGTAAATACTGGTTTGGTAACAGGGTTGTTGATTTGTGGAACCAATTACCGCGTAACGTGGTGGAGGTGGAGTCCCTCGATTGTTTCAAGCGCGGGTTGGACATGTATATGAGTGGGATTGGGTGGTTATAGATAGGAGCTGCCTCGTATGGGCCAATAGGCCTTCTGCAGTTACCTTTGTTCTATTGTTCTTATGTTGAACTAAGCGCAGAGAGATTTCCGTGTGCTGCCCAAATATTCCACTGTCAGCTACCAACCAATGAACCAAATCATGCAACTTACTCTTGGCTTTTGTCTCCAGTGTGGTGTCAACGGAATACGGGTATCGAAAAAGCAACCTGTCTCCCCTACTGCCATTCTTCACCAATATAATACAGAGCGGGTTGACATCCATGGCAGGTGTTGTTATTGTCCAGGGGCTAGGGGCACCTACAGCACCAGCGTTACCTGAAAGGAAAACGTGCTCAATTTATTTATTTATTTATTTATATATATATACATGAAGGTATATTGGGATTGTGAGGATACTTAGCATAGTAATTACAATCTTGTAAAGCCACTAGTACGCGCAGCGTTTCGGGCAGAATTATTATTTCGGGCAGTCAATTATTTCTGTCTCATCCGGAAATCGAGCCCGGGATTCCCGATTGTAAATCGAGAACGAAACCAACTTTACTCCGATAAATAATAATGATAATAAAAATAATAATAATAATAATAATAATAATAATAATAATAATTATTATTATTATTTCGATGAGCCCGAGATCCCCGACTGTGAGTCGAAAACGGAACCAACTGTACTAAGATAATAAATAATAATAATAATTTTAATAATTTAATAAAAAATAAATATTCTTCTTATGCATTTTTTAATCAGATCCTCTGTAATATTTTGAATAAATAAAATATTATTAATTGAAATTGAAATTTAAATTGAAATAAGTTTATTGATGTAAAATACACACAAAGGGATGAGGTAGCTCAAGCTATTCTCACCCCGTTCAGTACATCGTGTTAATACATACATATACACACATCACAAACAATAATCATATTACCAAACATTCTGAGAGATAAACATATACATTTCCTCCTTCACGAGAAGTATGATATCAGACGTACACAAATACTTTTATGACCTAGTTACTCCATCTATCATCATTCTATTATGCATGAAGAACCGCACGTCTATGGGTCATCCAATAATGTTAGCAGACTTCTAGATGTTACCACTGCTAGGCTTAGGCTCGGCTACAAGTACCTCTGGGAGTTTGTAACATCTGCTGATGTAGATTTGACTAAATGTAAACTCTGTCAGCAGAACTATTCGCATACTTTGCGTCATTATATAATGGAATGTGAAAAAATTGCGGAATTTAGAGATAACACCATCAATAGTGTCCAAGAAATGTGTAAGTACTTCATTCACAATGATGTGCTGCCCGAAATTTTAGCGAAGTATCCAAAATTTGCTTACTGTCGGTAATGCATGCACATGACTGTAAAGCTGCCGCCCAGTTGGGTGGGTGTGCAGCAAGACTAGTAACTGTGTGACTCACTATAGATGTAAAGTGCCTTGTATAGTGACTGTTGTGAGCCTCTTGTAGTGTCACTTGTGACACCTCTTTGTGTCACTTGTGACACAAAGATTCTTGATGTGTGTATTTGTGTGAGTGATTAGATATGTATGTGTATGTATATGTGTATACGTATATATATATGTACATGTATGTATGAGGGTGTGTACATGTGTATACAACATTGATAATTTTGTAACTAGCGTCAAACATTGTTATTTGCTTAGCTAAACGAACTAGAGGGTTCAGTTCCTGAACCGATTATGTGCCTCTGTAATCCTTTACACCACCGCCCACGGGATGGGTATGGGGTGCATAATAAAGAAAGAAATTGAATTGAATTGAATTGAATTGACCTAGGTATTATTATATATTATATTATTAATAATATAATTGTTTATATACAAAATCTCCGTTTTTGACGAGTCGTAATAATTGATAATCCGGATACCCAGACCATGAACTTGTCTTGTGTACAAACACTGGCTACCTACAAGCTGCCTCGGTCATCGGTGCCTTTCATACCAACAACAACAAGCAGAAGCTCCATGTCTTAAGAATATTCCTGAAAACAGGAAGGGCTGCAGTTAGGACTCTTTAGGTAAACTGCAAGAAGGTCTTAGGGTTCACTTTCGAAGTTAGGGAGGGGGAGAGGGGGGATGTCTGGTTCTTGCTTCAACTGGGATTGTTGGAAAACAGAAAGTGATTATTTTGCCAGGTATGGTCATGTATGCAGGTCACTGCGTAGTCAAGACTGTTCAAAGACATTTTAAAATCTACTTAAACTATCCCAATCAAAACTAACCCAATCCAGGACTCTTGGTTGACCCTTGACGGACGTCTGGCAGTGGTCTTCAATGGCCCACTTTTTGATGCCTGACATTCTTATCGCCTGGGGTCACAGGGAAGTTGCTAGATTTTTATTTTTTTTCTAGCTAGTTCTTCAGGCAGGGAGTTTGTGTCCTGTGCCTGCTTGGTCGAGCAGTGCCCAGAGTTGGTGGGCACACTAGGAGCCCATCTCCAAGCATGCCCTTGATCACTGGTCTACCACAGGCCTAATAGGTGTTGTATCTTTGGGTGATAACCATATTAATTTCACACTTGCCTACCAGAAGCTAGGACCAGAATCTGGTTCCCTCTCTGAGGCAAGAAAATCTTGGGAATCGGAGATCTACCCAAAACTGAGGAAAAAACTACACCATAAAGCATAATCACAACAGTACAAGGTACTGCTCGTCTCAGTGTAAACACACTAGCCATACTGTCCTTAACCTTCACTAGGTGGCAACCCAGATCATCTATGCCTTCAGCCCACAAACCCGCTCACTTAATGAACCACATGAAACAAAACCCCATGGAAATGAAGGGAACAGGGTAGGAAAGGGATTCTACTGATATCCTCACCAAAAAGAGAGAGTTTCATCACATTTATCTCTTGATTTCTGGAAGAGGACCCTCAGTAGCCCCACAATGCTGATCTCACAATGGCACTTGGTAATGGCCTTCAGTACTGAGACATAAAATGGCTATGGCTAATTTGTGAAGGAAAAAAGAGTAGGTTGTCCTGAGCAGAGGGGGACCCCACTTTCTCTGCTAATTGGCTATTGATCTTGAAGTTAGGTATTTTATCATTGGTGAGGTTAGTTATTAGGCATTGGTATATTTGCATCTTATCATTAGATATTAGGCTGCTTATTAGGTAAGGTTGGAGTTCTGAAATGTGCAGATTTAGATACAGTAATAAATATATTTATCTATATTAACAAATTATTTATTTCAGATTGTTATAATTGATGATGGCATTACCTGTAAGTGTCCCCCATGTTGGGGAAACTATTGAGTCAGCTCTGAAGAATCAGATAGTTCCTGATCAAGAGTTTCTACTCCAGGGTAAGTTTTAACTATTTTATTATAAAATTTTAAATTGGTATTTTTTTCAGTTGCATCTCTTGTTAATAGGCTGACATTTATATACTGTATATGGCAATTTGTGATTAATATACAGTACTGTAATTATATGGAGTATTAAACTGGCTAATTTGAACAATCCTTTTTATCTAAAATATGGTTTGACATTTAAAAAAGAATATTTAAGGATTATGAATACTAATTGATCATGACTTACTACTTCATGATGAAAAAAGGTAAGTGGGATATAAGAAATTTTTTAAACTACATGATACCCATACTGTTAATTCTTGAAGTATTTTACTGTATAGTTTAGAATTGACAATGCCTCCTAGCCATGCAGGGAGCCAGATTCTTGTTCTGGTTGTTTCTTGCAGCAAAATGTCCATGTAGCACGGTCGATAGTGAGCCCATAAATGATCCTGGTTTCCAGCTGCCTTAAGTGGGTCATACTTGGGTGTAGTGGTGAATATTCATTGGTTCCTTTTTTGCTATTGTCTGTTATATGCAGACCTGCTATTTAAGAAAGAATTTTGGATACAATTATAGCATTATTTGTCTTCACTCACAGGTTCGGTGTTGGACACATCACTCATTGTTGTTATCGACCGTCTTCGCGGGCTGTGTGACAATGCAGACATACCTCCAGAAACCTTTCATGATCATGAAGTGGTTTACGTTCTTAAAGATTTTAATGGTACGAGAAATTACGATTAAATTATTTTGCGATGTAGATTTTAAACTTAATCTTTCATGTTTGATTTGAAACTGATCACTCTCCTCCTAGGATCTGGGACAAAATTTTTTAAATTTTAATAGTCTTTGGTGTGTGTAATTACCTAAGTATAGTTACAGGATGAGAGCTACTATGCTTGTGGTATCCCGTCTTCCCGGCACTCTTTGTCATATAACAATTTGAAACTACTGATGGTTTTGATGTGTGTGTTTACTATTTGTTTTTGCCTGCAGATTAGAGCTATTAGCCCTTGGACCCAGTCTTCTAACCAATAAATTTTTCCTCTATTATATCTACTACATATATTTCTCTCTAACACACATGCACAAACATACACATCCCCAGGAAGCAGCCTATAGCAGCTGTAACTCCCAGGTACCTATTTACTGCTAGGTGAACAGGACATCAGGGTGAAAGAAACTGCACATTTGTTTCTGCCTTGTCCGGGAATCGAACCCGGGGCCTAAGGTGTACAACCCCTGAGGACTGTCCACTCAGCCGCGAGGCCATTCATACTTGTTCATTTATACAAGGTTTTGAGAATTTGGAAGCATTCCATCAATCATTTGAAATTTTACTTTGTGCCTAAAATTTAACATTGATGCTTTCAGCTCCTTCAACCCCTGGACCTGCAGCACAAGGCGTCATGTTGCGAGTGAGACGTGCAGTAGACCATCCGGAGCTGCCTTTTCAACTTCGCTACATTGGATATCCAGAAATTGGTATGGTACATGTCTTTAATGAAATTTCACAACTTTATATTTTTAGCTTGATATGTGCTACAAATTTGTCGTTAAACTGCAAGAAATTGGCTAATTAGTTGGTTATTGATTGTGTTTTCAGGTGATTATCCAGCAATACTTCGCAATTGCTTGGATGTTCCTGTCAGTAATAATGTGTGTGACTTTCTTCAAGAACTTGGAGCTAAGGTAATAAGATACTTTTCAGGAATACATTTCCAAGTTTTTCCTTGAAATATTGTGGTACCCTATTCAATTAATATTTAAATAAAAGTTATGGTCTCATTAACAGTTTCAGAATAACATTTCTGGCACCTCTAGTCTAAACTCTGACCTACACTAAATGATATAATAGTACAAAAATACAAAAAATAAATTGCAAGTACAGTAATACTATCTGCTGGAAATTACCGATACTGTACTTTATTTGACAATGCCTCCTAGCCATGCAGAGAGCCAGATTCTTGTCCTGGTTGTTTCTTGCAACAAAATGTCCATGTAGCACGGTCGATAGTGAGCCCATAAATGGTCCTGGTTTCCAGGTGCCTTAAGTGGATCAGTATGGCACCACCCGAAATTCAGATTTTTCTCTGATAAATACAGTAGGTAATTTATTTTGGAATGGTGGTCTAGTAGGCAAATTTGGTCTGTTATGTAGAGCAGGCATGTCAAACATGCGGCCCTTTGCAAGCACACCTGCAGCCTGCAAAAAGGATACAGTACCGTAATTTTTATTTGTTGTAATGACTGCAATTATTTGCCATGTATGACCCTCACGACAACACAAATGTGACCCATATGGCCCTCGAGGGACCCGCAGGTTGACATGCCTGCTCTAGAGGACATGTGAGTGGTAGATATATGTCATTAGTCTTTGCTGGAATGTGTAACCTAAGGTGCAGTAATTAAAACAAAAATTATGATAATTGCTTCCAGCTTGATCATGAGTTCGTTGCAAAAGGATACATTATGAAGAAAGGAAGAATAAAAGTAACAGTTTTCAAAATGTATAAGGTAAGCCAAACAATTAAAATTAAGCATTTAGGCCTATACTAAAATGCTTTTGAGAGCTAAGGAAATATTATTTGGTGGATTTCAAAATACAGGATGTTTAAAGAAATGTATAGTTTGTCCTTGAAAATCTGAATCATATTGTTCTTGTCCTAGTCAGACTTTTCAAAATAATAGTGCACGGAGAAATCCCATTATTGTGATATATCAATGAGCAAATCCACATGAGCCGTGATGAGGGTTTGAACCCATGTGCTGGGTGTTCCCAGGCACACACTAGTCGACTGCGCCAAGACATGATCATTCTTTTGACCATGTCGTGGTGCAGTCGACTAGAGCATGCCTGGGAACAACCAGGGCATAGGTTTGAACCCTCATCATCATGGCTCCTGTGGACTTGTTCAAAATAATAATAATTTGTCCACATTTAAAATGATGATTATATACAAAAAATATGTAATTAAATTGTCCACTTACCTCTTTATAGCAGGGGCTGGTCTTGGTAACCCAGAGGCAGCATTATGCTCTTATAATGCCTGGTTATGATGTCTTAAACTTTTATAGTCACCTTGTGCTGGCCTTGAATAGTAAATGCCCATGGTTTATGTCATTCTTTCGGGCTACAGTGCTGCCTGAAAGAATGGTATATACCCATACGCATCTGCCCTCAAAATAGCCTTATTTATCTTCCATCGATATACCCGTATCCACCTTCCATTAAAATACCCTTATACATCTTCCATTGACATACCCTTGTACACCTTCCATTGAAATACTGTACTCTTATACGTACACCCTTCCATTGAAATACCTTTATACACATTCCATTGAAATACCCTTATACACATTCCATTGAAATACCTTTATACACTTTCATCGAAATACCCTCGTCCACCTTGTATCAACATAACCTTGTCCACCTTCATCTTCAAGAATTTAAGTCTTCACTCTCCTCCTCCCTGGTAAGTCCTGTTTTTCCTCCTATGATCTGTGGCTAGTTAGATACAGTGAGCCACTGTTTGGCTCCTCCAGCAATGAATGCAATGAAATGCATTTTTCTGGTTGGGCTTCAGTGGGTCCCTGATCCCTCCTTCCCTTCCAGGTTCACTGTTGGATTATTTTCTCACCTCTGGACTGAGCTCTGTTGACATGGGGGGGGGGGGGGAAATTGATGGTCTTGCACCTGGCAGTGACTATCTGTAACTTTAACCTGACTACTGGATGAATGGTTTGTGGAGGCATTTGTTGCTTTGTTTCATTTATCTCTGTAAACCTTGCAGGAGGACGGTAGAGTGACGGTCTTGCTTCATGCAGGTCGGTGTTCAATTCCCGACTGTTAAGCGGTTGGACACCAATCCTTTTCCCCGTCCCATCCCAAATCCTCATCCTGACCCGTTCTAAGTGCTATATAGTCGTAATGGCTTGGCACTTTCCCCTAATAATTCTCTGCCCCTTGCAGTTGCTTGTTTTGCCATGCTCACTTAATGAATGTTTCCTTGGGCAGGGAAATCAATTCCCCTGCTTGCTGAACTTCAGTGAGGGGGGGGGGGGGTCAGGTTCTGGCTCTGGGACCAGATTCACAAAGCAGTTATGCAAGCACTTATGAACCTGTACATCTTTTCTCAATCTTTGGCGGCTTTGTTTACAATTATTAAACAGTTAATGAGCTGCAAAGCACCAAGAGGCTGTTTATAACAATAAAACAGTTGATTGGGAGTTTACATGCTTGTAAACTGTTAATAAATGTTCTAAAGCCGTCAAAGATTTAGGAAAGATGTACACATTCGTAAGTACTTGTGTAATGCTTCATGAATCTGCCCTGGTCTCAAGTTGGCCATTAAAACTCCTAAGGCTGATGTATTCATGTTTATAGCAAACTCGGTGAAGTAGCTATGGGAGCCACTGAGGCCTAACCAAAAAGCAGCATTTTGTTTACAGTGCTGTTTTTGTTGTCCTCTGTTAGCTCTAATCTTCTGGCAGCAATCTTTGGATCATGTGATGGAATTCTTGTCCCCTCACTTTTGAGCTTTTCCCCTTCAGTTCAGGATTCCTTTTATAAGGTGACTTTTCTCCAGGCACTTTCTTCCATGTGTCAGGTTTGGGAGCTTAATGTTCTTTGCCAGGAGCATGGGGGTTTGTTCTTTTTGGCCAGGGGGTTCATTTTGTTTGTCTACAGCATTCTCCTTCATTTTTAGCTAAGAATGAGACTTCTGCTGCTTGTGTAGTTCTTTGGTCAATGATGCTTGACTTATTTAGCTATGGGGTGCATCATATGCTCTGTCATGTGAATGTTTGTGGAGTTTTTGTGGACTTCTTATGATGTAGAGGGTCAAGGCCTTCTTTGTGACTTATATCTATGTTCCTTGCTGCATATCCTGGCTCTTTAGGTGGTTTGGTTCAGCCAGCTGGCTGTGTATTCTTGCTCTCATGATTTGAGAATTTTTCCTTTATGGCTTTCTTTGCCAATGTATAAATGGCTAATACTCTGAGCTCGAGCTTCTGGTAATCCAACAGGATGTTGACATAGCATTATTTATTGGATGTCCCTCAGCCTTGACACGTGTTGCTATTTGACACTTGGCATGCAGCTGACATTCTTCCCTCCAAGGCCCTTTTCTCTAGCTGCTCTTCTCCCATGCATAAGCCCAGTGTGCCTCGTCTGTTTTTACTAAACTTTTCCTTCCCAGAACAGCCAGACTCCTCTACTATGGTTTCATTGCGAGTAAGCTTGAGGAGCTACTGAAAAGTCTCTGGTGTGCCTTCAATAGCTCCCCCTCCCTGCTCTGTTCCCTGATTTTCTCTGAGTTGCAGGCTGCTTTAGACTCTGGGTAACCTGGGCTGAAATCTGGTGGTTGTTGTGCATGTCATAGTTAAGGTATTTACCCAGTGGCAATCGTTTTCTTTGGGATGCTCAGTTTCTTTCAAGGACTATCTTGCTTTATTTTGCATATACATGTACGTGTTGCATTTTTCTTGGTTTGGAGTGTATCTCTGATCCTCAAGCTCTCCTCGAAATTTAGAGTGAACCAGATTCTGGTTTTGACATTTAGAAATTAATAATGGGTGTTACAATGAGACTCATTATTAATTACCTGGTGCGATTATCCAAGGCTTGGTGGTACCGGCATATATGCTCACGGAGCTACTGCCCCCTCCCCCCCCCCCCAGAAAAATGCATTTCATTACAGTCAATGCTTCGTTATTTTCACCTCCCCTGCTCTAAAATCTTCCTTCAGTCCCAGGAAAGCAGTGTATTCACTTGCTCATATTGAACATGTTCATTTCTATAGAAACAAAAATAATACACTATTTTCTTACAGATTGGCACTGGAATGACAAAAGATAACCTTGAACCGATGACAATGTCACACTTGGTAGAATTAAGTGTACTTACCACCAAGACAGACATGTCAGTTGCTGATGAATTGCGAGCCTTGGCTGACCAACTTAAACCACTTGTACAATTAGAGAGATTGGACTATCGAAGACTTGGGCCACCATAAAAGGTTTTCGGGCCACTGTAATAAGTGAAGATGACTACTTTATATATGAACTGAACTGTATGTATTGGTAAGAATTGTGTTACAGTTTATGAACACCTATTTTATTTATTTGTTAAGAAAAGCACTGTGAGATGTGTAGCCAAATAATAAAATTGAAGGGGATATGAACATTGGATTGATTGTTAATAAACTTTTGCAAATTATTGTTCGATTATTTATCCCTTAAAATAATTATATGGTTGAAGGATTGGCTTCATTATGGTTCTCTGTTGTGAATGGTGCATTGTTAAGACATTAATAGAGAGCAAGCACAAATAAATTATTGTAATCTGCCATAAAGAACCTCATATATTGGGCCTTTATGGTTGCTTTAATGTAAATTGTCATCAGTGGATGATGTCAGACCAGTGTTAAAGCAGTCAAAAATGCCACTAGGATATACTTCCCTCCTAAATTTACCTTTGTAATACAAATAGTTATACTGTATATGCCAAAATAATAAAATGCAATCAATCAACTGTTACAACACAACTGTGTGAGAGAGAGAGAGAGAGAGCAAGAGCACATTGGAGGTGCATGAGCTTGCTGGAGGTAATTACCTAAGGTGAAAAAATCAGTGTTGAATGTAATGAAACACCAATTTTTGGGTGAGCTCCAGTGGCTCCATAAAGCTACATTGCTGACATGGTTACTATTTACTGGGCCACATTAGCCATAGAGTTCTAGAGGCCTACCAGGGACCAGAACCAAGCCCCCCTCACAGAGGAGCAAGGGGTGACCACCACCATGGAAGGCAGCCAGAATGTCAGCGAGTCAAAACAAACTACAGTACTGCTGGATTCAAAAGAAACTGAAGCCTCAAAACCTGCCGAAAGAACTCTTCCCAACTCTGTTAACAAATAAACCATCAGACCAAGTCCATTCCATCCAGCAGTTGACCTCAAAGACACATTTATCAATTTTAACATGCTGTTTATTCAAAATAGGAATTGTCTCATAAATTAATAGTGTTATATATTAGCATACTGAACATATTTAGGTATTGGTTAGGTTTGATTGTGTGTTTAGGTTCTGTTGGCGATTATTTGTATTTGTAGTACTCGGGTGAAGCATTTACACTGTAAATGCTGTAAATTTTACAGCGTTGTGGTTCGAACAAAAGTCGTCAGCAAAACTATTGTTTGAGAAGTGCTTGAACGTCATCAGTTGTGAGTCGTGGCTTTTCATTTATAAACGGGGTTTGGCGGGTGCATGTAATGGATTGTGGCCTTTGTTTATGAGGAGTTCTAACAAATAATCAAATTCTCTCGGAACTGGCACGAACTCGTTTGAGAAGAGGGGGCAGTACCTCATTACCTGCTGTAATAAAGAACTGGGGCCTGAGCTCCCAGTTCTAGTGCTGATGTAGAAGTTACCGGGTCGTCTCTCTTCCGTACTGGCTCTAGTGTTCTGTTATTCAGCTAAGCAGTATGGCGTGTGCCCTTGGTAGCTTTTCCTTACACTGGTGTAGCGTGAGCCAGGGCTTAGTGTTCTTGCAGCTGCAAATTCAGGGTATCCTTGTCAGGGTGCTCCCTAGTGCTGCCCTTGCACTGACAATTCTCTTCTCTAGCATGTTTGGGGGTTGTTGTTATAGAGTCAGCTACTCGGAACAAGTTCCAAGTAGCACAGGCAATGGTGAGCCCGTAGTGAACTTACCTGGCACAGAAGCGGTGCCGTCTGGTGGCATGTTTGGGGGTTACTCACTTAAGAGATCCTATTTGCTTGAGGTGCCCCTCGCCTTGGGCAAGTTGAGGGCTCTTGGCCCCACTGTTTTTGTCTTTGATCCAGTTGGGAGTGATGTTGGCTGGTGGGATGCACTAGTGGTTCGCATGTTTAACAAATATGTAAAAGACACATAGAACACTTTTATTTAGGGCAGACGTAACTCTGTGTATCTATGTATTTATGTCTGTAGGTTAGATTAGCATTTTAAAAGCACTACAATCACCTTTTGTAGTTGACTGTTCAATAAATCCATGAACTATATGTTTAAGAGATCTCTAGCCCTGTCCATGGAGGACAGAAGAAAATGTATATATGCTGGTTAGCATTGTAAATGTCTGGCCACGTCTGTGGTAGAAAATAATAATAATAATAAAAACTTAGGGAAGGGTTGACTTAAATGCATGCAGCTCGAGGTTAAAAAAAGACAAACGTCTACGTAACAAGTGAGGTTTGAAACACAATTGTGAAGCAAATACTAAAACAGAAACGATATGCAAGCAAAATACTCGCTTTCCCTTCCACTTCCCAAATGGACGACAAAGATGGACGACATTTCACTTAAAAATGAGGTGGAACTCACTAAAGCTGGCGTCTGGGAGAGATCCTCTTTTGAGGACGTCATCGGCAGGATTGAAGTTATGATGACTTATTGGTGCTGCCACCTGTTGGCGCCATAATTATTGCTGGCCTGATGGGCGGTTTTTGGGGCCTTGATGGGCGGGTTCGCCCTAGTTTCTGAGTGAATTTGGGTTGGACGGTAGAGCGACGGTCTCGCTTCATGCAGGTCGGTGTTCAATCCCCGACCGTGCAAGTGCTTGGGCAGACCCCCCCCCCCATCCTTGCCTCATCCCAAATCCTTACCCCGAACTTTTCCCAGTGCTATATAGTCGTAATGGCTTGGCGCACTGACTACTCGTGGGACGAGTTCTTCACCGACTGAGTGAGTGGCTTTGCAGACTTCGGAGTGAATTATTTGTGGAGTCGTTTGGCTGTTTCAGTGCTGTGCTTTCTATGATTGGGGGCTGACGGCTGAGTGGACAGCGCTCGGGGTTCATAGTCCTAAGGGTCCGGGTGCGATCTCCGGCGGAACGCGGAAACAAATGGGGCAGAGATTATTTCACCCTGATGCACCTGTTCAACTAGCAGTAAATAGGTGCCTGGGAGTTAGACAGCTGCTACGAGCTTCTTCCTGGAGATATATATATGTGTGTGTGTGTGTGTGTGTGTGTGTGTGTGTGTGTGTGTGTGTGTGTGTGTGTGTGTGTGTGTGTGTACTCACCTAGTTGTACTCACCTAGTTGTGTGTGTGTGTGTATTCACCTAGATGTGTTTGCGGGGGTTGAGCTTTGCTCTTTCAGCCCGCCTCTCAACTGTCAATCAACTGTTTACTAACTACTTTTTTTTTCTCCACACCACACACACACACACACACCAGGAAGCAGCCCGTGACAGCTGACTAACTCCCAGGTACCTATTTACTGCTAGGTAACAGGGGCATTCAGGGTGAAAGAAACTTTGCCCATTTGTTTCTGCCTCGTGCGGGAATCGAACCCACGCCACAGAATTACGAGTCCTGCGCGCAATCCACCAGGCTACGTGTGTGTGTGTGTGTGTGTGTGTGTGTGTGTGTGTGTGTGTGTGTGTGTGTGTGTGTGTGTGTGTGTGTGTGTGAAAATTAGGATTAAGAACTTGCCCGAAACACTATGCGTGCTAATGGCTGTACAAGAATGTAAGAACTCTTGTATATAAATAAAAAATAAAATGATGCCTGTAGTAGTTTGTGTGACTTCACTTGCCGCTCGGCCGTTCACAAAGCTAAAAGAAACAATGAAGAATGCAAAGGTATTTCTTGAGATACCTTGCACCAAACGGAGACTAGCGAGAAGATTGTGACACTGATAACTGAGACAGGTCATGTAACTCTAAATGATAATGAAATGATAAACATTGTATACAAGTTCACCGTCATTGTATTTATAAGAGAGAAAATACTATGCCTGCAGCGGAACAAATCTATGTAGATGGTGAAGATAACTAATCAACCACCTGTACATCTTTTCTCAATCTTTGGCGGCTTTCTTGACAATTATTAAACAGTTAATGAGCTCCGAAGCACCAGGAGGCTGTTTATAACAATAACAACAGTTGAATGGGAAGTTTTCATGCTTGTAAACTGTTTAATAAATATAACCAAAGCCGTCAACGATTGAGGAAAGATGTACACGTTCGTAAGTGTTTGCGTAAGTTCTTTCGTGAATCTGGCCCCAGTTTAAGTTATTTATTAGGAGGGAAACACGTCATAAATAGTCCCCCCCACTTCATGGTGGGGTTGGAACAGACTGCCTACCTCCTCCACAGCTTCCTGGAACTGCTCTTAAATTGTCATTCCACATGTCATTATGGTCTGTCGTCACTTGGAATGGCTGGGAGGTGACTGGAACTATCGGAGAAAGGGCTGGAAGGTGAAGGGGCATCCTGGAACAGTAACGATGCCTGCTGGAATGGCATGGAGAAGTGATAGAAAATGGGACGAAGCTATGGAATGGGAATTGGGACGAAACTATCGAATGGGAAATGAAATGAAGCTGGGCTCGTATCCTGGCCGGGGAGGATTTAATAGGTGCAAATCCTTAACTGTAGCCTCTGTTTAACCCAACAGTAAAATGGGTACCTGGGGCCAGATTCACGAAAGCACTTAAGTAAGCACTTACGAACCTGTACATTTCTCAATCTTTGGCGGCTTTGTTTCCAATTATTAAACAATTAATGAGCTCCGAAGCACCAGGAGGCTGTTTATAACAATAACAACAGTTGATTGGGAAGTTTTCATGCTTGTAAACTGTTTAATAAATGTAACCAAAGCCGTTAAAGATTAAGGAAAGATGTACACGTTCGTAAGTACTTGCGTAAGTGCTTTCGTGAATCTGGCCCAGGTTGTTAAACAATATGGCGGGTTGTATTCCGGGGAACATAGGATTAAGGACCTGCCAGAAACGCTGTGCGTGCTAATGGCTGTACAAGAATGTAACAACTCTTGTATATATAATAAAAAAATAAATAAATGGAATAATAGGGAAGGTGAAAGGGGGGACCTGGAAATGGAAAAGATGTGTCTAAAAAAGACAATTCTTGAATGGTAGGAGAACTTAAGGAATTTCGATTAAGAACTTAAGAAGGATTTGAATAATTCCTTCAAGTTCTCCAAACATTCAAGAAATGTCTTCTTTAATCCTTGAAATCATTAGGAATTTCTGGAATAATAAGGAATCTCAAATGCCTTGAGTCGGACGAGTGTTTCTGTAATGACAAGATCAATTAAAAAAAATGTAATGATAAAGAGCTCTTCCAATAGTAAAGAGGATTCTCTGGAATAATATTTGAGTGGTCAGAATGACCAAAAAGTGACTGGACCAGTGAGGTATAGTGACTGGACCTGTGAGTGGACCAGAGAGGTATAGTTACTGGACCAAAGTTGTACAGTGACTGGGTCAGTAAGGTAGTAGTTACGATGCCTTGACTAAACAGGCGCTAAGGAGTTGGGAGCCAGACCTGGCCGTATGGTAACTGTTGGTCCACTGAGTATGGTCTCTGGAAAGACTGGTGGCCGTGTTCTGAAACTAAAATGATGACAACTTGTCCAGTTAGTTGGAATGCGTTCACAACGAAGGTGGAAGTTGTAACCGGAACAAATGTTCATTAACCTGAACGTCTAGAAGGAGAAGACGATCATGGAACGTCTTGAAGGTGTCTGAAACAAGACGCTGGTCGCTGAAACTGCCGCTCATTTACCGGAAGGGCTCGTTGGTGTCTGAAACGAGAGGGTGGTCGCTGGAATAGCCGGGTGGTGGATGGAATTGTCTCTGGAGACGGCTGAGGGCCCCGTGCCTGCAGGAACTTGATGACGCTCTCAGGAACAATTAGTTGCGCCAGGAGCTGGTGGAGACACGCCCAGGGGTTATAGCCTGGGGTACCACCGGCCGTCTAGCCCAGGGTGTAATACCTCCTCTGAGCACCTACACTACTGCTCAGCCATTTACCATCCTCACAGGCGTCTGGCTCACCCTAATTTTACCCGTCCATCACAAGTTTATATATTTTGTGGATTAAATATAGAATTTAGACTCATTATACTCAAATGCCTGACGTACAATCCACATTTTCACTTTATTACGGGAATTCTGCAAGAAAGATGTGAAGGGCCGAGTTAAGAAAAACCGGAGGCATCTTGTTGACCAGACCACACGCTAGAAGGTGAAGGGACGACGACGTTTCGGTCCGTCCTGGACCATTCTCAAGTCGATTGTGAATCTTCCAGGCATCTTCCTGTCATCTGATGACCATAACTGTGCAGGTGTGGAGGGAGGGAGGCGAGGCGGGACATTAATTAAGGAACTTGCCTGTTTACACCGCACAAGTAAACACAGGGAACAGGCAGCATGACATGATATTTACAAAAACAAAGTCTCTTATCAAAAGCTTGTACATAACTAGAAGATGAGAGAAACACAAGAATTTATTGTGTTCTATCTAGTGGCCTCCACGAGGACAGGAAGCCGGTCGCCCTATTTGCCATGGATTATCTAGCTGGATTTTAAAAGTCAGTAGGTTTTTGGCATTTACGGTTTCTGCGGGTAGGCGGTTCCATGGGTTTATAATCCTGTGGGTGAAAGAGCATCTCCTGTTTTCTGTCCTTGGAGCTGCTGCTCTTTTTTTTTTATTGATATATACAAGAGTCTCTTACATTCTTGTACAGCCACCAGCACGCATAGCATTTCGGGCAAGTCCTTAATGCTAAGATCCCTGGAATATAACCCCCGCGACATTTAACAACCAAGTACACATTTTACTGTTGAGTTAAACAGAGGCTACAGTTAAGGATTTGCGCCCAGTAAATCCTCCCCGGCTGGGATACGAACCCAGGACAAGGCGCTCGTGGAACGCCAAGCGAGCGTCTTAACCACTACACCACGGGGGCTGTGTTACATCTATTCTAGCAGACTTAAAAAAAAAGATTATGGCTCTGTAAGAAAAAGATAATCAGGCAAACCACCATCTGATACGCATCATTGCACAGATCAACATAGAAACAAAGTTAGTACCTGAGAGCGTGATATACCTCACAGTCGTAGTAAGTATATACCTTACAGTCAGAGATAGAGCAATAGAGATGTAAGCGACCACAACACAACACCTGCAACGTCAGCATATGCGGCTTGGTACCAGAAATGGCCCCTTCTTTATCTTGTAAAGCGGGGGAGTTTCTGGGAAAGGAGAAAAACATTTGCGCAGCGCTCTCCGCAAGCGCAGCGCGCGCAGTTGTTGTTATAGATTCTGCGGGTAGATTCAGCTACTCGGAACAAGTTCCAAGTAGCACGGGCTATGGTGAGCCCGTAACTTACCTGGCACAGGAGCGGGGCAAGAAGCACGGGCTATGGTTAGCCTCGTGGACAGGAGATGTCTCCGGTCCGCGCGCAGTGTGGGGCCCTGTATTTAAGCAAACATATGAGGGGTCTCTGCGACGGGAGACATCTCCCGCCACGCAGGGTGCAGTCGCACCTCCACGGATCTCCAGTATCAGCTCTTGATACTGGTAATGGCTCAAAAGGGCCCCACCACTTACGGGCTATTCATGCCCGTGCCACCTTTTGGGTGACTTAATCTTCATCAATCAATCGGGTCTCTGCCTCATTTACGTTCCAGCTCCGGTCCGCTTTGCTTCGAAACGCTATACCAGTACCACTATAGCTAAGTTATGTTATAGACTTCGTGTTATACTCTTTGACATTGAATATATTGTGGTACAGCAGTCATCATTTTTACGCGTTTTTCTCCCCGATCAGAAATTTAACCAACTATGAAGCAGATTTTTTTTTAAGGGAACAACAGAAAACGAGAAGTGCACTTACACCTCATCACGCTTGGCTATGTCCATGAGAAACAGACTTAATTGTTCCATAAGACGAGAGGAAATGTTACTAATGGGGAAAAATGCCAGACACACCACTGGAACATAACACAGCGCACAGTTGCATGCTAAATATGATTTCAACTGAAATATAACAGAGTAGAGGAGGTTGTTCAACACTTTGGACATAATCGATGCCGACATACGAGTCATAAATACTCATCCACCGCCCGCGCAGGACAGTAAGGAGCCACACCTTCAAAGAGAGCCAGAGGCTAGAGGCCCGCGCAGGACAGTAAGGAGCCACACCTACAAGGAGAGCCAGAGGCTAGAGGCCCACGCAGGACAGTAAGGAGCCACACCTACAAGGAGAGCCAGAGGCTAGAGGCCCACGCAGGACAGTAAGGAGCCACACCTACAAGGAGAGCCAGAGGCTAGAGGCTAGAGGCCCGCGCAGGACAGTAAGGAGCCACACCTACAAGGAGAGCCAGAGGCTAGAGGCTAGAGGCCCGCGCAGGACAGTAAGGAGCCACACCTACAAGGAGAGCCAGAGACTAGAGGCTAGAGGCCCGCGCAGGACAGTAAGGAGCCACACCTACAAGGAGAGCCAGAGGCTAGAGGCTAGAGGCCCGCGCAGGACAGTAAGGAGCCACACCTACAAGGAGAGCCAGAGGCTAGAGGCTAGAGGCCCGCGCAGGAACATTCCCCACTCAAAATAGCACAAAAAGCCCTGCCGCTCACAGGATGAGTATCGGCTGCATAATAAATGAAGCAGACTATGCATGCTGCATCATCAACAGGTTCACGGGCTGGCCTGGATCACTCTGACTTTAAACACGGCTCATGTTACAGCAATCTGAGTTCAACAGGATTTAAATTACTTATCAACGCGTAATAATCTCTTTTTGACAGTAAATCCTTAATGATGTGAGTACGCGGCTGGGGACGGCACCCTCACATTCCTCCACATACAACATTATCCACAATTCTCATTTTTAAGTTGTATTTCCTAAATTAAGATGAGACAGGAGTCAATGATGGATAGAAAACAGTTTTCTTTTTCACTCATAGAGTGATCAATGGAACCGCCTACCCGCCGGAGCTGTAAGCGCCTATAGACTTTAGTTCAGTTTGAAATTCAGTTGGAAAAAATCCTCATGAATAATGGGAGGGTTTAACGTTAGACAAGCCGCCAACTTCCAGTCCCCGAACGAGGCCATTAGAGATGGTAGCTCTCAAGTATATTATAGGTAAATTCAGGTAAATATTTTGCGCACAGTTTCCCTTCAATCTGAAGGGAAGAACACGGGGTGTTCTGGCTCTGTGATGCCATTCAGACAAAAGGATATAACTAACTATATCTACACTAGATATATTGTAGATATATCTAGCTTCTACACTAGAGTTTTACTCTCTAACAAGAGCGACGAGAACAATACAACTCAGTCATTCACACCATTGGCTTACAGAGTGGCTCAAATGTATGTCAAGCGGTCTTATTGACCAGACCACACACTAGAAGGTGAAGGGACGACGACGTTTCGGTCCGTCCTGGACCATTCTCAAGTCGATTTGAGAATGGTCCAGGACGGACCGCAACGTCGTCGTCCCTTCACCTTCTAGTGTGTGGTCTGGTCAACATACTTTAACCACGTTATTGTGACTCATCGTCCGCATCAAGCGGTCTTATTGGGTGATGAGCCTGTCAGTCGTGATACATTAGATCATCACACATACAGCGGTTGTCATGACCATGTATGCTGTCCCAGGTATTGTTGGCCAGCGCTAATAACGCAGTTCACGGCTTGCTGCTGTCCACGTTGGTGGCAGTGATTGTGTGAGTGTGTGTGTGTGTGTGTGTGTGTGTGTGTGTGTGTGTGTGTGTGTGTGTGTGTGTGTGTGTGTGTGTGTGTGTGTGTGGTGTGTGTGTGTGTGTGTGTGTGTGTGTGTGTGTGTACTCACCTAGTTGTACTCACCTAGTTGTGCTTGCGGGGGTTGAGCTCTGGCTCTTTGGTCCCGCCTCTCAACCGTCAATCAACAGGTGTACAGTTTCCAGTTTGTGTGTGTGTGTGTGTGTGCACGCGCGCGCATTTACTATTTGTTTTTACTATTTGTATCCTCAAAATCGACACTGAACAAATTCTGTCTCTGTGGCTCAACTGGGTACTCAGTTTCCACCAGTGTCCCCTTTGTACATGTCCCATACGTGCTAAACAGTGTTTATCTCCCCCCCCCCTGTCAATTTCTCTGAGAATTTTGTAGCTGGTAATCATGTCTCTTCCAATGGCATGATTAGTGACTACCCCTTCACTGTGTCACTGGTGGAAACCTCTTTTTTCTCCACCAGTGTTGGCAGATTTAATTCCTTTAGATTTTCCCCGTAACTCATGCCTCTCAGCTCCGGAACTAGTCTGGCGACATAATTTAAACCTTAACCAAGATAACCTCAAGAAGGATGCATCCTGTGCCACTTTAATATCAGATGTGGGTTACCTGTCCTTCCTGTGTGGTGTAGCTGGAAGACAGAAGAGCTCGAGGAGACATGATCACCACATACAAAATTTTCAGGGAATTGACAGGGAAGACAAGGATGGATTATTTAACACGGGTGGTACACGCACAAGAGGACAAAGGTGGAAACTGAGTACCCTAATGAGCCACAGAGACATTAGAAAGAACTTTTTCAGTGTCAGAGTAGTTAGTAAATGTAATGCACTAGGAAGTGATGTGGTGGAGGCTGATTCCATACACTAGTTTCAAGTGTAGATATGATAGAGCCCAATAGGCTCAGAACAACCTGTACACCAGTTGATTGACAGTTGAGAGGCGGGACCAAAGAGCCAAAGCTCAACCCCGGCAAGCACAACTAGGCGAGTACACAGGTGCGCTGAGCCAGTCTTCAGAAGTTGATTGATTGATAAAGATTAAGTCACCCAAGAGGTGGCATGGGCATGAATAGCCCGTAATTCAGAAGCACTATGCGATACCTTCTTATACTTACGATACCCAACTACAGTCTCAATACCCTCATATGCCTACGATACTCGTATGGTTATATGTTTCAGTGTCTGTCTGTCTATCTGTCTGCCTGGTTATATGTTACAGTGTCTGTCTGATTATAGACAGGCACAACGGATTATAGAGCGGACTCACAGGAGCCGCGAACCAGGGACCATGATATAGATTTACGCGACACTTAAACAAGCTCGATGTTCGAGTAGTATTGTGTGCGGCTGTTGGTCACGCACCCGGCCACCGGTCATCCGGCCAC
The DNA here is from genome assembly GCA_020271785.1 of Procambarus virginalis. Classification (NCBI taxonomy): domain Eukaryota; kingdom Metazoa; phylum Arthropoda; class Malacostraca; order Decapoda; family Cambaridae; genus Procambarus; species Procambarus virginalis. The sequence continues at coordinate 13,275,299 of WNGS01165503.1, read as the reverse complement.
CCGGTTATCCGACCACCGGGTTATCCGACCACCCGGACATCCGACCATCCGATCATCCGACCACCCGGTTTTCCGACCACCGGTCATCCGACCACCCGGTAATCCGGACACCTGGTTATCCGGCCACACAGTCCTGCCGCAGGACTCGAATTCAGGTCCCTTTAGGGAGCACCCGAGGCACATGGTTACGTTACTACACAACTCACTGCTACACTAACAAACTATCCATCCCAATCATACGTACACTGATGACAATCATTCCGAAAACAATTACAAACACAAAAATATCTCCATAACCCGGATTTAATGCAAAATATGAAGTAGGTCTATCGAATCCTTGAACAGCGAGAGTCAATAGACTCTCACGACGTGATAGACTTGAGCACGACCGACCACCCTGTTGTTCGTGCTTGGCGGCCGTGTCTCACTCACTCCGTGGCCTCGTTTGGTAACAAATGACCCGGAAACATGCTGTTAGAGGCAGCAATGTGCGACATTTAATCCTGACGAACAGAGATTGATAAATATGAGTGTAAGGGTTGGTAACCCTTAATAAGAACATAGGGAGCGTTGGTGGCCCTGAATAAGATAGAGAGGGAGGGTTGGTATCTCTGAATAAGATAGAGGGAGGGTGGTATCTCTGAATAGATAGAGAGGGAGGGTTGGTATCTCTGAATAAGATAGAGAGGGAAGGTTGGTACTCTGAATAAGATAGAGAGGGAGGTTGGTATCTCTGAATAAGATAGAGAGGGAGGGTTGGTATCTCTGAATAAGATAGAGAGGGAGGGTTGGTATCTCTGAATAAGATAGAGAGGGAGGGTTGGTATCTCTGAATAAGATAGAGAGGGAGGGTTGGTATCTCTGAATAAGATAAAGAGGGAGGGTTGGTATCTCTGAATAAGATAGAGAGGGAGGTTGGTATCTCTGAATAAGATAAAGAGGGAGGGTTGGTATCTCTGAATAAAATAGAGGGAGGGTTGGTATCCTTGAATGAGGTACATAGGAAGGGTTGGCTACCCTGAAGAATTTACATAGGGAAATTTACATAGGGAAAGTTGGTAACCACGAACAAGATACGCATCTGGACTCGTTGTATAGTTGGGTTCATTCTCGACTCAAAATCGGGAACCTCGGGCTCGATTTCCAGGCGGTACAGAAACGATTGGGCACGTTTCCTTTCACCTTATGCCACTGTTCATCTAAATAGGTACCCGGAATTTAGGCAACTGTTGTGGAAGGGGAACCTCGATACAAGCTTAAAGTATGCATATACACAGGCTTCCTGTCCCACGACCCAACGTATTACATGGATAAATTTGATCTAGGAAGGTATTTTATTGTTGGAGATAAAATGAATTGAAATCCCGGCCCCTGGAGGTAAAAATAGGTAGCAATAGAGGGGAAAATAGGTAGCAATAGAGGGGGAAAATAGGTAGCAATAGAGGGGGGAAAAGGTAGCAATGAAGGAACAATTGGAGGCCATGTTGAGAAACATAGGTGTAGTTCTGGAGGTAAAAATAGGTAGCTTTGGGAGAGAATTAATGCAAGATATAGGCTAATAAATTGCACATAGTGAAAGGGTTGGCAACACTGTTTATGACGTATATGAGGTTTGGAAGCTATAGATGTGAAATATAAAAGTGCTGCTATAAAGTGCTGCTATAAAGTGCTGCTATAAAGTGCTGCTATAAAGTGCTGCTATAAAGTGCTGCTATAAAGTGCTGCTTTTTAAAGTATGAAAGATGTGTCCCTGGGGATAAAACACACACACACACAAGTGAATGATACTGTAAGCTTGGAAGCTACAGCGGGAGGGTTGGTAGAACTGGAAGCTGTACAGGTGCAGGGTTAAGTTGTAGCCCGGGAGATGTTAAAGGGTTGGTAAACTGAGGCAGGCATTGTGGAAGGGATGGTATCCCTGGAAGAGAGACAGTCGAGGAATTGGTATCCCTGGAAGAGAGACAGTCGAGGAATTGGTATCCCTGGAAGGTGTGACTGCTTTATATATGGTAAATAGGTTTTGATGGTTCTTTCTTCAGACAAGCCCAACTGGAGTTACACATGGAGGAATCCCCACTCTAAGGTTGGTAGTACTGTAGGTGGAACTGTATTGGTTACTCTAGATACGGAGATATGAGAGGGGTTGGCAGCTCTGAATACAGTAGGGCAAGAAGGACATAAGTGGAAGCTGGGAAAAAAAAACAAATGAGTCGAAGAAATGTAAGGAAATACTCGAACCCTGTACAAGTTAACAAGTGGAATACACTGCAAGAAGAAGTTGTGGAAGCCACCTCCATCTACAACTGCGAGAAAGGATTCAAACGTTAGGAATTTGAATTTAAACACAACCGATATCACGTTGTTAGTATACGGGCATAAGGAGTTAGACCTCACTTTCCTGTTAGGCAGGTACTGCGAGAGGGTTGGTAGCCCTGGAGGAGGGACTGTCGGAGCGTTGGTTCTCCTGTATGTGGCACAAAGAAGGTAGTGTGGGAGGGTTGGTAGCCATGACCGTAACACCCCCCGAAGCATAAAGAGTGAAGTTCACATATTGATCAGGGGGATAATGACCCATATATTACTGCGAAGTAGCAGGACTTACCGTCACGGTCAACCACTTGATATAGTGACCACTTAAATCCTGAGAAGTGTTGCTAAGTCCAATGTGATTGGACTCTACCAAAGTGATTGGGGACTCCAGGGGCCACTTTGTACTCTCTAATCCAGCAAATCCAGTACCATCAGAACCCCCCCCCCTTTTCTAACCACTTGGATAGTTATCTAGATATTTGTGATGATCTGAAACTAATATTACAGTTCCAGTAATAGTCTACATGCAAACTGGCAAACGAACCTTGTTCGTAAACGAGATTATTTTCAAGTTTAACGTTATTGTATCACAAACCGTTGGTTTAAAATATAAAAACGTGTATGCTGAAAACGTTTGAAGAATTTGATTTCTGTAAACGGAAGTTCTCGGGGCACGCTGAAATATTTTCGAATTCAATATTTCACATTATGGTCAAAATACACTGAATTAACGTAACCAACGTAATGAAACCTAATCTAACCATGGATAGAGAGTAGATAATAGTATTAATTATTAGGCGAGCCCAATCCATTCCCTTGAGCGGATCTTCTCCCTGAAGACGGGTTAAGGATAGCAGCACGGTTAAGGTAGCAGCCACGGGTTAAGGATAGCAGCACGGGTTAAGGATAGCGCACGCGAAACATTCCTAAGTTTGTTTATATAAAATAGATCCAGAAGCTTTTATAACGATTTTAAGAAGATGTTGAACTTTATAAGGGAGCACGTGAGAACCACCTGACTCACTGATCACCTGTTAGTGCTCCTGCTTAAAGGAACACCAGAACATCGAGGAGCTGCACCTGTCCATATGAGACTAGAATACTAGATTTCGAGTACTAGGGGAGCACTAGATATACTAGGAACACTTAGAGCATAGGTCAACCTGCCAGTACTCCTGGTAGGAGTACTGGGAGCTCTTACCACATAAAAATACGGAATAGAAACACTGGGAGCATTATAAATACCGGAAACACTAGAAATAATATAATTACTAGAATTACTGGGAAAAGTCCAGAAATGCTGGGAACACTAGAATGACTAAGAATGCAAGAAATACTAGAACAACAGGAAACACTAAACTTACTAGAAACGCCAAACATACTAGGAGCTCTAGAAATATTAGGAGCTCTAGAAATATTAGGAGCTCTAGAATATTAGGAGCTCTAGAAATATTAGGAGCTCTAGAAATATTAGGAGTCTCGTGAATATTAGGAGCTCTAGAAATATTGGGAGTATTAGTTAAACCATCAGTTTGAATTTTCTAGTACCCCCGTGGGAATAAGACCGACAACAGTTGAGTAAATCCCAGGTGCCTATTTACTGCTGAGTGAACAGGAGGATCAGGTGGAACAGGAAACGTTGCCAAAGCGTACTGTGGTCCTGTAGGTGAAATCGAGCCCGAGATCTTTCGGTTGTGAAACCGAGTGCGTTAACCACTGGCACTACAGGGGGCCTTAGAGTGCTAGGGGGCCCCTTGCTATAGGAGCCACGTGGTAGGGCCCCGAGGGCCCCGTGGTAGGAGCCCCGTGGTAGGTGGTACTATACTCGCGTACTATCTAAGTCTCTCTCACTTCAACATCTCTCACTTTTGCAGTCCCGTGGTGTAGTGGTAAGACACTCGCCTGGCGATTCCCTGAGCGCTATGTCATGGGTTCGGAATCCTGGACCGGGAGGATTTACTGGCGCAATTCTTAACTGTAGCCCTGAGTTTAACGCAAAAGTAAAATGTGTACTTGGATGAAAAAACCGATTCTTCGCGGCGGGGCTCGTATTCCAGGGACCTGCCCACGAAACGCTACGCGGTACTAGTGGCCTGTACAAGAAGTGAACAACTCTTGTATATATCTTAAAAAAAAAAAAAAAAAAAAAAAACATATAAGGATAGGGACATCTAGCGGGGAAGGAAAAGGTTCATATATCACCGAATATGTTTTTG
>WNGS01165503.1:13251249-13263692 GCA_020271785.1 Procambarus virginalis | reverse complement strand
ATACACTACAGTACGTATTTACTGTACAGCATTCACAACTCCATGAGACTTCAAGATGGACTCCAACATAAGGTAAATACAAATGTAACAGTATTTGTATAGAGTAATATATATAGTACAGTATATAATATGATAATGCATTTTAATTGTCTACAAGAAAAATAAAGACACTGATGCAACGCCTCCTGAAGGTCACCTCTTGCAACGAATCCAACGCTCCACGAACTGGGGTCGGTCCCATATAGTACGTTGAATCGAGGTTGTACTGTATATATATTATATATATATTTATATATATATATATATATATATATATATATTAGATATATATTCGTACCTAGTAGCCAGACGCACTTCTCAGCCTACTATGCAAGGCCCGATTTGCCTAATAAGCCAAGTTTTTATGAATAATATATTTTCACTATTTTTTTCTTATGAAATGATAAAGCTACCCATTTCATTATTTATGAGGTCAATTTTTTTTTATTGGAGTTAAAATTAACGTAGATATATGACCGAACCTAACCAACCCTACCTAACCTAACCTAACCAATCTTTGTAGGTTAGTTAGGTAGCCGAAAAAGTAGTTTAGGTTAGTTAGGTTAGGTAGGTTAGGTAGCCGAAAAATAATTAATTCATGAAACTTGGCTTATTAGGCAAATCGGGCCTTGCATAGTAGGCTGAGAAGTGCGTTCTGGCTACTAGGTACGACATATATATATATATATATATATATATATATATATATTATATATATATATTTATATATATGTATGTATGTATGTATGTTGTATGTATGTGTGTGTTGTGTGTCCAATACAGCATAAGCTCCACTACAAACCTGGCACTTGCTCAAAAGTAGGCGGTTATAAGTACAAGGTCCGTCTGGTGGATCAAAGTTAGGAGCCTCTTCTGACAGCCGCTTGCACAGCTGTGCGTACATAGAACAATATTTCGGTTCATCTAGGGCCTTTTCGAAGATCTGTTAAAAGAGAAGTTATGCATAATAAAATTAGCATCCCAATAACACATACTGTATGTACAAAATGTATTTTTTCATCCAAAACTATTTCAACACAAATACAAATTTAAAACTTACCAACAAAATGACCCCTTTCAGAATTGTTGTTGAATCGAGGCCTACATTTAGGATGTCATTGCTTAGCTTATGAAACTTCTCGGGGGCGAGTTTGTTGAGAACACCTCGAACCTAAAATATATTACTTTCATTAGTTTACAACTAAATTAGAACACAAACATTTATAGATACCTTTTATCATAATCAAGAGAGGTATCCTAGGCAAGTCAATCTCCAGAATACAGAGTTCTGGTGTTGAGTAATTTCCTCAACCCCAAATAGACCTCAATTTCCCATAGTCACTCATCAGTGACTATGGGAAATTGAGGTCTAGCTCTTTATGATTTAGTTTTCTAGCCTTGCAATACTCATTACATCCATCTTGACATTCAAAACCTCTCTTGAATCTGGCCTTGAAGTTATGGGTGGACATGACTTTCAGTACCACTCGTACAGGGTATAAACATTTCCTTACATTTCTTCGACCCATTTGCATTTTCAGCTTCTATTTTGACATCCTACTTTCTCTCAAATTTGTTCCCCCTTTTCTATGCCATTCAATATCTTGTGTTCTAATTATGTTTCTTTTCATGTCTAGAATTAAGAAATTTAGTTTCATTACCCTTAGCTTAACTGTCTTATTTCTGGCACTAATCCTTTTGCAAACTTCTGCACTTTCACACTTTAGTTTTGAGTTTCACATGGTATGAATTTCAGGGTAGAACTGCATATAAGCCCCAATTTGAAGTGTTTTTACTTAGATTTTAAGCGACTTTCTAATGTTTGCCAACTTTCCATATGCTGCTGAAGCTATCCTGTATGCATATGTGCCTCTGTTGTTACCTGGTTGATGGGGTTGGAGTTGTTAGTGTTGGAATTATATCCACATCCATATAATTTTCTCTTATAATTCCAGTACATAGTTGTCTTGCCTTATGGTAGATTCCTCCTTTCCCCATTTTCATAACCTTACAGTTGGGATTGAATTCTAGCAACCATATGATTGCACACTTCTGGAGTTTGCCACGGTCCTCCAGTAACTTCTTACAGTCCTTGGTTTTAACATTCTTCACTAGTTTTGCCATCTGCAAACAGTGACAAGTACAAACTTACTCCCTTGGGCAAGTTATTAAAAAGTTCGCAACAGTTCGGTTTTAGGTTAGTCCTAGAACCGACCACATGGCTCGGTTCTAGGATCAAGCCATGTGGAACCTCACTTGTCATTCCTCCAGCTTCAAACCACCTCTGATAATTTTCAATCCTTCACGTACTCCCAGCTTTCTTCATCCTATACCCCAGCCTTTTGTGAGAAACAGTATTAAATGCTTTTAGACAAGCTAGGAAAATACCAAGCACTTTTTCTAACACTTTAGCAAACTTGTGATAAAACTCAAGTTTGTCAAGAACGACTTTCCTCTTAAATCCATTACATTAATCTTCTTTCTTTCTCTGAAGTCTTTAAAGATTTTCCACATAATTTATAGGTTGTGTGGGGTCGTCTATTCCACATTCCAAAACATGGCATTTATTCACATTAAATTCCACTTGCCAAGTGGTACTCCATATACTTATTTTGTCCAGGTCTTCTTGAAGAGCATAAGTGTGCGCGTTTTTTTTGTGCGCTCGAGTGCACCTAGTTGTGCTTGTGGGGGTCGAGTTCTGGCTCTTTCAGCCCGTCTCTTAACAATCAACTCCTCCCCCTCAGGAAGCAGCCTGTAACAGCTGTCTAACGCCCAGGTACTTATTTACTGCTAGGTAATTAATAGGGGTATGAGGGTGAAAGAATCTGCCAATTTGTTTCCGCCATCACGGGGGATCGTTTCCCCGGGCCATAGGATTATGAGTCACAAGCACTGACCACTCGGCCACAGGCTCCTGTGTGTATGTACGTATGTGCGTATACACGACGGGACATGTGTATAAGCTGGTCAGAATTGCATTTCACCTTTGTAAACACACATTAATGACCATGTAAATGATCTCGAACACTGTTTATGTAGGTCAGACATAAATCTGTATGGTTAGATTAGCATTTTTAAGCACTACAATCATCTCCTGTGGTTGACACTTCAATAAATAACTGAACAATATGTTATTTATATTTATTTATAGTCATTCTATGTGACACTGTAGAGTAGTTAACAGATGGAATGCATTAGTGGTGGTGGTTATCTGGAGATGATTTGATTTCTGGTGGTGGAGGAGGAGGTGGAGGAAGATTCCACACAGTTTCAAATGTAGATATGATACAGCCCAATAGGTTCAGGAATCTGTACACTGGTTGATTAACAATTGAGAGGTGGGACCAAAGAGCCAAACCTCAACCCCAACAGGCACAACTAGACACGTACAGGCTAGTCAGCTGATGTCACCTGACTACATAATGCCGCCAATATAACACGCCCATCACTAACTCTACGCACAATGTTGCTATTATCAGCATCCTGGTCACTAAATCCTGAATATTAATAATTTTGCACAAGTTTATTTTCTAAAGGAGCATGAGGTCAGTCTGAACAGTCATAGCACCAGTGTTCCATGGTGGTAGAACTTCCATGGTGGTAGAACAGTGGTGCTATTGCTGTCCTTTGATTTCATTAGCACACTCACCAGAATGGCTTCGTGGTTCTTGATTGAGTGTTATAAATAAAGTGTATACACTAATACAATTTAGGTTATTTCTTAACATTAAGCTATGTTGTATAGTCATAACTTCTTAGTGCTTTCTCCTGATAATTACCTTAACTAAACATGTAATAACAGCATAAATGTTTTCTTGTTTTAAGCAAATAATACTGTGCGCATCTTAGTAACATGAATATATTCCAGCATTACAATGTTCTACACATTTTATTACCCAAATTTCTCAAAAAATACTATTAAATTACAGTATAAATATTACTGCAACAAAAAATAGAAAAACTAATCAGACATTAGAGTAAATAAGAAATAAATATCTTCGTGGCAACCCCCACTTCATGAGTGGCTCAGGGCAATTGCTTGATGAACACTCGTGAAATGTAAAGTCAACACAAGATCCTGGCTTAACCATGGCCAAAATTGCATACATTTTTTATATTATAATTTCCCATCATCAGGAAATGAATTTTAACAATATCAGAATGAATTTTTTTCCCCTTGTGCACCGGGCAGTTGTGAGCTATTAACAGACGTACAGCCCACGGTTTAGTGCTTCAAGTCAATATTGCATGCACAAAATAATAAAAATTCAGTGAAAGCTGTAAATTATCTTTTGAGAGACATACAGTAATAAATAATAACCTGCCCCAATACTTATTTCTGAAAACTACTTACTTGAAGACAACCACATGAATAACCTTGCCTTCATTAACATCCAAGTGCGATTGGAAACAAGTTTACAACATCTGACACTATTTGTCCAGCCTGTCCTACTTAGATTCCCCAATGTCATGAAACATGTACTATAGTGCCCATATCCTAATCTACTAGAGGACCCAAAACAGAAAATGGGACAGTCAATTTTACAAACTCTAATCATTTTCTAGTATGGCAATTTTTAGTCTTAGGTACGGTATATGTCAAAATGAGATGTTTTATCAGGACAGATTGATTTGTCAAATGGTAGAGCACAGGTAGGTGATATTTATGATCAAGGGAATTATACACACAAAATGGTTGAATAAAGACTAACCTCCTAATACGCTTACCTTTCGGAAAGTGAGGTCATATTTGTTGTCTGGGGTAAGTGCATCTCGTCTCAAGCTAGAAGGAGGGATCCATCGCCTTTTGCTGCTGGACAGGGAACGTAAGTCGTCCCTACAGAAAGTAAATTCTGAATAAATTTCAAATGAAATAGGAAATCCAAATACAGCTGGTTAAAAGCACTACTTATTAATTGGATTTTGTTTGCCAGGTATTTTAATTAACCATATATCTGTTACAACATATGTGGTTAACCCTTAAACTGCGCATGGCATACATATACGCCATAGGGTGCCAGGCACGATTCAAATGGCCCGCGGCTACACGGTGTTCACATTAGCTTCCTCAGGACTTTTGTGAAATGACACCATGTTTAAAAAAAAATCGTGGGCAATATTCTCCGGTGTGAGAGCCACAGTACTGTGGGAGCAACCAAGGCTGGCGCACGCAGCATGAGCTAACAGCATTGCTGTTCAGCTTGTGACCACAGCATCACCTAAAAATGTCAATATGAAACTGCCATTATTTAGTGATGACAGTATTACAGATGACCCCTGACTGTGATAAAAATGACCAGGATTGTAGTGATAATTAGCACTGTGGGAGGAGTAATGCTTAGTTACGGAGGGAGATAGCATCGTTTACTGTGTGGCCACCTGTTATTGTCTGCATTCACCATACTAGCTCAGTGGTTCTCTATGGTGAACACAAATGTAGATACTTGTATATAATGTGTGTATTAGTGTAATAACAGCAAAAGGATTATGTTGGGAGGAGCCATTTGGGTGACGGAGGTGGCGTCGTCTGCATGACTTGTCTAGCTGTGTAGTGTGTGGCCAGTATGCTCTTTGGGCACCCTACAAGCTTAGGTGTAGTTACGGTGCATACAACACGTAGATACTTATATATAATGTGCGTATGTAGTGTAATAACACTATAAACAGTATTGTTGGGGGAGAAATTTTGGGGCATGAGACCTTGAATGAGAGAGGGAGGCAGCCGCCAGCTGACTGTGTGTAGCGACGACTCTTAGTGCCTGAACTACATATCAGCTTAGTATTTATCAGCTTAGTTGTACAGTTGAGTTGAACAAAACATGTAGATACTTATATATATAACGTCTGTATACTGTATAGTGAATAAAATAAAAAGCAGGATGGTGGGAGGAGAAAGTGGGCGAGTGAGGCGTTGTTGAGGGAGTGGCAACGACTGGGTGGCTGGTGTGTAGCAGCCACTCCTCGTTGGTTTTTTGACTCATAATACCAACTTAGTGGTTTGCTATGGTGAACAAAACATGCAGATACTTATATATAACATGTGTATAGTGTAATAACAGCAAAACTATTTGTTTACTGTTTTATGAACATAATTGAATCACTAATATGCACACCATATTTTTGAGTATAGCAATGATTCATCTCTTATTATATAAATCTATCACACTACACACTACTGAATAATATTACTGCAAAAAACCTAAGAAAAATCAGAGACATTGAAATAATTAGGTAATATCTTCGTGGCAACTCCCACCTGTCAGCTCGGGTGATGCGGATCACCACTGACGACCGCTCTGTCAAAGTCCACACTTTGCCAGATTTCCTCGGCCTATTGCAGCCAACGTATGCCACCTATTTTTTGTATTTTTTTTCCCGTACTCAGGGAACACAAATTAACATTTTCAGAAGACGAAAAAATTGTTTAGATTTTTTTCTTGCGCACAGGGATGTAAATCTCCTCAGGACCCCTTAGCAGCGGAAGGGTTAAGCCACAGAAATGCTTGTAATCTTTGCTTATCTTGGTCCAAGAGCACCCAATCTGAGTAGCTGGTTGGGATCTAAAATATAACAGCTTTCCCCATGGCAGATTTCTCCTTGACCACTCTGATGCACCGAGTTTATTGTGACATTCCCTGAGCGCACAGAATCAAATCTTCGCAATGTTTTTTTTGTTCTCTGTAAAATGATAAGAGTCCCTTCCCTGAACATGTAAAAAAAAAATATTGTATATATATATAAAAATTACACTTTGGCTGTGGGGGCAAGGAAAAGGGGGTGTCATGAGTTGGTTGCCTGTGCGTGAAGCTCCCAGAGGTTGTCGCACATGCCAGTCAAGCACCGCGAGTTGCCACAAATATATTTTCAATTATTTGTTCTATGTATTTCCAACGCAGTTTTATTTGTTTGTTTTTTATCGTATATGATGCATATTTGTGTCTTTTACAATATGTATACAGTAGAACGTTCATAATGTTCCATGGTACTGTGATACACGTGTTAATAATGTGTCCACAATAAAAAACAAAAGTTTGTCACAATATTACTTGTTAAAAATTCACTAAAATTACAACATGTACAGTTTCACACACTATTTACACAGTAACACACTGTACTACACACTCAGTACTTTGGAAGCGAGCGAGTGAACAACGAAGCAGTCCATGGCACACAGCACAACTTCGCTCATTGCACCAGGAACAGATAGATTTTCGCTTCCTGTTTTCTCGTTCTGTGTGCTTGCAAATAACTCACTCGAGTACAGCCTTGGCTTTAGTACTTGTAGGTGGTATGTAGCCAAGCTTGTGAAGCGCAAGGTAGTCTTGAAAAGATTAATTTGTAAATCTTGAAAAGATCTTTTTGTAAGGGCACTCACTGGAAGTGATTCGGCTATTCTTGAAAATATGTATGGAAAACACCACCATGGAAGCCCCTAACACTGTTCATCTATGCTACTTTTATCAGATGCATCATCACTGAATCCAGAAAATGATTCATCTATGTATCATCTATAAAAATTGGAGAATACATGGGTGGGCAAGGGAGGCACTCAGAGCTACAACTGGATACACTCGCTGTATCCTCTTTTGTGCTGTATCACTTGCATCCGACCTTAGTGTTATGGCCTTATTGCGCCTAGCTTGATCAATATCATGACCCTTGTGTTCTTCAAACAATAAGATCTGAATTTCACCAACAGAGCGATTGTTCAACACCACCTCAGTGGTGTTTGGGAGCCAGAGGCGCGTGTGCCACCCTCAACCCAGCCAGCAGCTGTAGGGCATTCTGGGAATTTTTTTCAAGATGGATGCCTCTCACCGAGGTCTCAAAGAGTCTGTTTCGTACACAACCTACTGTGCACACATTTTGAATGTGTATGAAATATTCGAAAGGTGTTTTCTCGGTTGGCAGTTTCCAACTGACCGAGTTTTCTCGGTTGGCACAGCACAGTGATTAACAAGCTTAACAGATGTCCTGTTAAAAAAATGGGAAATTCCACAAATTCCCTATATTAGCCGGGCTTCCAAAATCTGAATTACAGTATATAGTGTTATTTCCCCCATGTAGCCTCAGGAGATAGGTCTGCCCCACAGTGAGAGCTATTCCCTACATGACCAGATATAGGAGTCTGGGAGATGAAATAAGCCAAGCAAACATCATTAAACGTAACCAAGGAGAAGGTAAGCACTGGGTGAGCATCCTTAAGTTTATAATAAATGTTTGTCTAAGAAAACCATGTTTGCCCTTGTCCTGGTGAGGATTCCTCATAGATAAATAATTATTGGCCAAACAAAAGCATACAACAAAAAGGGAAACTAGGAGGTGGTCATCCTAAGACTAGGAGAGAAAGGTATGTCATAGTGGCTCAGTGGGGGTGTGTGCTCATGACACTAGGCCAGTTCTGAGCCGAATCCCCAAATAGCGTGACATTGAGCCCCTTCTCTATATTTAAGTATTTAAATTCATTGCCAGGTGACTCCAGTTTGTGCTCCGCTGGTGTTAGTAGTAAGTTATTGTTTTTTCTTATCTGAGGCTCCCTGACTAGGTGGAAGCCCAGAGTGACCTGTAAGAGAAAGTATCAGGGACCCCTAATAATAGTTAGAGACCAATATGGATTCACGAATACTGTGGACACTCGCTATCAATTCCTGTATGGTCCGAACAGTTCATGTTCAGGTCAAATTGTTTAGTGTATCAAAACGTATTTGCTTTTGAGAGACACTTTCCCCACGCCTCTACCAACCTAGCATGTCGGAAAGCATGCTAGCAGTCTACTTAAAACATAATACAAACATTCAACATTTCAAATCATCCCTACCAGGGATACCCAACTGACCTTCCTCCCACGGAGCGAGAAGCACCCCCCTGGCTCCTCTGCCCGTCCGTTGTTGCTCGTTGGTAACCCACCCTGATAAAAAATGGTTCTCTTCAGGAAAAATGGGGCTCCTGAAAGAAAGAATAAATAAAACACTTAAACCACAAGATAAATTTTCACAACCAAATTATACTTTAGGTAACTAAAAGGATATTAAATCTTTTAGCCGCAGTGATAAATACTAAATTTTTGTTAATAGGATGCAGTCCAAATGATCCGTGGCTCTCGCCACAAACTGGATGCTCAGTTTAACCAAATTGAAACAAATATTCGTCAATCGTAATAACACTTTAAACGCGGTAATGATGCAGTATGGTGTAAAAAACTTAGTTGACAAATGTGCAGTAATGACGTAGTATTGTGTCAAAAATAAAAAAAAATTGGCCTGTTTCGGCTTGGCTGTGGGTGGGGCGTGCCTCAGTTTTGGATATTATATGCATATATTCCTATAGGGAATTTTATTGCCAACACATTGATACCAAAATGAAAGACCTAGGATGAGAATTGAGGTGACAAAGTTGAAAAGAGTGAACACATTTTATTGCTTTTGAGCATTCACAGGTAATTCGCTCTCACTTTCTGTTTGCTGTGGGTGGTACTTTGGACTTTATATGCATTTAGTCCTGCAGAGAATTCTCTTGCGAACACCGATACCAAATTTAAAAACCTAGGACGAGAATCGAGATGACAAAGTTGAACAGTATTAATTTTCAGTATTACCGCACACTCCCGTGGAATGCCAGGTGCACCTTGGAGCAACGGTATCTATGTTCATCATATAAACACACAAAAGCAGAGTTTACAATCACTCGCTAACCACTTTCAACTCTTAATACCTTTTCTTCAGTAGACAAAGGCCAGAAAATGATCAGAAAGCACCAAGTCATTAAAACTATACAGCACTTTGACTTACGAGGACAAGGAGCTGGGCAGGATACAAAGAATGGATTCCATTTGCTTGGACCATCGGGGATCGTACGCCAACCTGCACCAAATGACCATCACCTTACCAACCAGTCCAAGTGGTTGGGGGAAGTGAACAATGAACATTGTAAAATTGCCAAAACCGTCACGATATTTTCCCGTCAGGTTATTTTGTCCAGCCAATAATTCAGCCACCGTCCTACACAACGAGGCCACAAGAAAGGTCTTTGCTGCCAACGTTAATATTCTATCTACTAAATTGTCATCCACACTTCCGTGGAAATAAGCATTTCATTCAGCTGGGCTCTGGGAGGCTCGAACCACGGACCCCACGCGCACGAGGCAGCTCCATCCACTCGGCTATAAGTAGTCTCAAGACTACTCATAGCTGAATGGATAAAGGGTCTGCCTCACATGCTTGGGGTCCATAATTTCTCTCTCCTACAGCCCAAGTGAAAGAAACGCTATCAACTCTTAACGCTGACCTTCGGCACCAATGTTTTACCAAAGCACTCAAACTATTTTGCAACTGTGTATACACTGCCTGTGGCCTACTCTTGGTCCATGATTGATCACCTTACAATGAAAGTCGCAACAACGGATCAAACTGTACACAATAAAGCTCATTTTTGTAATTTTTAAAAACTATATACATATTGAAGTTTGGTTAGGCGACCAGATGGTTGAAGTGGATGGGTTAGGTTATATTGGGCGTGATTATTGGAGGTCCCTAAGCCCCAGTGAGGGACCGTCCGGGTCACTACGAGTCCAGCCCTAATGACTCCAGCCCTAATGACCCAACCAGTGCTCCTGAAACAAAAATGGCCGCCTCACAGGAAGTGGAGCCGAGGCCAGGAGGCCGGCCGTGGCTCCCTGCCTCGCAGCCTACCCTGGGAGGGTGGAGGCGGCGAGGCAGGTGTGGTAGTGATGGAGGAGGAGGACCAGGACCACCACCAGTGTTGGAGACGAGAGCACACACACACACAAGGGAGGGGCAGAGGGGCACGCCTGCTCCACCCTCTCCCTCACCCATCACACACATCAACACTCCCTCAACTCTACCACCACCGCCTTACGCCAAAACCACACTCATCACTCCATCGTGGTGGAGGCAAATGATGAGCAAGAGCGGTAGAGAAGAGTAACAAAGGTGGTTAACAAGGCATGCCATCGCCCACGGAACGACGCAACTAATTTACCGATCAATATTTCCACTAACTGACCACCTTGGCCCCACAAAACCTTATGGAGGTGAACTATACCCACACAGCACCACACCCAAGCCTCGCTGCACCGCTATATCACCAAATACACTCACCACAGCCAAAATAACCAAGAGCTTCACGTTAACTCACCGAAAGGAGAGAATGGCTGGTGGTCTTTCGCAACCTGGGAGCGCTGCGTCGCGCCGCCACCTCCACACTCTCCTGAAACCCACTCCACCCTCACCCACACCCGCGCCCCCGCTCCCACTACACTCTCAACTCTATCATACATCACATACTCAAAATTATACGGAGTAAAATATTAGCATAGAATGCAGGAATACTTCCGTGTGAGCGAGTTAGTAATGAAAGTTAGTGATGTTAGTAATATTGGAACGCTTCCCGAAAGATGACGTCACGGCCAGTTTGGTGTCATGGCCGCTTCTCGGCAACTGTCGAGGCTCCAAGAAATAAATCGATGAGCAAACATAGGAAAGTCCCCTCCTGAGCCATCTTAGCAACCTTCGCACTCACACACTCATAGCTACTTGGAAAACACACTTTCTCTTATTTAAATATGGCTATACGAGTTAACAAATGCCAGCAAAAAAGAGAGTTAAGAACCTTCACAGTGTACTCCACTTTAATACAAACGAATTAATGGTACAGTAATGTATGACAGGAAACAAATTGTAGTTATGTCAAAAATTCAGCTTAAACATCCATTTAATCTTCACATCCTTTGCTCAGGTGCACATCAGTTCACGGCGCCAATAATAATTGGTCTAATATCAATTAGATGATTACTCTTAAATCAATGACAAAATATACCGATATTGTATCTGTATCCTTAATACTGATACTGTATCCTTATTACAGGAATTAACTTATCACATGTGAAAAGTAACCGCAAGGCGACTATATGTGATCTAGAACATGTGAGAGTTGACACCACCTAGACTACAGTACAAGTATTGGCTACATAGCGGCAGTATGGAGGGAGGCTCCCACTAGCTTCACCATCACTAGCAAGAGGGCAAACACCCCACCATCAGCCCCTCCACCAACACCCCACCACCAGACCCCAATAGCCCCTCCATCAAATACCCCACCACCAGTCCCACCTCCAACACCCACCACCAGCCCCACCTCCAACACCCCACTAATATAATATACAGTATACTTACTATTGGTGTAATTCTGCTGCTGATTATACTGGTTGTTCTGCTGTGCCTGCTGAAGTTCTGGTTGTTGAAGTGTTTGTTCTAGAAGGAGAGAATTGGTTAAGCCTTGAATGCAACATTCACGAAGCTTACCAAAAACAATGATCAGTTAATATGTCCAAGACGGTCCTTTATTGACCAGACCACACACTAGAAGGTGAAGGGACGATGACGTTT
>WNGS01165503.1:13194788-13245417 GCA_020271785.1 Procambarus virginalis | reverse complement strand
CACTCTTTACCATTCGACAATCGACTTGAGAATGGTCCAGGACGGACCGAAACGTCGTCGTCCCTTCACCTCTAGCGTGTGGTCTGGTCAACATTCTTCAGCCACGTGATTGTGACTCACGCCTGCAACTTTCCTTCATTGTTTTGGCCTTATTATGCAGTACTTTACTTGCAAAACAATAGCACAACACCTTTCCTTTGGATATACAGCACAGTTAGTCAAAGCCTTGACACATCACCATGTTTTCACACAGTAGAACTATAGTGTTGAAAATGTGCAATAAATCTGTGCAAATAAAGTTGGGAGTGAACCACTGGACGTGTGACAGTTTAAGGAATACAAGGTCTATGCTGTCTAATAATGAAAGTTCAGTTCAGTTTCCAATCTCGAGGTGTTTTTAATTTCAAGTCAACACAAGTTAAGATATTTGAATGGAAACCAGTCAGAAAATAAAAACCACACGAGTATCCCTGCTGGAGTACTGTACTGTAAACAATCCCAGCAACATCCCCAGAATGTTTTATGAAATAAAGGAACATTAAACAAAGGAAAAAGGAAAATATGATATAAAACACTTAACCCAGCACTGTATGGCAAGTATACTTTCAGAGTATTAATCTCAATGTTAGCTCCACAACATTACTTAAACACAATTATGAAACAACCAAAATGCTATTACATTCTAACTTAAAAATTACTTGCCAACAATAATGTTATGCCCCTCCCCCTCTCTCACACACAAAACCAACGTGAGAGAGTTCATAATTAACTAAGGAGTTCCCGACATTTTTTATCACCTTACCAATGTAAACCTAAACATTTGTGGCATAAATCTAAACACGTCTAGAGTATAACCCTTAACTTACCCCTTGCTGTTGACGTGGTCTATAGCTTCCTCCTCCACTGACACCAGAGCCAAATCCATTTGAGTCAAAACCATACTTGTCAGGCTGAGAGGATATGACTCCTGGTCCTGTACCTAAAGTCACTGCTCCCATAAATACATCCTCCATGCCTGTGCGATTCCCTCCCGGCTGATGAATCAATGATAGCCATTAGGGGCAGAATTGAAGATTAGTAAATGAAAATGGCCAAGTTACCAAGATAACGGTTTGAATGAAAACATCAAAACGTTTAAACCATTTGTGTGTTCTTTACACCAATTTATTAATACAGGTATCCCATGAAACATTTCTCTTAAAATGACAAGGGAAAAAAAAAGGCTCTACGTCGCTATAAACTATATTTAGTTTGTTATTTTATGTTCTATGCATTTCTCTTTCCCAAATACTTAAACCTTTTTACACCAACACCATTCTATCCTTCTGATCAATGACTTCTAACTTCTCACTATCATGCAAGAAAACTAAAAATTAATCAACCTGACAATATAAATTTGGAGAACTTGACATTTTGTATTACAAATCAATAACAAAGGAAACTATACCTCGGTGAGCCAAAAGCTAAGCTATATAACAAAACTCATCGTATCAAACTACAAAACCAATGCCAATATTGCATGTAATCTAACCTGTGGGAAAAAGGATGAGCCACCAGCCAGAGGAGAGAGGGGTCCTGATGACCGTGGTGGTCCGTGCGATGAAGGTGGTGGGATGTAAACACCAAGGTCGTGTGCTGCTTCCTCACGCACCTGTTAAGGACGACATTAAAGTTAAAATTAACAAAAAATGATTTAATAAAACAGATCTAAAGCCAAAATTTGTAAACAATTACATTATACATTAATTCACTGTATACTATAGCAGTTGAATAATAATTAACACTTTCGTGCTCTTGGCAAAAAAAAAAAAAAAAAAAAAAAAAAAAAAAAAAAAAAAAAAAAAAAAAAAAAACTTGCCCCTTGTACGCGCGGCGTTTTGGGCGATCGAGCGGCAACATTGTGAAAAATGTACACTCTTTTCACTGTTCTACCTTAATTTCCGATGAACGTATTTCATTTTTGTAGCAATGTGTTTACAATAAAATGTTCTAGAAGAACATAAGTATAAAATGTCACACAAGGATGCGTTAGACCGGCACCAAATAAAAAACATTGATCACTAGTTGTGAGCGCCAAACAGTGATTTTGTTGGGATTGTACACCTTGAAAGAGTCGGCCATGCCATGCCATCACCATGTGGCCTATCGGGGAGAACGGGAATTTCATGGCATGCATTTTGAAACTATCCATATTTTCCATTGCATAAATTGCAAACCTGTTAGCATAAGAAACAAACTCCAATTTTTCATACAATACCAAGTTTTCACATTTCTTTAATACAGTATTTTTATTCATGAACTATGAAGACCTCATGCACACATTTGAATGTCATGTTTTCTTAACACTTCGCTCGCTGGGCGAGTGAGCACCAACCACACCAAGGAGCCGCGCATGCCTCGGGAACGTGCAGTTTTTTAATTTTGGTGTTCACTCTTTTCAATATTGTCATGTCAATTCTCATCCTAGGTCTTTCATTTTGGTATCAATGTGTTCGCCATAGAATTCCTTACAGGAGTATGTGCCTATAAAGTCCAAAAGTGAGGCGTACCACCCACATCAGAGAAAGTGACACTGCGTTACACGTGAGTGCTCAAGAGCAATAAAATGTGTATACTCTCTTCAACTTGTCACCTCAAGTCTCCTCCTAGGTCTCTCATTTTGGTGTGTTTGCAATGAAATTCCTTACATGAGTATATGCATATAATGTCCAAAACCGAGAGGCGCCTCTCTCGTGTCCCAGCCAAAAGCAGGCCATTTTTTTTAATTTTTGACACCATACTGTGTCATTACAGTACATTCATCTACTAAATTTTTGACGCCATACTGTGTCAATAACGAGCTAAGTGTTAAGTCAACAAAGACCATATACATGGCACAATCTTATGTGCCTTCTTCATATACTATCTCGATTTCAGTGTAAATGGCAAATCCACACACAACCTCTCCAACCATCCAACATTTGTTCATCACTGATCAATTTCTCAAATTTCCTTCTCTTCCTATCACTACTAGCACACTTGGTAGCTTCATGCCTCTAAGTCCTACAACAGCCAGGTTTTCTATTAAAGTTTACAGTAAACCAAAAGCTGCACAACTATAATCAGTTGCACAGTACTCTGTGTGTGACATTGAATTTCCAGTAGCTTACAGCTCTCACACTGTAAAAAATGGGCTGAAATACAATTAACCACAACCAAATGTTTGGCAAAGTGTTGTGGTATTAACTCCGTTGCTGGAGTGTGGAATTGCAATTTCGGCCCTATCTATGGACCTGTACTCCAACTCCCAGGTCTTAGGCGAGACGCAAACAACGCCATTTGCTGGCGGTGGTGTAGCGTCGGCGAAAGGATCCTGTTTCATACCTCAGTTAGGAGATGAGGTCGATGGTGATGACTTCTGGTGGGTGGCATAACGATATCAACGCCACCTAGGTTGTGCATGCAATTACAACGTCAGTTCCCGGCGGAAGAATGTTATCCTAAGGACACCCAGTATACTGTCTAACTAATACGGTGTTTAGACTGGCCCATGTTGAGGAAGGTAAACTTGTCGGTGATTACCATTGAGCGTGGACAACGTGTATATGAAGATAGTGGACTCGCCGGTATTTGATGAACACTGCAGATATATTGAGTGTCCTGGGTGAAAGCGACAGTGTACATGTGTGTAGTTATACTTCTACAGATAATATTTTGGTGAAGGTGTAATTGTGTATTGTTTATCCCCCCCTTAATTCTTTGCACTATTACTTGACACCGCCAGTTCTTGAGAACTTACCATCGATACGGGGCAGGATCACAGAAGTAGTTATACGACACGTTAACAGAAAGAACTCTGTTACTGGCTTAAGCTGGCCGTAACACAAAGGCAAATTCTTGGGAGTGAAATTAGACTAAATATTGAGTTTTAACCTTTGTGACAGGTGGAGTTTGCAAAAAGATGGGAGACTGAAGGGAGCAGCAGAGGGGCGGGAGAGGGAGGAAACCAAAAAGTGCAGCATTGGGAAAAAAGGGGTGACCGAAATGTGCAGCCAGGGGGAAGAGAGAGCGAAGGGTGCAGAAAAAGGGGGGGGGGGGAGTGTGAAGGGTGTAGCAGGAGTGGAATTAGAGGGAAGATCAGTTAGTAATGCCAGTTAACGAATGCTTGTTTACCTGACGAATGGTACGTGGGCCATCCACCTGGGCAATCTTACGAGGGATCCAGTTTGCAGCACGCAAGTCCAGCACATCCTGCAGCATGAAGCGGATACGTGCCAAAAGTTCCATGTTGCTGCTCAGCTGGTAAATGCGCTCAAAGTACTGATCCATTAAGGGCTGTGAATTATCAGAAAAAAAAATTAAGTCTAATGTATAAAGAAATGGTGAATCAAATTGCTTTCATCTAGTATGTGCCAATATTTAACATGAAGAATAACTGACCTTAGCCTTGGGCTTGTCTAGCACCTTTCCGCAAGTCCTCATTATCTGGCACAGACACTCCAGATCCTCAGCCAAGTCAACCATTGGTCGACGCCGACGCTTCTCCAACAGCTGTCAACACCAAAATCCATTACCATATACTCACCCAATATTGAATTTTTGTATTGGTATTTACACCAAGCTTATTCCATTTTTACATATACTGTATGTCTGGAACAGGCTTATCAAGCTTTAAAAATTAATATACATTCATTAATATCGCGCACAGTTTACACAACACTTATACCTAAATATAACTTTGCAGCTCATATACATGTACATATATATGAATATGACAGTGTCAGACCACCGAGGAAGAATTGAAACAAATTTCCTTAAGTACTTTCGTATATTAATACATCAGACAGATAGTCTGAAGATGTATTAATATACGAAAGTACTTAAGGAAATTCCTGTTTCAATTCTTCCTCTGTGGTCTGACTGTCACATTATTCATCACGTGTTAATTTTCGTGATTTTCACATACCCACACACATATTATATATATATATATATATATATATATATATATATATATATATATATATATATATATATATATATATATATATATATATAGAAAAAATCCAGAAAAAACAGGATTGTTTAGTATACAATGAAATAATCACCACTTTTTTTGGTTAGTTTCTAAGAAGTGGATGTCCTG
Organism: Procambarus virginalis; assembly: GCA_020271785.1. NCBI lineage: Eukaryota > Metazoa > Arthropoda > Malacostraca > Decapoda > Cambaridae > Procambarus > Procambarus virginalis. The sequence goes on along the minus strand of WNGS01165503.1, from coordinate 13,240,292 downwards.
ATTTAATCATGGACAGAGAAAGGATTGGAATTAGGATACCCAAGGAAAGAAAAAGAAACAAAGTTAAGAAAATGCTAATCAATAAGGCAGTGAGCAGTTTGACAACTGCATATACAAAGCCAACTACCACACACAACTGGACTGTCAATATTGCCTCCTTTTTAAACTGAGATTATTGCCACATTGCCTACTTAAAGTGCATAACCTTGAAGTGAAAATGTAATATAATTCAAAATCAGATTACAGAAAGAGTTCTTGACAGGTAAAGTAACAATTGCCAGATAATATGTGGTAATAGATATGTAATGTGCCCCTGGCGTAGTTACAGGAACAGCAATGTTAATGTATGCAAGAGTACAAGAGAAACTGAAGTGTCGTTAATTTGTATAAACTACCACAATTTGCTGTGAACCTGGAGCAAAATGAGTAAGCAAACTAATATAAAGAACACATGGGAAAAATACAAGGTGTAGTGTTTTTAAATTTAGAAAACAAATAAAAAATCAATAAAAGAAAAGATAATATTAGTGCACAGAATAAAGTGAATGATAATACAGGACAAATAATTTGCAATACATAAAATTTGACCATGAATATTAAAGAAACAGAAAAAAGGGAGGGGAGGAAATTGGTAGCAAGACTTGTAAACACAGTACAGTAGAACCTTTGATCTAAATATACCACAATTGCCAATCCAAGTAACTAACACTTTAAAACACAATTGGATCCTTAACTCCACATTAGTCAACTATGAATCCAATACAGTACAGCCTTTAATATACCAGTTGACCGAGAAATAAGTAGCATCATATCTTCTGGTTCCCTTTTGCTAATCGCAGAGACCAAAAGCTAAGGTTTTGGCCTCTGGTATTCTGCTAGCTCTTTTGGAACCCTCAGGCTGAAGTGACAAGTGTAGTTATAGGATTAAAGCTATGCACATTATCCTGTCTTCCCAGTACTTTTTTTCACATGAGGATTTGAAACTTCTGGTGGATGATAAAACCATCAGCAGTTTCAAACTGACATAAGAGTGATGGGAAGATGGAACACCATGCGCATAGCTTTTTTTTTTTTTGGGTAACCACACAAGAAATTACATTTGTCACATCAGCCCTAGGAGTCCAGAATAACATACTGAAGACCAAACGTAAAAACCTTACCCCACCACCCTGACAGCTGCATGGAGCAGGATATTTGTGATCACCCACCCTGAAGAAACAACCTTCCAGAAAGAAAATGCACGAAACTCTGCAAACTATCCACCCAGCAGTTAAATCATACCCTCCCTAGTTAGAGCGGGCCACGCCTAAGTGGCAGCACGATGGGAGCTGCCATCTCATGTCAACAATGATTAGTACGGTGATTAGTCCAGAGCCTCCTCTGGACTAATCACTGTTGAAATGGGGAGAGGGCACATTAATCATTGTTGACATAAGGAGGCACTTCAAGTGCTAGGAATGAGTTCACAAGAATGAGCAGGGCAGCAGTTTGAGAACACTGCAGCAAAAGTAAAGCCAGCTAAAGCTGTTGTACAACCATACACGGAGGAAGACAGTGCAAAACCATGTGATTAAAGGTCGGGGAGAGGAGAATGACGAAGAAGTGTGTGAAGAACTCAACCCTCAGACATCCCAGAGGCTAGAGCAAGGTGGGGAAAGGGGCATGCAAATCTGTTGAACCAAGGTAAGACAGACAATGGGAAGAAAAGGAGGGGCAAATCACAAAAACAGATTTCACCAGCCTCTCCAACTCAAATTTTCTAAAAACCAAAAAGGGCCGATTTGGGACAGCCACGCTAGCATCAAGCCATAAAACACAAACAGGCAAATGAACTTAAAACGGCTACCACCTGTTGAACTTCATTTCAAAAATTAAACAGAAGATTAAGGCTCTAGTTGAGATAGGGACCCAGCAAACCCAAGTGTCACAGGCTTTGAGGCAGAGAAACCTGCACCTGGATGAGATTCTCAGTTCTTCTAGTCCCCAACTCCAGCTCAGGCTTGACTTGTGAGACTGGCTGTTGATTGAAGTGGCCTGCAGGCCCAAATATTCACTACAGCCCGGTTGGTCTGGCACTTGTTGCAGAAAACTGTCCAGTTTATTCTTTACTTCCACTTTATTTCAGCAGCATTTCTTATACTTGCTGGGAGGATAATTTACAACTGTAAACCTCTGATGCACTTCTCTAGTCTCCTTTCCAGACTGTACATTGAGAGCTTTCAGACCGTCCCAATAATTTGGGGGCTTTATACAGTGTCTTTGCATGCTGTGTGTTTTCTGAATTCCATCTTTCAGCAATATCTCCTACTCTGAAGGAGGAAAGCAAGTTTTGAGCAGTACTCAAGGCTCTAAACCAGTGATTTGAATAGTATGAGCACTGCAGTGGGATCTCTGGATTTGAGGATTCTCTTAATCCTATAATTTTTCTAGCTGATGCAATATTTGCTTGGTTATGCTCCCTATACTTTGCTTACTGGGAGGCTGTTTCTTTGATGAGGGTAATTATAAATCCTGTGCTCCATGTGAGGAGGCGACTTATTTCGAGGTGAATAGGCGGGCCACTTAGGCGTGGCCCGCTCTAACTAGGGAGGGTATGATTTAACTACTGGGTGGATAGTTTGCAGAGTTTCGTGCATTTTCTTTCTGGAAGGTTGTTTCTGTGAGGAGGCCCAGGTTATTAGGAATGCCTGGCACTAATGTGACCGTAGAGCTATCTCAGCGTAGCTAGCAAAAGGGGGGGGGGTGTTTGGCCCCCCTCTGCCCCCCCAGGCATGCACAATTCTGGGGAACTGGAGAGACAAGTCTAAGTCCACTTCGTCTTGACCAGAAACTCTCACCTACCTACACACGCCACTAATTCCATGTGCTTTGTGCTTTCAATCTTAAGTCCCAGAAGGAATATGTCGACTTCTTATGAGGTTCACAGGCAGGAGTGACTAACATTAAATATTAAGAGACGTTATAAACAGCAGTGAGATATTCAGTCTAAAAATGAAAGGCAACAAACTCCTATGTTTGTTTAACCTTTTTATTTTATGGCTTTTTACACAGAGGGAATTACATATGGTAACTCATTTATGAGTTAAAGGTTACAAGTCAACACAATGAGTGCACTAAAAATCTCATTGGAAGCAATGTACTGTAAAATTTATACAGTACTTTTATTTGTTTAAAAGAATAGTTGTTACCATAGCGTTAAACTGCTCAATTCAAAAAACTAGTCAATACATAATTATTTAAAGTTTTAAGTCAAAGTGATGATAAATTTAAGACATCACAACCTGACAGGTGGTCCAACCTGACAACAATAAGGGATCCACCAGGGATCTTTACCAAAGTAAATATAGAAGTAACATCATATATGTGAAAGTAGTAAATACTTTCAAGACGAATAAAACATACTGTATGAACTGTACTGTATATGCAATCCCACACACCACCTACCATCTGTTTGTTTATGCTTCTCGTGCGTTGTGTAGTCAACTCCGCTGCATCAGCCCATCCTAGCTATTTTATTATAAATAAAGAAAACAATAAACACCTTCAAAATTCAACTGGAGAAATATTGGATGCACAGTAAATGAACTCCCATACATAACCTACCACCTGTTTGCCCATGCTTCTCAATGTAAAGTCTCTGCTGCACTAAACATACAATGTCCTATTTCTTAATTACAGTACTTCATTTAGTGCCATTGTAACCCTAATGTCAAGCAAAGTTACTACAAAATGTAAGCATGCGTTGCAAATCAAGGGTAAAGAGGATGAAACAAAACATCACAAAGGAGCAAATTTAGCCAAGATGGCTGCACATCTTTATCTGGATAATGAACAAGAGGGTTTAATGAAAATAATAATCTTACTAGCATGATGTGTTGCATCATTAGCAAATGTAAATTACTGTTAAATATTTGATGGCTTACAAATATGAACCCAACCACCACATGTAAGTCACGTGTAAAAGGGGGTCCTACTCCTGCATATAAAATCCATTACACAAGGTTTAACAAACTGTTTCTTTCAGATAAAGGAATGTTTACCATAGTAATAAAAAGCACGCAGGCAATAAAAGATAACCAAGAAAGGAGACATAAGTATTATGTTTTCTAAACCGAGTTATAATATATATATATATATATATATATATATATATATATATATATATATATATATATATATATATATATATATATATATATACTGTATATATTACAAGAAGCAAATAAAATATAATTACCAGACACATCTACAACAATCAAGAGGCTGAGAGAGAGACAGACAGAGAGAGAGAGACACAGACGCGCCAAGTGATTAATCACTTTACTGTGGAGCAAGATGCTGAGTAGCACTGTGTGTAAACCAAGAACACTGGAAACAATCTGCAGAATGATATGATCTAAATATGGAGTAAATTACCAGGATTAGATTGTCGTGGAACAATGGTGTACAAATGCTGGCGATTATCAACCATGATGGATGACAAATGCACGATGATGGTATAATAAATGGATGGTAGTGTTAAGTAAATTCCTAGTGAATGTGGAAGTAGATGAGCAAGGATAGAAAGGTATGGAATGAGGCACTGCCATGACTGACATGTGTGTGTGATGGCACTAGTTTAACCTGATACTACAAAACAAAGTACAGAAGGGGTTATTTAGATGCACGTGTCACACTGAACACCTTTAATCTTTTTAATTTTTTTTCTATACTGCTATTATGGTCTACAGAAAAAGAGCAATAGGGTAATTAATGTCTACAATCAAAATGACCAACACCACTACCATTTCCCACTTTTACAGGGTGGGAGGTATCAGTCCCAAAATAAAGAACATTAAATAATGATTGACACTCTTTCAGTCTTTTTCTAGCATATCATATCAGAAATGCTTCAAAACATCATGAAACATTCTTACACACAATACACATGTGCACCTTACACACTGGGTTACTTAAAATCACATTATAATTAACCCTAAAATGGCACAAACTGCATAAACAGCATATGATTTTGGTCTACCTGCCTGCACAGCGCATACCATATACAGGCATACCTCAGTTTAAGAGTTTAATTGGTTCCTGGAGACGCCTCGTATTCCGAAAGCTCGTATTCTGAAGCTAATTTCCCCATAAGAAATAATGGGAAATGAATTAATCCGTTCCTGACTACCCCAAAAACCCCATATCAAACTAAATTTTTATACCTAATTCATCTAAATAAACCTACAAAACTATGTTCAAGTTATTACTTACCTTAATGTTGAATGCTGTAAGCGTATGGAAGATGGTGAGGAGGGGGAAGGAGGAGAGGAGTTACTGTTTGGAAGGGGAGTCCCCTTCCATTATCACATCAGGCAGTGAGGACTTCACTGGTATGCACACACTGGCACATTTTGCCTGCATACCACTAGGACTTGATTGTCTTACTAAGAATTTGTCTAAAGACACTTGTTTTTCCCTACATTTTAACACTTGTCTGTAGTAAGACATCACATTATCATTTAAAAGGTCAATGCAATGGCCTGCTACAGCTTTATCTGGGTGAGTTTTTTCAACAAAACTTTGCAGTTCTTCCCATACTTCACACATTTTCTTAATCAAGAAGGGACATCCTCTACTGCCTCTACTCACAGCTATTTTCTTAGGTTGAACCTTATCAATGGCTTTCTTGAGACCCATGGTGAGATATATAATAAATTGTATAGTCAAATGACCAAAAATCCAACAAAACACTGAAAATCCAGGTGAAGAATTTATGTGGGATAGTCACTGGGCGCGAGACACTGGTAAACTGAGGGGCGGAGGGGCGACGATCGCTGAACCACCACGCGCTAGGTCGGCCTGTACGCGTATCAACAAACTCGTGTCCCGAGGTAACCCTCGCGTTCCGAGACATATTTTCCGAGGAAATCCTGCTCGTCTTCCGAAAAACTCGCATACAGGGACACTCGCATTCCGAGGTACCACTGTACAGTATATATATTTATTTTATGATTTAAGTACTGCGTAAGATTTAAGTCATGTGGCTACATAGGGTTCACATCAGACTCTCAGGATCCAGTAAACAGGCTTCATTAAAACACTACCATGCTGTAAACGGGGCATCAATACACCGCCTGAAGCATCTAGTAAACATCAACCATCTTGGGAGGGAAAAACATCGTGGGTGCAAGAGCCTCAGTACTAACACAACCACCATAAATAGCACTTGCAGCAGCAGCACACAGCATCACCATGTGGCCTTGCACTACATTATCATTCACAATGAAATACCTAGGATAACAAGAATTTGACAGTGACAGAATATCCTGCAAGTGATACTGTACAAGAAGCGTAACAATGACATGCACATTACAATGTTCTCTGCACGAGGCCTAGTACGTCACCAAATATACACACACACAATGGGTTTATGTGCATTTCCATCATACAAGAGGTCCCCATACTACTTTGGAATATGAAGATATGGAAAATGATTAATTTTCAGGATTCTGATGATAGCAGTGTTTTGGCTAGTTAGCAGTGTGTGCATAGAGATAAACAGCACTTTGCTTTGTCAGGTGCCAAGAGTGGGGGTTAGGTTGTATGTGGACAACTGCTTCAGAGACTATGACACCCAAAAAAAAAAAAAAAAAAAAAAAAAAAAAAAAAAAAAAAAAAAAAAAAAAAAAAATTAATGTGTGCCGTTAGAATTAGATGCAAAATGTGTGGGGCTAAGCTGTGCTTGGATCACTTGTTATGAGATTATCACTTCAGAATGACTTTGTGGCTCATAGTGGTGCATAAACATGTTGACAGTTATATAAAATGTGTACAGTGTGAAACAGAAAAAATGGTATTACTTATACTTGTAAGAATATAATTATGGTGCATACATTAGTAACAAATATACTTGTGCATATCAATTTATATATAAGGAATGTGGAACATTATGTTATAACAGCCCATAGATAATTGTACTAAAAAAATGACAGCTTAAAGTATGGGGAAAAAATTAATTAAATGTTTACAGCAAATCAACCCCTATTCAGGAGGGACCCGGCCCATATTTTGCTTCATCAGTGATCAAGATTTAATGCTGTGGTCAAAACTTCTTCACTTCACTACACCCAAGTAATTGACTTGTTAATTTTATTTCAACAATTATAGAAAAGATTTTCTTAATTTATTTTTCTTGTGAACAGGGGGTTATAACTTTGTGCCACTGAAGGGTTAAGAGAAATGGAGAACCTTTCAATTATTCAACTAGTGATTTACATGGATTATGTCCAAGATTAAGTTGTCAACCCTATTCATATACTGTATCAGTGCACAAGGCCCTACTGCTCAACCTCCATATAATATCTCTACAAATGTTGAATATGTTTATGATAATCCATAACATTTATATTAAAATTTCTGTCAGTTGAACAATTGTTGCTGTTTAGGTGCATGGGCAGGTGGACTGGGGGTGGAGGGAGGGAGGGATGTCTAGCTAGCTTCTGGGTGCTTGGGCATCCTGGAGGTAGATCGTTATGTTGGAGTTTGCTTATCTGACATGCAGGGATTTTGTGGGGAGAGCTTGTTGGTCAGAAGATGTTAATGTGGGTAGGGCAGTCAGTGGGATAGATAAGTAGGGGAAGGTGTTACTGTGTTACAAACAAAACATTTACTATGCTGATTCTTCCCCCCTACTTACACTCTCTCACATTGGATCTTATATTGTATACTCTATTTGCTATATATAAGCAAATTTATCATTCTATTGGCCCCACTTTTATGTTAATGTAGCGAACTCGAGCTGCATGTTTAGTAACCTGCTACTTGCTTATTCACTCGTTCGTCAAACCTGACACTTGCTTATCCACACATGCATCCAACCTTCCACCTGCTTATTTTTGAGAAGAGCAATGGTCCAACATAATTTAATATAAATTTAATAACTCCTGCTACATGGCTTGGATAGAGCAGACCGGCCCAGACATGTACATTGCCAGATTTCCTCACCCCATCACAGCCAATGCATGTAACATACAATTTGTATTTCCTTTCCATGATCAGGGAACACATTTTAACAATATAAAGAACAAAAATTTTTTTTTTCTTGTGCACAGGGAAAAGGGGGGGGGGGGGTTGTCAAGCTATTAATAGCTGTGCACCCCAGGGGTTAACCCAAATAGGAATTAGGGTTAAAAAGTTTTACCAAATAAGAAACTACAGAATGTTTGAATGTTAATTTTTAAGACGGATAATTCAAATGGATTGTCCATGTGGTTCATATTACCAAGCATTGATAGTATTGGTCTTTTTATAGTAACGGAATATCAATAGCAGATAATGCACTATTGGTACACCTTTAAGATTGATATAGATATTTATTTATATTACACACACACATACACACATTTTTATATGTATATACAAATACAATATATTAAATACAAAGTTCCATTAACAAACGTATAGAATTTTGAACCTTGTTACTCAAACTAAATCCACAAAATTGTACCTGTTGGATGCAGCGATGAAGGATGGACTCGTGAATAATCTCCAGCTTGCCAAGCTCTCCAATGAAACGGAGGTTGCCGACCATCTTGCGTTTTGCTGCTGTTCGTTCTTCCTCTTGTTCTGGGGTGAGGACCGCCTCCTCCGATCCGTCCCATGCCTCCGAGGCACGTCGCCGACGCTCGAATTCATCCTGTAGGCAAACAAGCAAGCACATTTTAACCCTTCAACTGCGCATCGCATCATATGATGCTTTGACCAACTTGCAGTAAATTGCGCATTGCATTATGTGATGCTTTGGAGTACTACGCAAGATTTAAACGGCCCGCGGATACACGGGGTTCACCACACGGTTGGAACAAGTTGGGGGAGAAGGTGGTGGAGGCCAAGACCGTCAGTAGTTTCAAAGCGTTATATGACAAAGAGTGCTGGGAATACGGGACACCACGAGCGTAGCTCTCATCCTGTAACTACACTTAGGTAATTACACCATCAGGGCTCTTGTAAACAGACGCAATTTTTAAAAAAATCGTGGGCCAAACTCCAGGTGTTAGGAGCCTCAGTATCGAGTGAGCTACCAAGCTGACGCACGCAGCATGAACTCACAGCACTGCTGTTCAGCTTGTGACCACAGCATCACCTAAAAATGCCATAATATACTTGTTCATGNACACTTTACACTTTACTTCATCTAGATCACTATACAAGCCAAACTGCCAGAGATACTTGTAGCCAAGTCTTATACGAGCGTGACAACATCTGTTAGTCTACTGACTTTGTTACTTGCCCCATACACATGTTTTACTTCACACATTTCATTGTGATGAACAATGGACCTGCTAGTTCCAGTTTGCACAGTTCACTTTCTTCAAATTCATCCAGGAGTTCTGTCTAATGACATTTTTAAGGGACCTATTTGATAACTCAAGATTCCGTTCAATACTGTCTTTGTTTACTGCAACCTTAGCAGGGCGTCAACTTTGTCATGTTCCTGCAGGCCAATGTGAGAAGGAATCCACAACATTTTTATATTTACCCTCTTGCTAAGTATTCTTATATATATCTACGGCTAGCTTCCAAGACAGCACGTTATTACTGATTGCAAACTGTTTATTGCTCGTAGTGAGGAAAGGGAGTCTGAAATAATTAAGCTGTCTACTTCAGTGTTGTCAATAATTTCGAGTGCTACCAGTATCGCTACCAACTCGGCTTGCATTAGTGGACACCCAGTTACTAATTTCTTACCTGCTGCCTTGACCTGACCCTCCTACCATATATTGCCTGTACCTTCATCTCTCTTTCGCGGCTGATTATGGTCCAGGACAGACCAGTGATGTCATTCTTCACTTTCTGATGTGTTGTTTGGACATAACATGTTTTTACCATTTGTTATAGAGCTATCACTAAATCCTCCTATCTTTTCGCACTCCGTCATATAGTGACAGAGGGTGTGCGAATAATTGTGTTGTCACAGTTTCATTTGGTCAGGTCTACATCAGCAAGTAATGAAAATTCTCATGGAATATGGGGAGTCCAAGGCGAGCAGCAGTAACATTTAGGAGTCTGCTGATTTTATTGGATGACCCATAGATGTGTGGCTCTTCTTACAAGATAGTATGATGATAGATGGAACTCATAGTGTAGATTTCACTTTGACTCAAATATACACGATTTTCTTGATGTTCTTGGTGTATTATTGTTCTCAAGTGCTTAAGGACAATCCAAAGTTATGCTAAACTCCTTTCTTGAAGGCAGATTGTTGAGTAACTCATCAGCTCCATCATGCATTCAGAGCCAACATCTTAATTTTGTTATTTATTGTACCTTGTTTTATAAATATGTACATTTACTATCGTATGTATTACAAGAGTATAAACACAGGATGATACCTGACTATGAAGGACGCGCAGCACGCCTGGGGACACGCCGCTGCTAGACTCCGGGATGGGGAACTCCAGCCGGTCCTTCACGGGCGGCGCGGGTGCCGTTGTTCATGTTCCTGGCGCGCGCGCACACACACACACACGCACACACACACACACACACACACACACACACACACACACACACACACACACACCACACACACACACAACACACACACACACGCACGCACACACACACACACAACACACACACACACACACACACACACACACACACACACACGGGGAACACGTTGTCAACACATTAGTATGAACATATATTAGGTTTCTGGATTAATAAAATACTGTATACAATTACTGTATATTGCATAATTATAAACTGGTACTAAAACTAGAAACCTTCACACTATCATAATATAACATCCTTAAGCTACATTAGTATCTTAGTTAGTTCATTTATTATGCGACCGCTGTCCTCTTACAAATTACGGCTGAATTGGCCGTTTGCCCGTATGGCCGAAACTGGACGTAATTTTAAAATGAAAAAAAAAATGAAAATAAATTTTGGATTTTTTTTTCTTCAAAGCAGTAAGTTAAGGATCCTCTGGTAGGTTAGGTGGGCAGGAAATTCTTAACCACCGTGCTGCGCAGAGTTTATTGAGAAATTCCCCAGTGCGCATGAATGAAGTGTTCCCAAAAAATTATTTTTTCTTCGTAAAATGATACATTCCCTTCCCTGAACATGTCTATGTAAAAATAAATACCAAATTCCACTTACTTTGGCTGTAGGACGTGGACAAAGTGCGCTGTGGCGTCATCAGGGCCTGGTCGCCCGTGCGTGACTCGCCCAGACACGGTCGCGCGGGCCATTCAAGCACCGGGTGTTGCCACAATATATTTTCAATTATTGTTTTATGTATTTCCAATGCGGTTTTTTTTATGTTTTTTATCGTATATGATGCATATTTGTGTCCTTTACAATATGCATACAGTAGAACGTTCATATGTTCCATGGAACTGTGATACATGTGTCAGTAATGTGTCCACAATAAATGTTATTGTCGCAATATTACCTGTTAAAATTCACTAAAATTACAATATGTACAGTTTCACACACTATTTACACAGTAACACACTGTATTACACACTCAGTACTTCGGAAGTGAATAATAATCAACGAAGTAGTAGCCATGGTACACAGTGCGACTTCGCTCTCAGTGCACCAGGTACAGATAATTTTCGCTGCTTGTTTCTTCATTCTGTGTGCTTGCAAATAACGCACTACACCCTTGGCTTTAGTACTTGTAGGTTGTATGTAACCAAGCTTGTAAAGCATAAGGTAGTATTGAAAAGATCATAGGAAAAGATCATTTGTAAGATAGTCTTGAAAAGATCGTTTGTATGGTCCCACACAGGAAGAGATTCAGCATACCTCAAGAGTGTCCATCAGTCAGGAAGAGATTCAGCTAGACTCAAGAGTGTCCATCAGTCAGGAAGAGATTTAGCTAGCCTCAAGAGTGTCCATCAGTTAGGAAGAGATTCAGCTAGCCTCAAGAGTGTCCGTCAGTTGGGAAGAGATTCAAGCATCCTTGAAAATATCTATGGAAAACCAAAATGGAACCGCTAACACTGTTCATCTATGCCATTTGTATCAGATGCATCATCACTGAACGCAGAATACGATTCATCTAAGTATCATCTAAATAAATAGCATAGGATTGCAAGAGTGACGCTCAGAGCCTCAACTGGATACGCTCGCTGTATCGTCCTCATAGGTGCTGTATCACTTGCATCCGACCTTTGTGTTAGGTCCTTATTGCGCCTGGCTTCCCCAACATTATGACCCTTATGTTCTTCAAACAATAAGGTTTGAATTTCACCGACAGAGCATTATCTTCAACACCGCGTCGGACAGGTGTTTGGGAGCCAGAGGCGCGTGCTCCACCCATGGTTGCTCATTCAGTACTAACCCAGCCAGCAGCCCCAGGGCATTCTGGGATTTTTTTCCAAGATGGCTGCCTCTCACTGGAGGTCCTAAGAGTCCATTTCGTGCACAACCAACCTCGTACACATTTAGAATTGGTTACGAAAAATCAAAAAGAGTTTTCTCGGTTGGCGCAGTTTCCCGCCGACCGAGAAAACTCGGTTGGCCCAGTTAAGTGGTTTCAAAACGCCATGAAAAATGTTAATTGAAAGTTTCCTCTCCTAACCTTTCCGAGTAAGCCAGATGTCTCAAACAGAAAACGGGACAGTACATCACATTCATGAGCCGATTTCATTTAAAATTACATCCATTTTTTACCATAGCGTGCATACGAGCGAAAAGCGACGTTATTTTTAAGAGAACGGGTTGTATAATGGGCTCAGGGACTGAACCCAAACAGCTCATTTAGCTAAGCAAGTTACAATCTTCATGAGCTAGTTCCAAATTCAATGCACATCGTCCGTCACATCAACAATGGGCTCGATATCGACCACAAGTTCAGTTTCTAAATTAAGCAACTGACATATGTGGAGAGTTAGTGACACAATTGATATGTTTGTCCTGCACACCGCCCCCCATCCAGTGGGCAGCGGTGGATAGGTTACAATCACTCAGTTACTACCTACAATGTGAGAATGTGAGCTTATTAGATCACCGAGTGTTATTACTATGGTTTCAGTAATTGTCATTGCAAGTGCGTTGCAATAGGTTGAACCATGTTCTAATTAAGTGTTATTAGATGACAGAGTGTTGTGTTACTGTGTCGTGGTTGAACTCATCAGTGTGACGAGTACAGGGTGTATATTGGGTTGTCATCCAAGTCCAGTATTCAGTGAGGGCGTAACGTCACCAACGGAACACCCATTGCTTGTCAGGAACTGTCTTGCAAGACAGTATGGGTAACAGAGAGACGTTTGGGTTAATTATCTTTCCAAGGGACAGCTGTATTGGTCGGTCAAAGGATTGGGGCCAATCTATTGGCTGATAGCCAATCTATTGGCTGATAGCCAATAGATTGGCTATCAGCCAATGTTTATTCAAAAGAAGGTATGTATAAAGAACATAAGAGACAATTCTAGGGACAGGAGTTACATATACTAATGAAGCTATAATTATAGAAAGCGTTTCCCGCAAAAAGAAAAAAACACTGTTTCCCGTCTAGAAAACAAAAAGAATTAAACGTGTGAGGGGTAGAACACTTTAATAGCAAAAGAGAAGCTAACAAAATAAGAACATTCAAGGAAAATAAACAAATACAAAAAAGGGTGATAGCTAGGGATAAGAAGCCTAGACTATTACATTATGGAGTCAGTAGTTATGTAGCTAGTAAAATAAGTAACATGACCAATGCAACTGTTACCTGAAGTAAGCAGAAGACCAAATTAGAAGATTTTTGGGCTGTGTGCGGATGGCAGCCTTGGTGTAGTCCTTGAGGATACGTGGGAGAGCGGCCGGCACCCTGGCCTCTCCCATGGTTGACACCACCATGCTTGGCCGCGCTTCTCGCTCCTACACGCCCCTTCACCCACAACGTGACCACCACCGTGGGATTTAGTTTCTTATCAAGCGTATAATACCACAAGTTCTAAGTACATAGACGCTTCGGTTTTGCCTGGGATTGAAGAACAGAATTGGGTCATATTGCAATTATGTAACAGAAATGTTCATATAGTAACATCTATTTTGAAATACACACATACACGGGGCCTCGCGGCTGAGTGGACAGCGCTTGGGGGTCGTAGTCCTAATGGCCCAGGTTCGATTCACGGCGGAGGCGGAAACAAATGGGCAGTTTCTTTCACCCTGATGCTGTAACACCCAAGACCCCCCCCCCCCCAAGAATTCACACCCAGGGAAGCCTTCTCTAAGAGGTCAGCCCAGATGACCTCTGGATCGTCTTGCAAAGTTAATGAAAATATTTCTGGCTAGTCTTAGTTAGCTAGTTTCAAATAGATGATATGAATAATCTTGTCAAACATTTTAGGAGGATTATGTCTCTCAGCGATCTGTGTCAACACCCAGGGACCTACCCCTTTCGGCCAGGTCAGAGGTCAGCCACACTCCCATAATTAATATTTCCCCTTCTTGAAGAGGTGTATGGTGGTTGTCCACCATCTTAATGGCAAATTCTTGAGTGTTTGTGCACGTGTGGGTGGACCTCTTACAAGCCTCAATGTAGGTTAGCAACACCAAATCGTCCCCCCCACCTTTCTCCAGCTGATAGGTGGTGTGGCAGTTTTTGGGGCAGATATGGAAAGTTTAACATGGGTTTATGGGTTTATTGAGAACAAAATATGATACTCGGTACCACATTACCCCTATAATCGGTACCCATGTCTGCTATTTTTAAACAATGCTGTTTGTCGACCAAATTGTATTTTTGCTGTTTTTCTGCCATGGTCCCCCCTTTTTTATTTTTATATTTTCTCAACACATTTTATACTTTAATCTCAATTAGTATTAAGTTTTAGTCTTTAGTGTTTTTCCTGCCCGAAACGCTTTGCGTAATAGTGGCTTTAGGCGTTGTATGTACTAGCTCTATCTATAAATTCATCAATATTTGTATCACCCCTCGTATGTATGCACTTTACCTGAATAAACATTTAAATTTGAATTTTGATTTGAACATTTTGATATTCACCAAACTATAAATCCCTACCCTAACACTGGCAAATGCTTAGAAATCACACATGGAAAAATATCGAAGATCACACACATTATCTTCTGGGTCCAGCTCTACGACCTGGGTAAGTCTGTCTGTCTCCTGAGGCTCACACTGCCTCTATCCTCCTGCACTTTTTCTAACTTCCCTACAGGGGCGTTAGGGGAGCCCCTGTAAGGGATTTAGACCATTTTCCCATCCCTGTTACCTTTTTCTATTTTCACCCCTCTCTTTCCTTCCCTAGATGGCAGTTTGTCAAGGCTGACTGGAACCTATTCAAGTTCAAGTATGTTTATTGAGACAAGAAAGAAATACATCTCAAAGGGATAGAGTAGTTTAGGCTATTTCTACCCCCCCCCCACTTGAAGCTATTCACCCTTCGTACTACTCTCTCCGACCTCTCCCTCGCACCCTCCTCCTTTTTCATGACACCGTCTTCAACGCTTCAACGTCCGCTCTATTCCTTGCTCTACCTCCCGGAGCAGGCAGAAGTGCGTTCCCTGGTGGAATGTGGACTGTGCTCGGGCTGTCCGCTGTAAGCGTGCAGCCTGGAAGAAATACCGACGCCGGCAGACAGCTGATTCTTTTATTTTGTTTTGGAAGGCAAGTGTGGTGGCCCGTAGGACCATCCGTACAGCTAAACGTGAGAGTTGGAAATCTTATGTTTCCACCGTTACGTCCGATACTCCTCTGCCGCAGATCTGGAAGAAAATCTGCAAGATAGCGGGTAAGCTCGTTCCAGATGTCTCACCGGTCCTTCACCTCCATGATACTCTTGTGGCTGGACCCAGTGAAGATCGCGACCGAACTGGGTTCTCACTTTTCTACTGTTAGCTCTGGTTCTCATCTTCCTCAATCCTTCCTTCTTCGTAAGCCCGTTCTTGAATCTCATCCCTTAGATTTCTGCACTCATCTCCTCCTTCACTATACCGATCCCTTCTCTCTTTGAACTTCAGTCTGCCCTGGCCCTCTGCGGTTCTACGGCAGCGGGCTAGGATGACATTCATTATGAGATGTTTCACCATCTCCCTCCGTGCACGTCTCGGTATTTACTGAATCTGTAAAACCAGGTCTGGGAGTCGTCGTCAGTTCCTGAGGACTGGCTCGATGCCGTTGTACTCCCTATTCGGAAACCAGGGTCTCTCGGGACATCCCCCAAGGACTTCTGCCCTATTCCCCTCACGAGTTGTGTCTGCAAACTCTTTGAACGAATGATCAATGTTCATCTGATGTGGTTCTTGGAACGCTTTCACCACCTCTCCCTTTCTTAATTTGGTTTTCGCAAGTGCGGCAGCATGACTGTTATCCTGGTGAACTTGAAGGTCAATATACGAACTGCATTTGATCATAAGACATCTAGTGTTGCTGTACTTTTTGAACTGGAAAAGGCTTATGACACCACCTGGAGATACCATATTCTGTCCCAACTTCGTTCTTTTGGCTTTCGTGGTAATCTCCCTCTCTTCCTCCAAAACTTCCTCTCTCGTCGTTCCTTCAGAGTGAGGCTTGGTGCCACTCTCTCTGCCTCTTTTCGGCAATACGAAGATGTACTCCAAGGTAGTGTTCTGAGCACTACTCTTTTTTCCTGTTGCCCTCATTGGTCTTCTTTCCTCCCATCCTTCTGGCCTTGTGTAATCCCCTTGTGTACAAAGATTCCGTTCAGCTTTTGAGGTTAATCTTTGGCACTCGTTTCCCTTGGTCGCCCCATATCTCTTACCTCAGAGTTAAATGCTCTAAGGCCCTTAACCTACTTAAGGTTTTGTCTCATACTTCTTGGAGAGCGGATAGGCGCACACTTCTCCCTTTACATTCCTCTCTCGTACTGTCTAAACTCGATTATGGTTGCCTTGCTTACTCGTCTGCTTCTCCTTCTACTCTTTGCCGTCTTGATGCTTTGCACCATACTGGGTTGCGCCTCAGCTCTGGTGCCTTTCATTCGACTCCTACCCTTAGCTTGTATGTTGACACTGGCTTCCTGTCTCTCCAGGACCGCCCTGATCGCTACTGTCTTCGATACCTTACGCGGTCCTTACAACACCCTCACTCTCGCCTATGTCGTGCTTTGACTTTTATCCCTTCTGTAGTTCCAGTCCCCCCTTCACCACCTCCCTCTTTCTGTCCGGTTGCCTCGCCTACAAAATTCTCTTTCAGTTAGTATTAACAATATTTCTCCTCGTGTTGTTCCGTCATTGCCCCCGTGGAGGGTCCCCCTTCCCAAATTTTGTAAAGCCCTCACCCACATCACTAAAGCTTTTATCCCTCCTACAGTTCTGAAACGCCTTTTCCTTGAACACTTTTCTTCACACTCCCGCTCCATTTCCATCTTCAACTGATGGGTCTAAGTCTGCGGACGGTGTAAGCTACTCTGTTGCTTTTCCTGACCACACCTATATGTGTCGCCTACCTACGGAGACTAGCATCTTCACAGCAGAACTATTATGCTATTCTCTATACTCTTCGTCTACCGCTTTCTCGCTGTCAATCCTCCTTTGTGGTTGTAGTTGACTCTCGCAGTGCCCTCATGGCTCTGGAGTCCTTTCATCCAGTCCACCCGGTGGTAGTCGAGATTCAATATTGGCTGTTTCTTATCTCCAGGAGAGTTAAGATAGTAGTTTTGCTGGGTTCCCAGCCATATTGGTGTCTCCTCAAATGAGCGTGCGGACGCTGCCACTAAGGAAGCTATCCGCACTTGTCCCATCTCCCGTAAAGGTATTCCTTATTCCGACTTTTACCCAGTTAATCATTCCTCCATCCTTGCCCATCTTGAGGTTATCTTGAGATGATTTCGGGTTTTTTTTTTTAGTGTCCCCGCGGCCCGGTCCTCGACCAGGCCTCTACCCCAGGAAGCAGCCCGTGACAGCTGACTAACACCCAGGTACCTATTTTACTGCTAGGTGACAGAGGCATAGGGTGAAAGAAACTGTGCCCATTGTTTCTCGCCGGCGCCTGGGATCGAACCCAGGACCACAGGATCACAAGTCCAGCGTGCTGTCCGCTCGGCTCCATTGGCAGGGTTGTTGGTCTTCTGTTACTAGTAACAAACTACGTACCCTTAAGAGTAGTGTGTCCCTGCGGCCTCCTGCTACCACCGTAACCGGCGGTGGGAAACGGCTCTGGCAAGGTTGCGTATGGGCCATACATGCTTAACTCATGGACACAATGTAGCACCGCCCTGTTTCTTATTGTCCCTCTTACAGTCGTGCATATTCTTGTTGAATGTCTTGACTTCCAGGACAAGCGTGTTTCTTGCTTTCTGATCGTCCCTCGCGGTCACTTGTCCCTCGATAGAATTCTTGGTGAATCAGATACTTTTGATATCGTTTGCCTTATGCGTTTGTGTTCTCGTATTGGCATCCTTGGTGATATTTAGCGCCCTCTGATTATTCCGCACATTTGATGGTGCTACATAGCTTTCCCGGCTTGGTGCCTTCTTTTTATAATTACTTACTTACCTCGCAACTGGTTTCTACCTAGTGCTTGAAACTCGCACAGTATCTAGTGCTACCCAATCCCCCAATATATGGGGGATTGTAAATTGTTATATCCCCAACTTTACCATTGTAATCACTGCTGTTATCTTATATCGTGGTTGTTATACTGAACACATAGTTTTCTGCATTATACCTTAAAATAATCCTCAAATTATGCAACAACGTACCTGTGGATAACCCTTAAATTTACTCTAATGTACCTACTAAACCTGTCAAAATTTCATATACAATGTATTTTTATACTTTCTTACAAAGTACCTGTAAACACTTGTTTAAGTTTACTAGGAATTACCTTCTTAAAATTATCTGTTAGATTAAGGACCTGCCCACGTGCTAGTGGCTTTACAAGACTGTAAAACATCAATGCTCTGTACTCTCATAATCCCAATGTACCTTCTTGTATATAAATAAATAAATCAAAATAAAATAAATAAGGTAGGGCGGCGAAAGAAGAATATATGGTGCAGTGTCTAAGTAGTTATATAAATTGGTGCCTGCAGTATTCTAGGTACCTCTACTGTGTGATGGTACCTCTACTGTGTGATGGTACCTCTACTGTGTGATGGTACCTGTACTGTGTGATGGTACCTGTACTGTGTGATGGTACCTGTACTGTGTGATGGTACCTCTACTGTGTGATGGTACCTCTACTGTGTGATGGTACCTCTACTGTGTGATGGTACCTGTACTGTGTGATGGTACCTCTACTGTGTGATGGTACCTCTACTGTGTGATGGTACCTCTACTGTGTGATGGTACCTCTACTGTGTGATGGTACCTCTACTGTGTGATGGTACCTCTACTGTGTGATGGTACCTCTACTGTGTGATGGCACCTCTACTGTGTGATGGTACCTCTACTGTGTGATGGTACCTCTACTGTGTGATGGTACCTCTACTGTGTGATGGTACCTCTACTCCATGTGTGGTGGTTAGCATTGAGATCGCCTGTAACAATGATTAGGTGTCGTAATTGATCACGATAGAATTCCAGTTCATTTAAGTTTATTGTTCCACCTAGGTTGAATATACCCAGAAAGGAAATATGTGTACCATTGTAAGGTATTAAGCATGCTAACGTTTCTAGTTTATCGTTCACAAAATGAGAGTGTTACAGGCTTACACGTCATATTAGTGTAAACCCGGGCCCTTAGGACTACGACCCCAGAGCGCTGTCCACTCAGAAGCGAGGCCCCTTGTGTGTGTGTGTGTGTGTGTGTGTGTGTGTGTGTGTGTGTGTGTGTGTGTGTGTGTGTGTGTACTCACCTAGTTGTGCTTGCGGGGGGTTGAGCTCTGGCTCTTTGGTCCCGCCTCTCAACTGTCAATCAATTGGTGTACAGATTTCTAAGCCTACTGGGCTCTATCATATCTACACTTAAAACTGTAGATATGTAGGTATCTGTAGATAAAATAAAACAAATATTTTTTCGGCACCTTTGTTTCCTTAGTTTGAATCTGTGTCATGTTCGTGAAGTTGCTGGTTTCAGGAATTTCTCTGTCAATTTGGTCGATTCCTTTTAGTATTTAGTAAGTGGTGATTATATCACCTCTTATTCTTCTATCTTCTAGCTTTGGCATGTTTAACGCCTCTAGTCTCTCCTCGTAACTCTTGTTGTACAGTTATTACCTAATTTGACAGGTTCATCAGCACTGACCTTCCCTTGTGTGTTGATACCGAGGCTGCTGCTGCCGCTCTTGGAATAAACCGAGAGCTGTCGTCCCCGCTGTTGGAATACAGTAAACAGCTGCCGTCCAGTCCGTCCCCGCTGTTGGAATACAGTAAACAGCTGCCGTCCAGTCCGTCCCCGCTGTTGGAATACAGTAAACAGCTGCCGTCCAGTCCGTCCCCGCTGTTGGAATACAGTAAACAGCTGCCGTCCAGTCCGTCCCCGCTGTTGGAATACAGTAAACAGCTGCCGTCCAGTCCGTCCCCGCTGTTGGAATACAGTAAACAGCTGCCGTCCAGTCCGCCGCCGCCGCCACTCTCCTCCAGGAATGCGTGACGTCATCAGTCAATACAGGGCGCATGCACCTCTAACATTTGCAATTGACTACTTTTTACGTTTACATTGAGAAATGAAGAGGAAATGTCCGCCGACAGGTTTAATACATTAATAATATCGAGTATAAATCCCAGCGATAGTACTATGTGGAAGATCGGGCAGTTACTGTTACCTCTATAAATTACGTCCCTGATACTAATTTATTATATTGCTGTAGTGGAGGACGCATTGGCGGGTGGCTCAATCTACATATGTTTACGTGTACGTATTTGGTTTATTAGACACAAAGAATTTGGCGTTTTTTTGTATATTTATTTAGTATAGTGTTGGTTACAGTAGTCGGTTTCTTGGCAATGTAGTTTAGTGTCGTAGTAATCGCGACGAAGCCTGCTATGCAGATAACATCCTTGTACATACTAAAACCCACCGCGAAATGCAAACAATCTTAAAATTGTATACATACAGCCTGTGAGAGCCTAAGTCTTTTAATCAACGCTGCTAAAACTAAGGTATTTAACAGACAAATTGGTAATTGCAAAAGTGGACCACGGAAGCTTAAGATAGATAACGTACCAATTGACTGTCAATTGTGTAACTAGCTTCAAAAGATTGTCACTTGCTTAGCTAAACGAACTATAGGGTTCTGTTCCTGAACGAATTATGTGCCTCGGTGGGCGGTTCCACCACCGCCCACGGAATGGGTATGAGGTGCATAATAAAGAAAGAAATTGAATTATCCCTTGTACCTTAACTACAGTCAATAAGTTACATCAACAATGTAGAGAGACTCAAGGCTTTCAGAATTGAAGTGGGGTACAGCCCTAATTACGGTGTTAATATTAGAATAGCAAAGATGATGTACAAACGTCTATTGTGGGAAAGTTACTCGAATCGATAATTGCAAATACCAATCGTATTCATCTTGAAAAACCCAAGAAATGATTCACATGGTTTTACAAATGACTATTCATGTTTAATAAATTTGATATTTTATTCCGGCATAGTTGAGGCAGTCGAGTGGTAAGGTTTGTGATGTTGTGTACCTTGACCTTAGCAAAGCTCTTGATACAGTGTCACATGAAAAACTGGTTAAAAATATAGAGGTTCATGGTATTAGGGGTGCTATATTAAGTTGGATTAGGGCATGGCTATACCAAAGGAAAGAGTGTTAGTATAAATGGAGTTAAGAAAGACTGCGAAAATGTTGTAGGTGGAGTGCCTCAAGGCTCTGTCCTGGGACCTGTTATCCATAATACATATATGTACATATATGTACATTTATGTACATATAAATGATTTAGATTCAGGTTTAAGCAGCAACATCTGCAAATTTGCAGATACAAAAATCGGGAGGGAAATAAACACGAAAAAAAAGACTTTGCTATCACTTCAAGGCGATCTAAATAGTGTTTTAAAATGGTTAAGAAGATTGGTAGATGCAGTTTAATGGTGACAAATTTAGTTTTGAGGCTGGATAGTGATGATAGTTACAAGATACGAGCTAGATGGTGCCGAGATTGCGAAAGGGATCTTACGAAGTAGAACTGCGAAAGGGATCAGTTATGATTAAGATTTTAAAACCAAAAAATCAACGCATAGATGTTCGTAATAAGGCAAATAGGACCTAGGGATTTATTAATCGAAGCGTTAGTAACAAAACACCTGGTGGCATTTATTTCTTGCTCTAGTTAGGCCCCATTTAGATTATGTAGTTCAGTTTTGGTCGTCGTAGCATAGAATGGATATAAATTCACTTGAACGTGGCCAGCGTAGGATGACAAAGTTAATTCCCCAAATTAGAAACCTATCATATGATGATAGATTAACAAAGCTTAAATTGCATTCTCCAGAAAGGCGAAGAGTTAGAGGTGACATGATAGGGAAGCATGACAGTGGCTATGCTGGAATTCATAAGCCCGTTTCTAGAAAAACTTTAATGAACTCGCAAACGCGTGAAACATTGGAATCATCAGAATATGACAAATATTTAGCTCATGCAGGTGGACCAAACTAGCCTTTGAAGAAAGGAACAGAAGAGTGGGTTCTTTACCAACCAGTTAGGGGTCATATAAGATGTCACTGCCAAGGAAGTAGCAGAGAATCAAGAGAATTTGAATAGGAAGGAGGAAGCTGAAGACAGTAGAGAAAAAAAAGTAATTATCAAAAGGCACCAAACCGGGACCGAGAAAAAATACTTCCCTGCACCCTTTGTCACCAGACCCAAACAAGGGGAGGTACAAGCATGCAGGAAACCTCAGTGGTAACAAAGGAATATACCAGGAAAACGCAAGAGGGTCAATGGCAACCTAATGACACCAACCCTGGGTCTAGGCCCAACTCTGCCAGATTACCGTGCCCGTCCTTCAATCAGTGATACTCGGGGGTTGGAAGAGGCGGGTTGTCTTGGTCGCATGCCCCATGAGCCCTGGGATTTCACCTACCAGGGTAGAAGAGGCAGAGCCCTAGCCATTGTAAGAAAAGGTATTTTGTCCCAAATGGTGCTCCCTCCTTTTAATACGAGGGTGTACCTTGAGATGATTTCGGGGCTTTAGTGTTTCCGAGGGCCGGTCCGCGACCAGGCCTCCACCCCCAGCAAGCAGCCCGTGACAGCTGACTAACACCCAGGTACCTATTTTACTGCTAGGTAACAGGGGCATAGGGTCAAAAACTCTGCCCATTGTTTCTCTCCGGCGCCCGGGATCGAACCCGGGACCACAACTCCAGCGTGCGGTCCGGCTCCCTAAAAAAGACCATTTTCTCCCTTGCATCGTAGCCCAAACACCAAAACTCACAAAGAGAGACCCGTATGGTGCGTGATTTGGACTAGAACAGGTACTCTGCATTGTCTTCACCAAGGAGCAATGCCTGGAGATAAGGGGCCGGGGCAACGACACGAGCCCACTTGAACTATAGCAAGAAATCTTGAGGGGGCAATGTACAACAATGACAGTAAAGTTATTCACAATAATGACTATTAGTGATATCGTAGTCACAACAGTGATAGTTCTTAGTGAGGATAGCAAGAAAAAGCACTAAATGATACAAAACTTGATAATGTTTATAGTTCATACATGAAGTACAGAGTAAAAGGTATGAAACAGCCTTTAGTGCAACAGTCTGACATTTCATATGTAACACAATTACAATTTATATAAAATCTAAGGAATGCAAACACTTTCAGTGAGATATTTATTGGTCAGTGCTAAAGCTGCAGGCAATGACAGCCAAGTAGTGAAAATGGACATCCAAACTCCAGGCTAGTAATTATGGAATGATTTACTCAGTCATTCAATGCCTAAAGTTTTGAAGACAATATCCCCATGATATTTAGAACTCTGGAAATTGAAAAAAGTAGTGATTTAACCCAAACGTTGACAAACCTTGTAACGTTTAACCCAAGAACACTCCTAACAAGAATGGGGAAACCTTTGATAAAAAATTTATCTTGCACACTTGTTACACACACACACACTTAATATTCGTGAACAAAATGAAACGTCTAACATTGTAATTCTCATAAATAAGAGATATCACCTCCAGCTCACCATGATTCATTTCATCCAATGTATAACATGTATTTTGGTAAAAGAAAATGACAAAAAAAAAAGCTAAACATTACATAAAAATATCAGCCACAAAGGTTTAAAAACTTTTAAATATTAAAGTGCTTGCTAATTTTGTAACTATAAACATTTAGTGATGACAGCTTGAGAAGCAGTAAATGGATTACAAGAGATTATGTAGCAACTCATACAACACTAAGGCATCATTTCAGTTTTTTAGGACATTTTTCCTCTTTTTTTGTCTTTTTACACATTTTTTCACCAGCATATGACATTGTTTTGAAAACACTTTGGTGTTAGTCAAAAAGATTCCAAAATCCTTTGCCATTAATGGCCAAAACTCACTATTTTCCAATGCTCTTACTTCAAATCCAGTTTCATTAAGCTTGTGTAGTTACCTCATCCAACAGCACTAGTTAAAGCCTTGTTCCCAGGAGTTCTGACTGCCTCTGCCTCTACGGGCACACACAACAGCAGCAACAACAGGAGAATAATAGGATTTAATACCCATGAAGCCTAGAAACAAGACAGTCTCCTCAGAGCAAGGGGTTGAATTCTTTAGTTCTCCTTTCATTTTACTTATATAGTAGCTGTATCTTATACTGTACCAGTAATTTGTTTCCATCTCCCAACATTCTCTAACATTCACTTATTATTCCTTGTTCATATAATGAAACTAATGAGAAAATCAGGCATCCTCTTCCTCTTCATCATCCTCTTCTGTCTCTTGCAGCCAAGTAAGCCATTGATTCACCTGTAAAATTTCCATGCTAACATTTAGCCAAGTCACTTCAGTTTAAAAACAAATTGCAACACTGGTCTTGCAGGTGCTGTTGACAGAACACTGATAAACCAAAAGTTGATATAGTTTGAGTAAATTTAGCTACCCATCAACTCAATATAGGTTCAGAATAAGCCTCTCTATACAACTCACAATTACATAGCTCACCTGGAAGAGTGCTTTTCCTTTGCCAGGGTAGTCCTGGCTTAAATCCTCCTTCCAAGTCAAGAAGGCATCCTCTTCTATAATCTCTAAGTCATACAGATTCACAAACCACCTCAGCAACATGCCTGTACAAGAAATACAAATACAAAAGAAAATTATGAAGATGAACAAAATGTGACTAAGGAAATAGCCCAAGACCTGTTTTATTGAGGCTTGACCTTATCATTAATAGTGAAATCTGCAAACCTAAACCTTAAACTCATATGGTTAATGACATCCATCCTTCTCTATCCATCCATCCAACTATTCTCAGGCATCTTAATAACTTGTCAATACCAGCTAGGCATATTTAAGCAGCTCCACATTTTCTCACCACGTCCACTCATCTTCACAAGTAATATATTTCCTCATTATTACACCATTCCACATAAGATCAGATGCTGCTTTTAAAACTAATATGCATGGCTTGTACTCTGGCCCTTTCCATAACCATGTTCCATTAACACATCTGGGCTGAGCATAGTCCATGATCTCCCAGTCCACACGAAACTCACTTTCACCATTCCTACTCCAATATGTATCGAACATGGTGTCTTGTTAATTATCACTATATGTAAAAAGATTTTATCTTTCACACCAACGATAACTGCAGATGTCTCCACTCCACAAGTAAGGCACAAGAATAGTAATGATGAACAAATAAACACAAAGTTTTTTGCTTCCACCAGTGGCACAAACTGGACATTATATTGGCACCATAAACACTTAACTAATCATTACACACGGAGATCACACTAACGCGATGCATCAAATGAACAAATCCACAAGGGCCGTGACGAGGATTTGAACCCGAGTCCGGGAGCATCCCAGACACTGCCTTAATCGACTGAGCTATGACAGGGTTAAAAAAAAGAGTTGAAACCAAAGTTCTACTGAACTTACTGGATCCTGTAGCATCTCCGAGGCACAAATAGTTGTGCAAATTTAGTTGTGTAAAACCCTGGTTTGTGCCTCGGAGAGGCTACGGGATCCAGTAAGTTCAGTTGAACTTCGGTTTCAACTCTTTTTAACCCTGTCGTAGCTCAGTCAATTAAGGCAGTGTCTGGGATGCTCCCGGACGCAGGTTCGAATCCTCGTCACGGCCCTTGTGGATTTGTTCACGTAACTAATCATTATTAACAAAAACTTCACAATGTTCAGTTTCCATGAAGGATAATTTGTGACATTTAATTCTAAGTTTGCATACCGTGTATGGTCCAATTTATTGATCTGTGACTGGACTGTTTCAGTCTAGGGAACTTTGGCTGCACTACTCACTATCCGGGATTATCAATACAGTATTAGCATTTTTTTTCCAGTTTAAGCTACTTGCAAGTAGCAGAATTAAAAAAATATTGGAAATTAAGTTAAACCTGTTTTCATTGTGAGAAAAGATTAGGCATAGGCAAGTTAGAAATGCAAATTACAAACAAGGAAATGTTTTACTGTCAGTGTGCAAATGGTCAAAAGCTGAATGCACTGAAAGAATTTATGGAATAAAACTAAAGCCATGGCTTGAAAAATCAATACAATGAAGAACTTTATCAATAAATTTTAAAATTCACCAGGTATAAAGAGGGGAATAATTGTCAGTTTTTTATTGTTGATACGATTCTAGATTCTAGAATTGTGGCATCTTTCAAATGTTCCATCTTCATATATAAAAAGGCAATGTCGCCCTCACTGGCATGTTAAAACACTTTCGCACTCCGGGCAATAGCCTGGCGCGTTTCCCCTTGTGCGCCGTTCGTTTCGGCCGACTGCGCGGCAACACTAAAATGTTTATAACCTTTTCGGTCAGCTCACCTTAAATTAAGATGTATGTATGTATTCAATTTTGGTATCGATGTGTTCGCAAGAGAATGCTCTAGAGGAATATATACATAAAATTTCACCAAACCCGACATGAGAACCACACCAAATAAACTATGGCGATCGTTAGCCGTGAGCATCAAACCGCGCTGAAATGTTTATGATCTTTTCATGTTTGTCTACCCCAGAATTGTTCTGTCATTAATTTTGGTATCACTGTGACCGCAATAAAATTCCCTGCACAGACATATGCATATAAATGTATAATCATGATCACGGCCCACCCTCAAGAGTGTGGGATGTGGCTGAAGTGCTACCTCCGACGGCAGATCGGCAAAAAACCTATTGAAAAGTGTATATTGTTTTCACTGTCCTGACCTTAATTTTCGATGTACGTACTTAATTTTTGTACCAATGTGTTCGCAATAGAATGTTCTAGAAGAACATATGTATAAAATGTCACACGAGGATGCGTTAGACCAGCACCAAATCAAAAAGTACGTTGATTACACTCGTCGTGTCAGCAATACAATGGTCTTGCCACGATGCCGTTCTCCCAAATAGACTATGTGGCTATTAGAGAAAACGAAAATTAAATGGCAAACATGTTTATACTATCCTCAAGTCGATTGGATAAGAATTGGAATTTACAAATATTTTATTAAGTGACGCAACGGACAGCCACTCGCTCAAAATCAGAAGAAAAATGGACTTGCCGGTCAGGCACTAGCGCGCGAAAGTGTTAAAATGTTATACAGTATGTCTAGGGTATTTGAAGTGGCAAAACTTGATAAAACTATGCAACATTAATTTGTGAAAATTCACTTGTGAGGCTTTCCTGACATCCTTCATGCATAATGAAAGCTTATTTCATCACTAGACCCTGCTCTCAATAAGTAGCATATGACTATTACTAGGCAACAATAAAATAACCATATTTTGGGTTATTAACCTTTGGGAAAATTGTGTGTGTACGTGAAGACCTGCAAAGCATACACAGCCGTGACCTGAAGAGGAAGATGGTCGTGTAGGAAAGCCTGCAACACGCCCTTAAACTTTGCTAGAAGTTCCTGCTCTTGTTCGGTAACTAGTTTCTCTGGGATGACTGTTGGGTCAGATCCGGTAGATAAAGTAGTTTCCTGGAATATAATAGTCATCAACAAAGGTAAATAAATGGGAACTATATATTTTTCACAGTCAATTAAGGAATATCCATTATGATAATGACATGGACCATAATGTGAGGTATTTGTGGTGGTGGTCTGTTGGGTTCATGTGTGGGTAGTCAAGGCTGTCTTTAGTGCAATACATGAGGAGGGAGGAATGGGTGGGTGAGTAGGTTACTGCATATAACAAGAGCTCCCATCTCAAAGTGTGAGAATAAAAGACCGGATCTGACAGCCGAGTGGACAGCACTTCGGATTTGTAGACCTGAGGTCCCGGGTTCAAATCCCAGTGGAGGTGGAAACAAACGGGCAGTTTCTTTCACCCTGATGCCCCTATTACCTAGCCGTAAATAGGTACCTGGGAGTTAGACAGCTGCTACGGGCTGCTTCCTGGGGATATGTAACAAAATGGAAGCCTGGCCGAGGACCGGACCACGGGGACACTCAGTCCCGAAATCATCACAAGAAAAGCTCAAGATGGGGATGTGGGAGGCACAGACCTTACCCCCCCACTTCTACATTAGTGAACTGTAACAATTTAAACTAAAAGTTTTTTGTCTTTCATGCTAGTCTCGTGCTGTTTAAAATGAATACAAATTAATAATTTATTTTATACACATTCACCAGGCACAAGACAAAACCAAAGTGAATTAACATTTTCTTGCATTTAAATAAAATGTTAAGTTGTATTGTGTTAATAAACAATATTAAAAAACATTAAATTATGGTACTCAGGTTACCTAAGAGTAGCAGTGAATGGCTTGCACCATGTTGAACATTTATATTTATGGCCATCATGCAATTATTCACACACAACCCTTATTTGAGTTTTTCTATTTCTTGCACCATATAGTGAAACACTTGTGTACAGCAGTATCATGATGTGTATATTCACACTACAACCATTACCACTTATCACCACTGTAACAATCACCACCACCACACTTATACACATTAGTATCTTGCACTTCTTGTACTAGTAAGTAATTATCAAAGACGGCACCAAGCCGGGAAGGTTATGTAGCACCATCAAAGGTGCGGAATAATTAGAGGGCGCTAAATACCACTGAGGATGCCAATAAGAGAACAAACGCACAAGGCGAACGATACCAAAAGTATCCGATTCACCAAGAATTCTATCTAGGGAAAAGTGAAAGGGAGGGGGCACTTCTTGTACTGTTATACCCTTCCTTGTCTAGTTGTCACGTGTTCATGACATCACCACTCTGCCCTGGTATTGTTACACCCCCATGAGGGAAATGCAAACTACAGACAGTATGAGTAAAAGATTTGCAAGAGTATATATTTCTAGTGCAACAGCAGCAGCATAAGGGAAGGTGACAAAGATTAGAATGACATTTTAAAACCTAAATAAGAGCTCTTGCAAGATAACTTACACGTAAAACGAGACCAATACTAGAACATGTGTAAACATGTAATTCGCACCTTGTGAAATGCAAACTTTAAAATGTGCCAGGGTTTGCAGAAAAACAAATGCCTGAATTAGGATGACATGAGCTCTATGGACAGATAAAGTCAACTAAATCTTACACCCCTTAAGAAATAGTGACATGGTCACTACAAACAAGATACTACCAGTTGATTGACAGTCGAGAGGCGGGACCAAAGAGCCAAAGCTCAACCCCCGCAAGCACAATTAGGCGAGTACTAAGAGGAATAGATAATTTGGCCTCTTATGGAAACAGGACTTTGGTTGAAATTCAAATTTGTAAAAAATTTAAGGAAATACGTGTACTCTAAGGGGGTAAACAACTTGAATGCATTGAAAGAGGAAGTTGTGGAAGCAACCTCTTCCCACAACTTTCAAGGCCAAATACAGCACCCTAAATGATAGCAAAAATATTTTTTATTTTCTCAACTGCCTTTAACACAGTTCTGTCCATTGTGCCATGACAAGACCGTCCACATGGTCACTACCCTCAGTGCTCGCTCCTAAACATGCTGTATTGCTATCACTCTTTACAGTGCTACATACTCAAGTATTTGCAGGGAAGTACGTCTTATCACTTACATCCTATAATCGTTTTGAAAATGTACTCCCTCAACTTTTTATTGTGACAGCATTGGGGAGAGGGGGGTGGGGTGGGTGTAAGGGCGGAATTCGGGACGTTTCAAAGAATTAAATCTTGCTCATCATCAACATACAATAAAATTACCCATCAATTATCCTTCCAGTTTTATTTAGTGTTAGCTAATTGCTGTATAAAATTATAAAATTAATAAGTTTTGGGTCTATACACATTTTCTCCTCCCCCTTACCTGTGTTATATATTTTACCAAGACAGTCATTAAAGCACTGATAAATCCTGGAGCAGTGTGGTGCTCTACATCCAGCGTGTCCTTGATGTACTTGTAAAATAGATGTGGTGTAGGATCGGCAATAAGGGCTCGCCACAAGTCAGACTGGATGCGTAAAAGTGGGAACAAGAAGGAAAGATCGCGGTCTTCCAGAAGGTCCGCTAACTTTTCCTTGGTGCGATCAGATTCAGGTAGCAAGTTGAGAAGGTTTACCTAGAAGGCAAGATATTATAAGTTTTAGAATAATCATTGTACATCAAATAGCTTTTGAATTACTACACATCTACTTCAACCCATATATTGCTAATCTAACCCTTTCATGCTCAAATACATCATATAAAGTGTTAGAATACCTGTATACATAATGAAGTTTTTAAAATCACATTAATTTTTCACTAGATTACAAAAATTATTAACTATAATCTGTCACTGTAGGGATATCACATGTGTTTGTATCCCCTGATGGGGAGTGCAGAAGGTGCAGTGCACATGCATGCGAGTGGGGGGGGGGTGTGTTTTATGCCAAATATGAAGTATGGGAGTACGTATGGGGCGTTCGTACTCGAATGTGAAAGTTGTATGTCAGTATGTGTTGAAACAAGTCAAGAAAATACCCCCCCCCAAAAAAAATATAAAGATAAATTATAACAATTATAATGATTTAGGGTATACTCTATACAGTATAAGTGAAACAGCCCTAATCTGTCTGGTCCCTAATCATCAAAACAACCTAAAGAGAAAGAAAACAGTTTGAAATCTAAGAAAATAGGCCAAAAAATTTAAAGTACCAAGTTCTGAGAGTTGTGACCGATTTTTGTTGTTGTTTTAACCAATTTCGTTCTATCTTCACACAGTTAGGGAAGGGTTATGCATTCTCCAGGATGTAGAGGTTACAACAAAATCAGATAAAAAAAAAAAAAAAAAAATGGCCATTGGTGAAAGTATCATATTAACATTGGGTAAGTTAGCATGTATTACCCAGCAATGCTATAAAGGGTACCAGCTGCAGATCCACTTTGTGGACACTTCTTACCACTACTGT
This sequence comes from Procambarus virginalis, assembly GCA_020271785.1. Classification (NCBI taxonomy): domain Eukaryota; kingdom Metazoa; phylum Arthropoda; class Malacostraca; order Decapoda; family Cambaridae; genus Procambarus; species Procambarus virginalis. The sequence continues at coordinate 13,208,896 of WNGS01165503.1, read as the reverse complement.
TCTTCTTTGAGCATTGGACAGGTGCTTGCATCTCTCTATTACTGCATTATCTCTTAGTTCCAGTTAATAGGAGCTGCTCTCCTTATCAACAAAACGTTCTTTTTAAAAAAATTCGTCTAAAATCAATTTCTGTAAACATTTATGAAAGTTTCACGACGCTGAAGCCAATAAATTGGACATTTGTTTAATTTTTTTTTACATAATTCAATATTTTTTGCTTCCGGGCTCTAAATATGGGCTGGTTAAGCTGGTATGGTGCCCAAAGAGCATAAAGGCAACCCTATACAGCATTATAAGTCACGCAGACGACATCATCTCCCTCTCCAAAATGGCTACTCCCAACATACTCATTTTGCTGGTATTACACTAACACACACATTTGTGTTCACTATAGTGAACCACTGAGATGGTATGGTAAGTGCAGACAATAACAGGTGGCCACACACAGTCAGCAGACGATGCTACTTCCCTCCCTCAGTATTACTCCTCCCACCATACTATGCAGTGCTAATTATCATCAACAATCCTGCTCATCTCAGAATCCTGGTAATTTATTAGTCAGGGGTCTTTTGTAATACTATCTTGCTAAATAATACCAGTTACCTGGTTGATGGGGTTCTGGGAGTTCTTCTACTCCCCAAGCCCGGCCCGAGGCCAGGCTCGACTTGTGAGAGTTTGATCCACCAGGCTGTTGCTTGGAGCGGCCCGCAGAGCCACATACCCACCACAGCCCGGCTGATCCGGGACTTCTCTTAGGAAACAGTCCAGTTTTCTCTTGAAGATGTCCACGGTTGTTCCGGCAATATTTCTTATAGTCGCTGGGAGGACGTTGAACAACCGCGGACCTCTGATGTTTATACAGTGTTCTCTGATTGTGCCTATGGCACCTCTGCTCTTCACTGGTTCAATCTTGCATTTTCTTCCATATCGTTCACTCCAGTACGTTGTTATTTTACTGTGTAGATTTGGGACCTGGCCCTCCAGTATTTTCCACGTGTATATTATTTGGTATCTCTCTCGTCTCCTTTCTAGAGAGTACATTTGGAGAGCTTTGAGACGATCCCAATAATTTAGGTGTTTTATCTCATCTATGCGTGCCGTATATGTTCTCTGTATTCCCTCTATTTCAGCAATCTCTCCTGCTCTGAAGGGGGAAGTGAGTACTGAGCAGTATTCGAGACGGGACAACACAAGTGACTTGAAGAGTACAACCATTGTGATGGGATCCCTGGATTTGAAAGTTCTCGTAATCCATCCGATCATTTGTCTGGCTGATGCGATATTTGCTTGGTTATGCTCCCTAAACGTTAGATCGTCGGACATCATTATTCCCAAATCCTTGACATGCTGTTTTTCTACTATGGGAAGATTTGATTGTGTTTTGTACCCTGTATTATGTTTCAGATCCTCATTTTTGCCGTACCTGAGTACCTGAAATTTATCACTGTTAAACATCATATTATTTTCTGCTGCCCAATCGAAAACTTTGTTGACATATGTTTGTAGTTTTTCAATGTCTTCAGCAGAGGTAATTTCATGCTGATTTTTGTGTCATCTGCGAAGGATGACACGAAGCTGTGACGTGTATTTTTGTCTATATCAGATATGAGAATAAGGAACAGTAGCGGTGCAAGGACTGTACTTTGAGGTACAGAGCTTTTAACATCGCTTGGACTCGATTTTATCTGATTGACTGTTACTCTTTGTGTTCTGTTCGACAGGAAATTGAGTATCCAGCGTCCTACTTTTCCAGTTATTCCCATTGACCTCATTTTGTGAGCTATCACCCCATGGTGATATAGATATATTTTGACATTTTTAGACGATGCTGTGGTCACAAGCGGAACAGCAGTGCTGTTAGTTCATGCTGCATGCACCAGCCTTGGTTGCTCACTCAGTACCGAGGCTCTCACACCCGTGAATGTTGCCCACAATTATAAAAGAAAGAAAGGAGAGGAAAAAAAAAAAAAAAAAAAGTATTTACAAGAGCCCTGAGGAAGCTGATGTGAACCCTGTGTAACCGTACGCCGTTTAAATCTTGCGCGGTACTCCAACACATCAATAGCTGTGGTGCACAATTCTGCAACAGTTACTCACCCCAGCTATTGATGTGATGCGCAGTTTAAGGTTTAAGGGTTAATATTAGCTTGTAGTTTTTTCAATGTAGTTTTTTTCAATTACTTCTGTAGAAGTAATTTTCATGCTGATTTTTGTGTTTGAAAAAGACAATATGAAGCTGTGATTTGTATTTTTGTCCATATCTGATATAAGAATAAGGAAAAGCAGTGGTGCATTGACTGTGCCCTGAGGTACAGAGCTTTTTATAGCTTGGACTGAATTTGATTTGATTGACCGTTAATCTTTGCATTCTGTTTGACAGATTCCTGACCCAACACCCCTGAACTGAACAGAGGGAATGGGGTGGTGGGGCAATTCTACCGAAGAGTTCCTGTGCTTACTGGGAGACAACCCAGTAAGCATACGAGTTGTAGGACCAGGAACTGGAAATGCAAGCCAGACACCCCCCTATACTGATGTAAAAGGAGTAAACTGCAAAAGGGCCAGCAGAAAGACCCACAAGCCTAGCCATCCTTTGGCAACACATTGATGATGAGTAGAGGAAGCAATAGCCATAGAAACCGTAAGGGCCTGAGAATCCAACTACATCAGAACACTACCTACCCTAACCAACAGGTGTGGCTCAGCTCTTCGAGACTACTTATGAGCATAAGGGACAGAAAAATTTTATACACAAGTTTAAAAATATAAAGACAACATGCAAATTTCCCCAAAAATATGTAAAATGTAAAAGATGTAAAAACACTAAATAAATGTATAATAATGAATTACCTTGCTATCATTGAAGGTTTGAATAAGAGCAGATTTTCCCTGAAGTTTGTGCAAGGTCTGGAGGGTGAGCAGGAACAGTGGGAAATGTTGACCTCCTTCCAAAGGTTCAGCCACATCAGCCAATGATAAATTTCCTGACCCTACCAGGTGACCCAGGATTCCGGCCATGTGGGACTTGACACGAGGGATGTCCGTAACCAAGTCATCCAGCCGACCAAGAACCTGAGAGAAGTTACTCAATATACTGCAAGCCTCCCTCCAAAGTGTTAGTTACTTTAAGATTTGCTTTCATGTTCAGCAGATCATGGTGGAAAATACAGTAGAGTACTTAATACATTCACAACAGGCATAACAAGGAATTAACAACTTTACTTGCTGAACTAAGAATTTAATTTTATTTTAACGATTAACAATATTTACTGAAACCAACTCAAGCAAACATTGGATTTATTATAAGATCTTATATATAAAATTAATAGTAATTCAGATAAAAATGACTATTGTGCTTACCTGCTTGACTCCATCAAAGAGACGGTCAACATTAATAAGACCCTCAATACGAAATCTATCAAACAGCTGACTGCCCAACTCACGGTTGCTCTCTGCTAAGGAAACCAAAATACAGTCAGTGGATACCGACAGTACTGTAATTAACAATACCCTAATACATAATTGTCTTTAACGGTGACTGGTACAAATTATCTGGATAGTTGATATATTCATAACAATACTATCTACAATGTACTTTCATTACCACGTCATCAAAACCAATATATTGTATTCTTGTGTTTATTGCTAATGTTAATAATTTAATGGGCATGAATATTTCAACCTAACATCCAAAAATGACAATAGCCCATATGGCTAGAATGTACCAAACATACATTGTTGCACCAGAGATCATATTACAATATTAATTTTGAAGAAGGCCCAAGAAAGGCAACAACCAAGCAACTTTCCCTAGGCCTGCTCTAGTACATATACTCTATGTACTATATTCATAAGAATTATATATAAGAACACAACACAATCAAGGAAACTGCAGAAGGCCCTTTGGCCCATATGTGGCAGCACCTATTTATTACACACACAAATCACAATTGCGTGATGCATCAACTGAACAAATCCACAAGGGCCGTGACGAGGATCGTCACGGCCCTTGTGGATTTGTTCACCTATTTATATTCACCTAAACTTATTCATATACATGTCCAACCTACTTTCTAAACCTATCTGACTATATCCCACACTGTCTTATCTTACTGCAGCTTAACTGACCTTCTTGAGTGAGGAGAAAATTGATAACAGTTTGCACAGCCTCGGCAGTATGACGTTCTGGTAGTTTGAGGGAGCGGTAGGTTTCAACTGCCACTTCCAAATTCTGCTCCTTCATGAGCTCTTCAAACACATTCTTCACACGCCGAAGCCACTCCTCACGACTTGGGCCCTGAGATGCAAAATTCAGAAAAAATATTAAAAGGAATTTTCTTCTTGGTATTACCAACTATTATAATTTGGATCTCATCTGTATATATGAGCAACTGGGAATGTAGGAACAAAAAAATTGACAAAATGACATGGCCACAATACAGCACTTACCCTATCCTTCTTGTTGGCACGAGATTTGTCAGTTGATGCTTGCTTGATGAGAATAGGAGGATCTTTGTGCATAAGTGGTGGATTGGGCTTCTGGTTGGGTGGTTGGGGCTGTGGAGCAAGAGGAAGGCTGGAATGGTGATGGTACTGATGGTCACGGTATTGATGGTCACTACTCTGCTGGATGCCCAGGGCACTCTGTGGCAGCACCCCTGGAGTCTTGGGCTTCAACATCATGCTCGAGGCAGCAGGACGCAATGAAACTTCTCCATCCGACCCACCAGTTCCTCCTGCATTTGTATGACTTAGAATCTTCTTGAAGCGTGGAGGCAAATCCTTAGTGGGGACTAGAGAAAGATCATCAGTAAATTATAATACAAACCAGCCTGCCTAACTTGCAGATGGTAATCAATAACAATTCCTAAGTAAACAATTAAAGGAAAATAATGCATTTAATTCCTAAGTATTTATTTTTAATATAGCTATAATATATATCTAACGAAATGGTTTACATAACATTTTGACACACTTATGTAAACATTTGGTCAATATAAAATGAGAAAATTTCATTAAATTATTGGACAAGAATTTTCAGTGTTTCAACAGTTACAATAATTTATATTAAACTGTTCTTTTAATATGTTAAGGGGCAAGAGTCAATTTTATTATGTTGACCAGACCACACACTAGAAGGTAAAGGGACGACGACATTTCGGTCCGTCCTGGACCATTCTCAAGTCCATTGTGTCAACTTTATTATAGAACCATTGTGAGAGAATGGTAATCTCAGCCATGCACTGTGCGGTATGATTGTCATTCTCAGGCTGGAGTTCTATTGTGTTGGGTATCCCTGGATAAGTAATCTTATTTGCAATTCAGATAAAGTATGAGCACAACAAGACAATGAAGGCTTATTCTTCTCACTTCAAGACACTGATGACATGCCACCATTTTGTTTGGGGTTGGTAGAGGCAAGATGGCGGCTAGATACTTTGGGTCAGGTAAGTACGACCTTACTAGGCCAAGCTGGGAGAGCTACTGTCTTCATATTCCCGTTGACATTACACGAGTCTATGGTTGGACCAATCGGATGATGAGCTAAAGATGTTGAGTGTACATCCAGTTATGGTAGATAACTAGCTGAATGGTAGCATGCATGAAACATTATACAGTGCAACCTTAATTCGATGAATTATATGGGACTAACCCTGATTTGTTGCAACCACACGCTTTCAGGAGGTATTGGCAAGATGGATTTTTTTATAACTATTTTAAAAGACAAGAAAATATACATTGTTTCATCTATTTCTTCGAATGTTGCTTTCTTCTATTAAAATAATAATGTTACTAGAGCCAAATAAAGTTATCATTTATACTCTAAAATTTCCCCACATTTACGGGATAATTTCACAACCAATCTACCATATAATGCCTAACCACCAGGACAACCTGTCTAAGAGATTTCACCACATCTAGTATATTTTCAATACCCCAGCCTCCAAACCCCATTTTCAAAGATAGAGGGGCCCATATTTTAGTTAACATTCCCATGCTCTATGGGCTAATTCACTGAGCAAAATTTTAATATCAATATCATATGATGGACAACTTTCCCACAGATCTTTGAAATCTGGCAATGCTTCCTAAGCAGCATCCCCAGCTAAGGAGGCATATTACGAAAATATGCTATAAGTGAAAACTGGTTCGATTTCAATCAAACTTTTTTGACTAGTTGTATATAAAATTGCGTTCAACTGGTTCAAAGTATCAGCATCGTAGCATAATAGACAAGGAGAAAAAATATGGAATGTGTCAAAAATTTTCAAAATGGTAAAAAATTAACATCAAATAAGTGTCAACTGAAATCATGTCTATGACTAAGCTATCACAATAGCACATAATAAAGTATTTTAATACTTAGTTTTATGCCGAAAAAACTTTTTTGGNATAGTGTTGGTTACAGTAGTCGGTTTCTTGGCAATGTAGTTTAGTGTCGTAGTAATCGCGACGAGCCTGCTATGCAGATAACATCCTTGTACATACTAAAACCCACCGCGAAATGCAAACAATCTTAAAATTGTATACATACAGCTTGTGAGAGCCTAAGTCTTTTAATCAACGCTGCTAAAACTAAGGTATTTAACAGACAATTGGTAATTGCAAAAGTGGACCACGGAAGCTTAAGATAGATAACGTACCAATTGACTGTCAATGTGTAACTAGCTTCAAAAGATTGTCACTTGCTTAGCTAAACGAACTATAGGGTCTGTTCCTGAACGAAATTATGTGCCTCGGTGGGCGGTTCCACCACCGCCCACGGAATGGGTATGAGGTGCATAATAAAGAAAGAAATTGAATTATCCCTTGTACCTTAACTACAGTCAATAAGTTACATCAACAATGTAGAGAGACTCAAGGCTTTCAGAATTGAAGTGGGGTACAGCCCTAATTACGGTGTTAATATTAGAATAGCAAAGATGATGTACAAACGTCTATTGTGGGAAAGTTACTCGAATCGATAATTGCAAATACCAATCGTATTCATCTTGAAAAACCCAAGAAATGATTCACATGGTTTTACAAATGACTATTCATGTTTAATAAATTTGATATTTTATTCCGGCATAGTTGAGGCAGTCGAGTGGTAAGGGTTGTGATGTTGTGTACCTTGACCTTAGCAAAGCTCTTGATACAGTGTCACATGAAAAACTGGTTAAAAATATAGAGGTTCATGGTATTAGGGGTGCTATATTAAGTTGGATTAGGGCATGGCTATACCAAAGGAAAGAGTGTTAGTATAAATGGAGTTAAGAAAGACTGCGAAAATGTTGTAGGTGGAGTGCCTCAAGGCTCTGTCCTGGGACCTGTTATCCATAATACATATATGTACATATATGTACATTTATGTACATATAAATGATTTAGATTCAGGTTTAAGCAGCAACATCTGCAAATTTGCAGATACAAAAATCGGGAGGGAAATAAACACGAAAAAAAAAGACTTTGCTATCACTTCAAGGCGATCTAAATAGTGTTTTAAAATGGTTAAGAAGATTGGTAGATGCAGTTTAATGGTGACAAATTTAGTTTTGAGGCTGGATAGTGATGATAGTTACAAGATACGAGCTAGATGGTGCCGAGATTGCGAAAGGGATCTTACGAAGTAGAACTGCGAAAGGGATCAGTTATGATTAATAAGATTTTAAAACCAAAAAAATCAACGCATAGATGTTCGTAATAAGGCAAATAGGACCTAGGGATTTATTAATCGAAGCGTTAGTAACAAAACACCTGGTGGCATTTATTTCTTGCTCTAGTTAGGCCCCATTTAGATTATGTAGTTCAGTTTTGGTCGTCGTAGCATAGAATGGATATAAATTCACTTGAACGTGGCCAGCGTAGGATGACAAAGTTAATTCCCCAAATTAGAAACCTATCATATGATGATAGATTAACAAAGCTAAATTGCATTCTCCAGAAAGGCGAAGAGTTAGAGGTGACATGATAGGGAAGCATGACAGTGGCTATGCTGGAATTCATAAGCCCGTTTCTAGAAAAACTTTAATGAACTCGCAAACGCGTGAAACATTGGAATCAGAATATGACAAATATTAGCTCATGCAGGTGGACCAAACTAGCCTTTGAAGAAAGGAACAGAAGAGTGGGTTCTTTACCAACCAGTTAGGGGTCATATAAGATGTCACTGCCAAGGAAGTAGCAGAGAATCAAGAGAATTTGAATAGGAAGGAGGAAGCTGAAGACAGTAGAGAAAAAAAAAGTAATTATAAAAAGGCACCAAACCGGGACCGAGAAAAAATACTTCCTGCACCCTTGTCACCAGACCCAAACAAGGGGAGGTACAAGCATGCAGGAAACCTCAGTAGTAACAAAGGAATATACCAGGAAAACGCAAGAGGGTCAATGGCAACCTAATGACACCAACCCTGGGTCTAGGCCCAACTCTGCCAGATTACCGTGCCTGTCCTTCAATCAGTGATACTCGGGGTTGGAAGAGGTGGGTTGTCTGTGTCGCATGCCCATGAGCCCTGGGATTCCCCCTACCAGGTAGAAGAGGCAGAGCCCTAGCCTTGTAAGAAAAGGTATTTTGTCCCAAATGGTGCTTCCTCCTTTAATACGAGGGTGTACCTTGAGATGATTTCGGTTCTAGATAGAAAACTATCCCCTGAGAACCACAAAAAGAATATCGTGCGAGAGCCTATGCCACGCTTCTAACTTCAGAATTGCTTTTAAATACATGGATGGTGATATACTAAAGAAATTTGTTCACGACTTTGTTAGGCCAAAGCTAGAATATGCAGCGGTTGTGTGGTGCCCATATCTTAAGAAGCACATCAACAAACTGGAAAAGGTGCAAAGACATGCTACTAAGTGGCTCCCAGAACTGAAGGGCAAGAGCTATGAAGAGAGGTTAGAGGCATTAAATATGCCAAAACTAGAAGACAGAAGAAAAAGAGGTGATATGATCACTACATACAAATAGTAAACAGGAATTGATAAAATCGATAGGGAAGATTTCCTGAGACCTGGAACTTTAAGAACAAGAGGTCATAGATATAACTAGCTAAACACAGATGCCAAGAAATATAAGAAAATTCACTTTCGCAAACAGAGTGGTAGTGGTTGGAACAAGTTAGGGGAAGGTGGTGGAGGCCAAGACCGTCAGTAGTTTCAAAGCGTTATATGACAAGGTGCTGGAAAGACGGGACACCACGAGCGTAGCTCTCATCCTGTAACTACACTTAGGTAATTACACTGCTAGGATGCCCAGACAACAGGACCAGCACTAGCAAGGACACACTGCTGAGGATGCCCAGGCAACAGGACCAGCACACCAGCACTAGCAAGGACACACCTGCTGAGGATGCCCAGGCAACAGGACCAGCACCCAGCACTAGCAAGGACACACCTGCTGAGGATGCCCAGGCAACTGGACCAGCACCCAGCACTAGCAAGGACACACCTGCTGAGGATGCCCAGGCAACTGGACCAGCACCCAGCACTAGCAAGGACACACCTGCTGAGGATGCCCAGGCAACAGGACCAGCACCCAGCACTAGCAAGGACACACCTCTGAGGATGCCCAGGCAACTGGACCAGCACCCAGCACTAGCAAGGACACCTGCTGAGGATGCCAGGCAACTGGACCAGCATCCAGCACTATTTTATTTATTTATTTATGCATATAAAGAAGGTACATTGGGAATGTGAGGATACATAATATGGTAATTACAATCTGTAAAGCCACTAGTACGCGCAGCGTTTCGGGCAGGTCCTTAATCTAAGAAAATTTAAGTAGGTAAATACTTGCAAAATTTATAAAAAAAATGATAACAGTTACATGGCAAGAAAAAAAAATATGAGAGAAAATTGTAGGTACAGTATATTAAAGCACATAGGTAGCCAAGATTGATTGCAATGACAGCTTGAATGGTATTGACAAAAATTGGTAGGCACAATACAGCATATGGCTAGCACATAAAAGAAGACAGCAATGAACACAATGATAAGGTTGTTTGGGTTAAATACATAAAAATTAGGAGATTGGGTAACACTAGGTACAGAGCAAATTTAAAGCTCAGTGTAGGAAACTAAGAAGATTAAATTAGGTACTTTTTGGTTTTGCTTTTAAATAAGGCAAAAGTTTTTCAATTCACTATGGAGAGTGAGTTCCATAGACTAGGTCCCTTAATTTGCATAGAGTGTTTACACAGATTAAGTTTGACCCTGGGGATATCAAAGAGATATTTATTTCTGGTGTGGTGATAATGGGTCCTATTACATCTGTCCAGGGAGAGTTTCAGAGCATGGTTTGCATTTAAGAACAGGGTTTTTTGACACAAGAGAATGTGTGGAGGGAGTTAATATTTAGCAAGTTTAGGGATTTAAACAAGGGAGCTGAGTGTTGTCTGAAAGCAGAGTTAGTTATTATTCTGATAGCAGATTTTTGCTGGGTGATGATGGGCTTAAGGTGGTTTGCAGTGGTAGACCCCCATGCACAGATACCATAATTAAGATAGGGTAGATTAGTGCATAATATAGTGAGAGGAGAGCAGAGTTAGGAACAAATATCTGATTTTGGAGAGTATACCAACTGTCTTAGAGACTTTCTTAGTTATGTGTTGAATGTGGGTGCTGAAGTTGAGTCTCTTGTCTAGGAATAGGCCAAGAAACTTTCCATCATTTTTATTACTGATGTTAATGTTGTCTATCTGTAGCTGAATTGCATTTGATGATTTGCTTCCAAATAAGATGTAGTCTTTTCGATGTTTAATGTTAGTTTGTTAGTTGACATCCATAAGTGGACTTTTTTTAATTCATTATTCACAACATTATTTAGTGTATGTGGGTTGAGGTCTGAATAGATAAGGGTAGTATCGTCAGCAAACAATATAGGTTTGAGAATATTAGAGACATTAGGCAGATCGTTTATATATATAAGAAATAGAAGAGGTCCTAAGATACTGCCCTGTGGCACTCCAACGGTAATTGGTAGATACGGTAGAGATAGATACTCCAACGGTACTAGCAAGGACTCACCTTTTGAGGATGCCCAGGCCACTGGACCAGCACCCAGCACTAGCAAGGACACCTTCTGAGGGTATCCAGGCAACTGGACCAGCACCCAGCACTAGCAAGGACAACCTTCCAAGGATGTCCAGGCAACTGGACCAGCACCCAGCACTAGCAAGGACACACCTTCCAAGGATGCCCAGGCAACTGGACCAGCACCCAGCACTAACCATAACTTACCTGGGAGTGCCAATTGAGCTGTACAGCACAATTCTAATGACATTAAATATACAAAGTGTAGTCTAAGTGATATACGTGTACTGCAGTAGTGTGATTCTAGTGGTCTGTACTTTACAGACTGAAGTGTATAATGTACATTTGTTAGAAAAGTTACTCTTCTTTAAATAATTTATATTCATATCATATGAGTGGCACTCTCAGGATATTGAGGCTAACAAAGTTTGCACTACACAACTCAACTGGTAAGGTAAGTACAGTACTGTAACGTGCAATATCAATATATTTCATTGCAATACAAATTCTTTGTTATTTAAAATTTTTCAAAAAGCAAATGTGTATCGGCATATGTATTACTGTGACTGAATTTTTTTTTTGGGGGGGGGGGGGTTGCTGGGGCCGGACGGATGGAATGAATTCCACACTGGAACGAATCGGCTATGCCCCATATAGTTCGTTAAAGCGAGGACACACTGTATTACTCATTTAATTTCTACATTTACTGTGTACATTTAAGGTCATCTAATTTCATGCATTTCTTTGATAAAGTGTTTACTTGTGTCCTTTATGATCTTGGTTATTTGTCAGTGTTGGCCCCATTAACCTTAAATTATAGTATGTTACTCTATATTCTAATATGTTCCAAAAAAATGTTATGAGGAATAGTTCACTTGCTTTTCTAAATTACACCTTGTATTTCCATTCTGTAATTAATGTAAAAAACTATTGTACTGTTGCTAGAACTACTGACTCCATAATGTCTGTGCTTGTCATCCTTAAGTATCACCTTCTTTGTATTAATTTTTTATTTTTCTTCAACACTCATTTTGTTAGCTTACTACTCTTATAGTATTAAGTGTTTTACCCCGTCACAACATTAATAAAAAAATTTCCTATATTAATTTTGCCCGAAACGCTTTGCATAATAGTGGCTTCATTAATATGTGTAGCTCCTGTCCTTTCAATTGAACAATGCTCTTATGTTCTTTGTACACACAATCTTTGAATAAATAATAATATTATTATTTACACACAGAAAATCACACAAAAGTGATATACATCAATGAGAAAATTCACTCGGCTGTGAGGCGATGCGAACCTGCAATGTTTGCATCACCTCACAGCCCCAGTGGAGTGTTCATTGATGTATATCAGCTTAGTGTGATTTTCTGTGTAGTATCTGAAGCTGGGCATACAGTGTTCAACTACAACACTTTACCCCTTCAACTGAGTGCTTGGGGGGGTCTTACGTAAAACTTGGACTGGCTTCAAGACTTCCTGTGATATAAGGATATCACAGACTTCCTGTGATATAAGGATATCATAGACTTCCTGTGATATCAGTAGAAATCTGATTGCAAGACTTTAAGGAAGTCAGTGGTGGTACAGTGGTAGAGTATGCAGCTGACAATGCCTTGGTCGTGGGTTTGCAACACCACACAGTCCCAGTGGATTTTCTCATTATTATAAAAATTATCAATATGCCATAGGCCTATTTCCACACCCAACAATTGCATGTTGGGGTGTAAGACAATGGTGGAGCAGAAAGTACTCCAGTACTTACGGAGGATGATGAGAGTGCGAGGAACAAGTCAGGTGGAGCCAGTGACCTTCAACACAGTTTTGTCTCTCCTCGTGGTATATCCTCAATGTCTTCAGTGGTGTGGCCTCACCACACACTTACACTGCCACAAGTGTCCTGAGAGTACTGTGGGAGGGACAATTTGGCGGGTATTGTGGACACAGGTCTTTAAGAAGGTGAACTTCACTTTCTTCTTGATAGTAGGTGCAGTTTGCATGAAGGGTTTGTCCTCCCGATGACTGCACCAGTACAGATGTTGGTAGAGGCGTTTATCTTGAGGATGATAAGAGTTTCAAAAGTGCTTGTTGCGTTGTGGTGTAGACAGAGGAGCGGCGACTAGAACAGAGGGTGAGTTAGAGCGAGACTTGCCGCACCGTAGTGTTGTGTTTATGGTCTCAGCTGATCCTTGGTACTGCGACGAGGCGTTGTTTTCTGTGTTTAGCTGTTGGTGGCGCCAGGTATAAATGTGGCGCGGGTCAGATGTGCCCAATTGTTGGTCGACTGGAGATATTTAGCCAGTGCTTTGACTATTGGTATTTTTCTTGTAACGAGTGGTCACCGCCTCCTAATATATGCTCGATGGTAAAGGGTATTTTAAGTGAAATAAGTACTTGTTTGAGATTTACTCTGGCACTATAATGTCGGAAGCAGTGAAGGAGATAGTGTTCGACTGTTTCAGGAACCTGACAGTGGATGCAGAGTTCGTTGATGTCTGTTCTGTACTTAGAGCTGTGTGCTGCTAGTTTGGTATGTCCCAGCCTTAATCTGGTCATCGCTATATCAATTTCTCTGCTTTATATCTGACATGTTTCCAAGTTTCCCATTTCTTTTTATGGACCCATAGTACAAAGGTGAGCATGACGTTTTCCATTTCGCCGCAAAATCTTGGGTGATGGTATTTTTGAAGGCTCCTTTACGTGCAACATGGGGAATTGGATGACGGGTAATGCGAGGGTGTTGTGCATTGCTTTGGCTAGTTGATCTACTAGTTCATTATGGAGAATACCACAATGCGCTGGGACCCATTGGATAGAGGTATCGTAACCGTTCAATCGATGTTCATGAAGAAGTTGAAGACATGGGTAAACAAACTCCTTGCATGTTGTTGAAGAGTACGTAATTGCTTGAATCGCACTCTTGGAGTCACTGCAGATTGTATATGTCCCGATTGGTAATGTTGTGATTATTTGGAGAGCTTGATATAAGGCATATAATTCAGCTGTGAAAACAGATAGTTGGTTTGGTAACCGCCATCCTGCTTGAGATGGATATTCCGGTATCCATACAGCGCTAGTGACGAGGGTACGTTGTC
>WNGS01165503.1:13099688-13193952 GCA_020271785.1 Procambarus virginalis | reverse complement strand
TGCCCCATACACATGTTTTACTTCACACATTTCATTGTGATGAACAATGGACCTGCTAGTTCCAGTTTGCACAGTTCTACTTTCTTCAAATTCATCAGGAGTTCTCGTCTAATGACATTTTAAGGGACCTATTTGATAACTCAAGATTCCGTTCAATACTGTCTTTGTTTACTGCAACCTTAGCAAGGGCGTCAACTTTGTCATGTTCCTGCAGGCCAATGTGAGAAGGAATCCACAACATTTTTTATTTTACCCTCTTGCTAAGTATTCTTATATATATATCTACGGCTAGCTTCCAAGACAAGCAGTTATTACTTGATTGCAAAACTGTTTATTGCTTCGTAGTGAGGAAAGGGAGTCTGAAATAATTAAGCTGTCTACTTCAGTGTTGTCAATAATTTCGAGTGCTACCAGTATCGCTACCAACTCGGCTTGCATAGTGGACACCCAGTTACTAATCTTACCTGCTCCTTGACCTGACAATCTTACCATATATTTGCCTGTACCTTCATCTCTTCTTTCACGCGGCTTGATTATGGTCCAGGACAGACCAGTGATGTCATTCTTCACTTTCTGATGTGTTGTTTGGACATAACATGTTTTTACCATTTGTTATAGAGCTATCACTAAATCCTCCTATCTTTTCGCACTCCGTCATATAGTGACAGAGGGTGTGCGAATAATTGTGTTGTCACAGTTTCATTTGGTCAGGTCTACATCAGCAAGTAATGAAAATTCTCATGGAATATTGGGAGTCCAAGGCGAGCAGCAGTAACATTTAGGAGTCTGCTGATTTTATTGGATGACCCATAGATGTGTGGCTCTTCTTACAAGATAGTATGATGATAGATGGAACTCCTAGTGTAGATTTCACTTTGACTCAAATATACAAGATTTTCTTGATGTTCTTGGTGTATTATTGTTCTCAAGTTGCTTAAAGACAATCCAAAGTTATGCTAAACTCCTTTCTTGAAGGCAGATTGTTTGAGTAACTCATCAGCTCCATCATGCATTCAGAGCCCAACATCTTAATTTTGTTATTTTATTGTACCTTGTTTTATAAATATGTACATTTACTATCGTATGTATTACAAGAGTATTAAACACAGGATGATACCTGACTATGAAGGACGCGCAGCACGCCTGGGGACACGCCGCTGCTAGACTCCGGGATGGGGAACTCCAGCCGGTCCTTCACGGGCGGCGGGGTGCCGTTGGTCATGTTCCTGGCGCGCGCGCACACACACACACACGCACACACACACACACACACACACACACACACACACACACACACACACACACACACACACACACACACACACACACACGCACGCACACACACACACACACACACACACACACACCACACACACACACACACACACACGGGGAACACGTTGTCAACACATTAGTATGAACATTATATTAGGTTTCTGGATTAATAAAATACTGTATACAATTACTGTATATTGCAATAATTATAAACTGGTACTAAAAACTAGAAACCTTCACACTATCATAATATAACATCCTTAAGCTACATTAGTATCTTAGTTAGTTCATTTATTATGCGACCGCTGTCCTCTTACAAATTACGGCTGAATTTGGCCGTTTGCCCGTATGGCCGAAACTGGACGTAATTTTAAAATGAAAAAAAAAATGAAAATAAATTTTGGATTTTTTTTTCTTCAAAGCAGTAAGTTAAGGATCCTCTGGTAGGTTAGGTGGGCAGGAAATTCTTAACCACCGTGCTGCGCAGAGTTTATTGAGAAATTCCCCCAGTGCGCATGAAATGAAGTGTTCCCAAAAAATTATTTTTTCTTCGTAAAATGATACATTCCCTTCCCTGAACATGTCTATGTAAAAATAAATACCAAATTCCACTTACTTTGGCTGTAGGGACGTGGACAAAGTGCGCTGTGGCGTCATCAGGGCCTGGTCGCCCGTGCGTGACTCGCCCAGACACGGTCGCGCGGGCCATTCAAGCACCGGGTGTTGCCACAAATATATTTTCAATTATTTGTTTTATGTATTTCCAATGCGGTTTTATTTGTTTTTTATCGTATATGATGCATATTTGTGTCCTTTACAATATGCATACAGTAGAACGTTCATATTGTTCCATGGAACTGTGATACATGTGTCAGTAATGTGTCCACAATAAATGTTTATTGTCGCAATATTACCTGTTAAAAATTCACTAAAATTACAATATGTACAGTTTCACACACTATTTACACAGTAACACACTGTATTACACACTCAGTACTTCGGAAGTGAATAATAATCAACGAAGTAGCCCATGGTACACAGGCGACTTCGCTCTCAGTGCACCAGGTACAGATAAATTTTCGCTGCTTGTTTCTTCATTCTGTGTGCTTGCAAATAACGCACTACACCCTTGGCTTTAGTACTTGTAGGTTGTATGTAACCAAGCTTGTAAAGCATAAGGTAGTATTGAAAAGATCATAGGAAAAGATCAATTTGTAAGATAGTCTTGAAAAGATCGCTTTGTATGGTCCCACACAGGAAGAGATTCAGCATACCTCAAGAGTGTCCATCAGTCAGGAAGAGATTCAGCTAGACTCAAGAGTGTCCATCAGTCAGGAAGAGATTAGCTAGCCTCAAGAGTGTCCATCAGTTAGGAAGAGATTCAGCTAGCCTCAAGAGTGTCCGTCAGTTGGGAAGAGATTCAAGCATCCTTGAAAATATCTATGGAAAACCAAAATGGAAGCCGCTAACACTGTTCATCTATGCCATTTGTATCAGATGCATCATCACTGAACGCAGAATACGATTCATCTAAGTATCATCTAAATAAATAGCATAGGATTGCAAGAGTGACGCTCAGAGCCTCAACTGGATACGCTCGCTGTATCGTCCTCATAGGTGCTGTATCACTTGCATCCGACCTTTGTGTTAGGTCCTTATTGCGCCTGGCTTCCCCAACATTATGACCCTTATGTTCTTCAAACAATAAGGTTTGAATTTCACCGACAGAGCATTATCTTCAACACCGCGTCGGACAGGTGTTTGGGAGCCAGAGGCGCGTGCTCCACCCATGGTTGCTCATTCAGTACTAACCCAGCCAGCAGCCCCAGGGCATTCTGGGATTTTTTTCCAAGATGGCTGCCTCTCACTGGAGGTCCTAAGAGTCCATTTCGTGCACAACCAACCTCGTACACATTTAGAATTGGTTACGAAAAATCAAAAAGAGTTTTCTCGGTTGGCGCAGTTTCCCGCCGACCGAGAAAACTCGGTTGGCCCAGTTAAGTGGTTTCAAAACGCCATGAAAAATGTTAATTGAAAGTTTCCTCTCCTAACCTTTCCGAGTAAGCCAGATGTCTCAAACAGAAAACGGGACAGTACATCACATTCATGAGCCGATTTCATTTAAAATTACATCCATTTTTTACCATAGCGTGCATACGAGCGAAAAGCGACGTTATTTTTAAGAGAACGGGTTGTATAATGGGCTCAGGGACTGAACCCAAACAGCTCATTTAGCTAAGCAAGTTACAATCTTCATGAGCTAGTTCCAAATTCAATGCACATCGTCCGTCACATCAACAATGGGCTCGATATCGACCACAAGTTCAGTTTCTAAATTAAGCAACTGACATATGTGGAGAGTTAGTGACACAATTGATATGTTTGTCCTGCACACCGCCCCCCATCCAGTGGGCAGCGGTGGATAGGTTACAATCACTCAGTTACTACCTACAATGTGAGAATGTGAGCTTATTAGATCACCGAGTGTTATTACTATGGTTTCAGTAATTGTCATTGCAAGTGCGTTGCAATAGGTTGAACCATGTTCTAATTAAGTGTTATTAGATGACAGAGTGTTGTGTTACTGTGTCGTGGTTGAACTCATCAGTGTGACGAGTACAGGGTGTATATTGGGTTGTCATCCAAGTCCAGTATTCAGTGAGGGCGTAACGTCACCAACGGAACACCCATTGCTTGTCAGGAACTGTCTTGCAAGACAGTATGGGTAACAGAGAGACGTTTGGGTTAATTATCTTTCCAAGGGACAGCTGTATTGGTCGGTCAAAGGATTGGGGCCAATCTATTGGCTGATAGCCAATCTATTGGCTGATAGCCAATAGATTGGCTATCAGCCAATGTTTATTCAAAAGAAGGTATGTATAAAGAACATAAGAGACAATTCTAGGGACAGGAGTTACATATACTAATGAAGCTATAATTATAGAAAGCGTTTCCCGCAAAAAGAAAAAAAACACTGTTTCCCGTCTAGAAAACAAAAAGAATTAAACGTGTGAGGGGTAGAACACTTTAATAGCAAAAGAGAAGCTAACAAAATAAGAACATTCAAGGAAAATAAACAAATACAAAAAAGGGTGATAGCTAGGGATAAGAAGCCTAGACTATTACATTATGGAGTCAGTAGTTATGTAGCTAGTAAAATAAGTAACATGACCAATGCAACTGTTACCTGAAGTAAGCAGAAGACCAAATTAGAAGATTTTTGGGCTGTGTGCGGATGGCAGCCTTGGTGTAGTCCTTGAGGATACGTGGGAGAGCGGCCGGCACCCTGGCCTCTCCCATGGTTGACACCACCATGCTTGGCCGCGCTTCTCGCTCCTACACGCCCCTTCACCCACCACGTGACCACCACCGTGGGATTTAGTTTCTTATCAAGCGTATAATACCACAAGTTCTAAGTACATAGACGCTTCGGTTTTGCCTGGGATTGAAGAACAGAATTGGGTCATATTGCAATTATGTAACAGAAATGTTCATATAGTAACATCTATTTTGAAATACACACATACACGGGGGCCTCGCGGCTGAGTGGACAGCGCTTGGGGGTCGTAGTCCTAATGGCCCAGGTTCGATTCACGGCGGAGGCGGAAACAAATGGGCAGTTTCTTTCACCCTGATGCTGTAACACCCAAGACCCCCCCCCCCCAAGAATTCACACCCAGGGAAGCCTTCTCTAAGAGGTCAGCCCAGATGACCTCTGGATCGTCTTGCAAAGTTAATGAAAATATTTCTGGCTAGTCTTAGTTAGCTAGTTTCAAATAGATGATATGAATAATCTTGTCAAACATTTTAGGAGGATTATGTCTCTCAGCAATCTGTGTCAACACCCAGGGACCTACCCCTTTCGGCCAGGTCAGAGGTCAGCCACACTCCCATAATTAATATTTCCCCTTCTTGAAGAGGTGTATGGTGGTTGTCCACCATCTTAATGGCAAATTCTTGAGTGTTTGTGCACGTGTGGGTGGACCTCTTACAAGCCTCAATGTAGGTTAGCAACACCAAATCGTCCCCCCCACCTTTCTCCAGCTGATAGGTGGTGTGGCAGTTTTTGGGGCAGATATGGAAAGTTTAACATGGGTTTATGGGTTTATTGAGAACAAAATATGATACTCGGTACCACATTACCCCTATAATCGGTACCCATGTCTGCTATTTTTAAACAATGCTGTTTGTCGACCAAATTGTATTTTTGCTGTTTTTCTGCCATGGTCCCCCCCTTTTTTATTTTTATATTTTCTCAACACATTTTATACTTTAATCTCAATTAGTATTAAGTTTTAGTCTTTAGTGTTTTTCCTGCCCGAAACGCTTTGCGTAATAGTGGCTTTAGGCGTTGTATGTACTAGCTCTATCTATAAATTCATCAATATTTGTATCACCCCTCGTATGTATGCACTTTACCTGAATAAACATTTAAATTTGAATTTTGATTTGAACATTTTGATATTCACCAAACTATAAATCCCTACCCTAACACTGGCAAATGCTTAGAAATCACACATGGAAAAATATCGAAGATCACACACATTATCTTCTGGGTCCAGCTCTACGACCTGGGTAAGTCTGTCTGTCTCCTGAGGCTCACACTGCCTCTATCCTCCTGCACTTTTTCTAACTTCCCTACAGGGGCGTTAGGGGAGCCCCTGTAAGGGATTTAGACCATTTTCCCATCCCTGTTACCTTTTTCTATTTTCACCCCTCTCTTTCCTTCCCTAGTGTGAGGAGATGTAGAATCTCCTCAGCTAGTTTTCCTAGTTTCTAGAATAGGCTAGTCGCTCTAGGGACTCTAGAAACTGAAGCTTTCAAATTTACATATACTTGTTGGGTGTCATATGAAAGCTTATGTTAAATGCTGGCAGTTAAAACTAATGAGAGGTCTGTGATTGCTCTGTAGAGAGAATTACAGCAAAATTTGCCTGTTCTGTGAAACAGAGAGGGTAGTATAACAAAAACCGTTAGAGGTGGAGGGGGGACAGTGGGGCGAACGCTGCCTCCCCCCCACCAAGGGAGACATTGAGACGTTGTGTTAGGCCTCACCCTCCTTGTGACGTCACGCCACGCCACAGGCGAGGGGCCCGTGTGATTGGTCTAAGCACCCCTACTCCTATGCCGAGTTTTGGCGCGAAAAGCTGTCATTGGAAGCGGCATCAGGACCAGTGCCGGCTTCCTGCTGATTGGTCAAGACAAGGTAGGGGGAGAAATATGGGCATGTGAGCCTCTCTAGCCGCCAAGAGAGTTTAGTTTGAATTGGGCAGCCAGGGTGTGAAGAAGTGTCTAGGTGCGGGGTGGCGGGCCTGCCACCCCCACCACCGTTATCGCTCCTGTCGTTCTGTTTACTCATATTGCATGGCACTCCAGCCACCCTGGGTGTGTCGAAGCCCAAATTTGCGAGAAACTGGGACTTGGACTTTGAATTCCGCCCGACGTCGTCCATGTGGTAGGTGACGCCGGCCAGTGTCACCCTGTCACCCCAGTGTAAGAGCGAGTCATGCTCTGGTATGATGGGGTTGTTAGTGATCCCCCATCCTCATGTGTGTATAACCCCAGGCGCCACGTGGCCAACCCCTGGCCACCCGTGCGGCCCGGCCCAGCCCGGCCCGGCCCGGCCCGGCCCGGCCCGGCCCGGCCGGCCCGGCCACCTTACCCCGCGCGCGCGAGTAGCCCGGGTGGGGTGGGGTGCTGTGACGTCACGCGCCACCCGTGGCCACCCTCCTGTAGGCCACGCAGTGGCCACATGTTGGCCACCACCTTTGGCCACCCCTTTGGCCACATTCCCAGGACAGCCTAAGGCCACATCTTGTCGACGCACGAGGAGCAAGCTAAGTGTTGACAGCCAGGTGGTAAGGACCTGGGAAATGAGGAAATGTGTGGACGGAAACGTGAGTACTTTATCAGTGTATAAAATGGTCTCAGTTAAAAGAGAATAGAGAAAAGTTGTGTGGGCCCCTAGCCCGGCCAGGCTAGGGAGGCAGCTGAGACGCCCGTATGTGGCATGCCCAGGTGACTGTGGGGCAGCACCTGGAGAGGGAAATTGTCACAGTAAATCATGGAGTGATATAATTGTACATCTGTAGAGATGTTGTGTGTAGACTGACTAGAGTTTGGGACCAGTCAGTGTAGAGAAATCATCATATAAATGATCCAGTCTGGCGATTCTGTATAATCGTCCAGCCTTGGTTAGTGCCATGGTACCTCATTATGTAATTAGGCCAGGTTAGAGTTAATTAAGCAGGCCCGTGGGGCAGGGTTATTAGTGGATATCCTGAGGTCTGTATATGTCCTGGTGATTAATTTACATTGTTTATGTAAGGCATTTCCATGTGTTTCATTTGCATGATTGTTGTACTGTGTTGTGTGGTGAGTCAGTAGATGTGATCGCTGACTGATTGCCTAATGATGTCATTAGCATGGGGGGCATGCTGACGGTATCATTATGTGCAGGTTTGTGCAGTGTTATCAGGTATACGTTATTACTGTCCTAGGAATTGTGTTGAGGATTTAAGGGGACCCTTTGAGTATTCAGGGAAATTCTCAGTCACTTAATGAGAGCGAGCAATTAGTTAATTTGCCTAATTATGGGAGAATTAGTGCCAGCTGTCCGCGTAGAGCGACGGTGTCTTATATTAACGTAAATTGTCTTGCTGAAGCAACCGGGATCGGGCGATCTTTTGCAACGTTTGCAAGATTAGAGGGACAGTAAGATTGGTATACCTTGATTGTTGCAAAACCGTGTGTCACTACTGTGTGGGCATAGTAATTAACGAGTTGCAGTAGTCGCAACTGTATGTGGGCAGTGCTATTTTATGTTTTGCATGCCATTATATGTGTGACCTATGTAACCTTAGGGTTACTTTGTTTCTTTAAGTTGTGTTGAGTACTTAAGGATTCAGTGAGTTAATTAGGGGTAATTAACTGGATAAGGGGGTGCACACTTGAAGTTGTTGAATGAGTGAGTGCTGTTATGGGAGAACAGTGTTGAACTTGAGCTTGTGGGAATACGTGTCCGGTGCAATTAATTGTCCGTGTGACAATTAATTGACCACTCTAGCTAATTATGTAATTAGCATTCTCATCATGAATTCACGTAGTGGGAGAGGATCTGTCAGAGTCTGTCAGTGATAGTGCTAACGTCAGTTGCTCGAGACTAACTGCCTTTCAGGGTTGGGGCAATTAGTGGCTCATGATAATTAGTGGAGTAATTAACGTCTGGAGTCTTGAGGACTCAGATGACTCGGTAAAGCGAGGTCATGGGGTTAGCATAATACGTTATATTAATCATATTCTGTCTGGTGACAGTGGATTAAGTTGCACTCATTGTTAATTAGGGTAATTAACTCCTCTTCCGTGAATTCACAGTGTTTGATGAGACCTGCTTAGGCAGTGCGGAGTGAGACGTATTTATGTATGATTAATTATCGGTCCTGGTGACAGTTAATTAATTGCTCAAGGCTAATTAGGGTAATTAGCACTCATTAGTAAGTAAACGTAATTAGTGATACACAGACTGTTGAGAAGCCACCCACTTGGGGTAGGCTTAGTTAACGTAACTCAATTGGGATGTAATTAGTGGTCCGTTTGACCTTAATTAAGAATTACTCACTGAATACTTGCAAGGAGTCAAGTGTGATGTAATTTAAGAGTTTGAGTTATTGTGACAAGAGGACTTGTGTTAACGTAGAGTACTATCATGTTGTTGTCTAGAGTGAGACACTTGTTGTGATTAAAGTAGTACTTGTTGCTGACTGCTGTGATCAGTCAATTTCCATCATTATTCACATAATCAATGTTGCAATTGATTAAGGCAATTTCTTTTGGTTATCGTCTAGTGACGAGGGTAAAGTAACTTAGGGATGAGTGGAGCTGTGTCCCAGAATCCCACCTTGCCTGACTGTGTTCACTTTAGTTGTGATAGGGGGAGTCACTGTTAGACTACCCACCTGATTACGGGGGTCGCTCCTGTTGGACTGGAGGACCTTAAGCTTGTGATTAGAGTAGCTGCCACTAGGAAGTCGTGTCACTATTGATTGCTTGCTTGTGTCATCAGTGGACGAATTGTTCAGTTAGTTCATGTTGTCAGCCCGAAGTGTCAGCAGGATGGAGCCTGCTGTCATTTCTCGAGGGGCTGTTGAATAGCTGTGTTGCAAATGCCACTGGTTGGACTGTAACGTAATTAAATCACACGCTGTGGTGTAACTTAGTCTGTGATATTTTTCTTTGAGTTTGCAATATTGCGTCATCAGTGGGCACACCTGTGTTCAGGTTAGTTCAGTATGCAGCCACACAGCAAGGGTTGCTATTTAGCTGTTGGTTATGGTGCCACTGGATGGACATTAACGTAAAGATTAATTTGAGGAAGGGTGCTGGAGTTGCCAGTGAACCCATTAGTTATTGATGTCATTGAAAGGCTACTGATTTGATTGCATTGCAACCGCTATTGCAGGTGTAGACTGCACTGAGGCGTAGAACAGTTAGGAGGTTACTGGAGACGTGTTCCAGAACTCACTGTGTCATTTGTTGTAATTGTGATTATAGATCTGTTAGTTCTTGCTTGCGTGTTGATTCCTCTGTGGGCACGCTTATGTTCGAGTAACGTCATTGACATTCTTTTGTTTTAATGTAGTAGTCTAGTCTCTTGTTATAATAAATTGTTATTTGTTAACAGTCTTTGATGTCAACCTTCAACTATTCTGTACCACTCCCATTGTTCTGATATATATTTGATATTGTTGTTTTAAATCTTTGATATGACGGCTGCGCTCTTGGGAATTCGAATTCCAATTCATAGCGCCACACAACAAATATAAAATTTGATTGTGAGAACCCGTCGGTTACCCTTTATTGGTTTTAACGTCATGTTTAACTAGGAGGAACCAGCGGCCTATTGTGGACAGGTTTTCACCCCTGCTGGTGGAAGCCTGGCGGTTTGCTCCCGCTTCTCCTTTTTCTACTGGACTCATGCTTAACTGCCAAGAGCAGCCTTTAAACTTGTAGTCCACCTCCTAAGGGAGGTAGGCGTAGAGAAAAATCTCACAGCTGGCGCCCAACGTGGGGCTATGCAACTTGGGTTCGAGCCCATGCAGGGCAGTCTCATTGATTTTTAAAGTAACATAAAAGTTATCATTACAGAACAATGTGGGCCAGGATGGTTGAAGGTATGTTTTGTGCACGGTTGTCACACACAGGTACACACACACCACACACATGTAGGAAAGAGGTATTTCATGGTAAATATGGTGAAATTTGTCTGGCTTTTCGTGGCTNGATAACTGCACCTGTAACGGGGTGAGGGATAATGACTCTTTAGTCCATTAGCCCCCTTAGTTAACTATACTTAAAAATCCCAAGGTCTACTGTAGCTTTCAGTCCACTCCTCGTGAATCTTAGGTGTTTGATCACCTCAGATGCTACACACACGAGAAACTGAACTGGGTCCCTAGCAAACTCTGAAATCTTCTCAACTGCCACCACCTGATTCGACTCCACCCTGATTAAAAAACCCTAATTTACGATAAAACAGGAAACCGTTAATTAGACATATTTCCCGAATATTGATCCAAAATTACTTGAAACGGGAGGGATGAATTTACATTGAGTGTAGATTAACTCAAAACCTAAGGAAATATATGCGATATTAATAGACTAATCTTTGCTTGAAAACACATACCGGCAACTCATACAATAACCACTGATTCGTGGATTCCATGGTAAAGACAATATATATTCTTAAGGGTGAACTCACTACAAAAGCTGGAAATTACTTAACAAATTTATTGAAACATAATTAATAGTAATGGGACAAAATGAACACTGCACTCCCTACACTAAACACTTCTTCCTAAACTGAAATATATCCCACTGAAATACTTCCTAAAATAGAGGCAAATGTATTGACTACAACAATAATGTGGATTCTACAATTGCACTTAAAACAAACTCGGCTGTTTTACCTTAAATACCACAGCCAGGCCAGTTGTTCAGCTTTACCTCTGGGGGAGATCTTGACTCCAGGACGTCCCAACTCATACTGATCTACCCTCTGACCTCCAGACTGTAAAGCTAGCTAGGATTACTCCGCCAGCCTCTCTAGCTGCCAGATTAGTAAGCAGGGTTAAATGAACAAGCTAATCTTATTTACTGGCCACCCAGATGATTGAATTCCTTTTGAAATTGAGGGTAATTCTGTAGATTCTTGGACTCGGCTATTTCCAATTACAATATTGAATAGCGACCTGAATTTATAATTTATAAATTAACAGCACAGAAGATTGTAGTCTTGCCGGCCGCATGACCTTGACCCCGGATGGGTCGGAGGAGTCAGCCGAGCCAGAACGAACTAGTCCCTTATTCTAAATGACGTCACTGTCTCTTTGATAGCATGCAAGACTGGTTCTTTACTCTAAGTTCATGTTAACCTAACATAAGTACTTAAACCAGATTGGTTATTACTAAAATTACTGTTATTATTGAATTATTCATCAATGGTGAATTATAACTTCCCTGTAGAAGTTAGAATTAACTTGTGTTCCCTGTAAAACATATGACCCAAGATCTATAAGCTTCTAAAACCAGCTTAGCTTGTTACAACCCCATCCTGAGCATACAAGTCATTCCTTCCATAAACGTGTTCCCATTTATCAAAGAAGGATATTGCATTTGATTTACAATATTTGTCCAGCTGGCAACTGACATCAAGTGCTCTCAACAACCATTCATATCCAACTCCTTTTCTTTGAAGAATGCCACATATGACTGGGATTCCTCCCTTGCTCCTAATTCTATGGATGGCTTAAACCTCTGTAACAGTGCCTCACTCCTAACTCATCCTCCCTCATTTCCACCGGCAACGATAACCATGGCAGTATGTTCGAAGCAGTAGTAATAAAACACCTGGTGTTATTCTCCAGCTATATTTTGCTCTTGTCAGGCCCCATTTAGATTATGCAGTTCACTTTTGGTCACCATACTATAGAATGTATATAAATTCACTAGAACAAATCCACCGTAGGATGACAAAGTTAATCCCGCAAATTTGAAACCTGTCATATGACAAAAGAATGACAAAGTTGAATTTACATTCCCTAGAAAGTCAAAGAATTGTGGGTGACATGATAGAGGTGTACAAGTGGATGAATGGACATAAAGGGGAATATTAAAAGTATCAACACAAAATAGAACACAAAACAATGGGTATAAATTGGATAAGTTTAGATTTAGGTTAAGACCAGGGTAAATGTTCAGTATTGTTCTGTTCAACCCTGTTCAGTAACAGGGTTGTTTTGTGGAACCAATTACCGCGTAACATACTAGAAGTAGGATCCCTCGATTGTTTCAAGCAGAGGTTAGACATTACCAGACATTGTCATTACGTTAGACAAGCTCATTCATATATGAATGAGTTTAGGTGGATATAAATAGGTGCTGCCTCGTATGGGCGAATAGGCCTTCTGTACTTACCTTCATTCTTACGTTCACTCACAAGATGAGTGATACTTGATATACATGATTAGATACTGTATTCCCTAACAAGCTCACCAATGCTCTAACTGGCTTAGAGGATACACATGTGCAAGGTAATAACGGCAGTAAACTAGACACTCACACGAGTATGGAGTGCACAATAAAAGCAGTAAACAAGAGTAAACTCAGGCACAAGGTAAACACAGGCCCTACGGTAGAGGCGGCCAAAACCTGCCGCTAGTGGTGGACTGGTCTCCTCACCTGGCCTCACACTCACCTCCACACCGTCATGTGGCCTTCCCTCACCACCCACGGGGCAGGAAGCCCGTGTACTTACCGTTTTAAGAGGTCCTTCCTAACACCTAGCCAGCCATCACAAGAGGCGTCCAGGCCTCTGCTGGACACGTTTGTTTACACTCGACTCTGACACTGTTGCCACTCTCTCACTAACCCCAACATTCCTCTTATTTACGCATACAAAATATTTTTAAGTTATTTTTCCCAGTTCAATTAATTATTTAAATACTTTAAAAGTACTTTGTTGCCATTGGTAGTGTGGCTATCTGTTTTATGTGGCCAGGAACAGCTTGGTTCCGGCCGCTCCAGGATGTAGATATCAGCCACATTCACACGCCAACGAATTTTTCATTGATCTGTAATATTAAGATGAATAAAAAGACGATTCATCATAATTCCTCTCGTAAATAAATTAACAAATATATAAATTGGTATTTATATATATTATATTTATTTATTTATAATTCATTTCATTATGTCCAGGGACCAGCAGCCACTTTATATATAATAATAATATTTTTTATTTACAAGAAGATACAATGGGTTAGTGAAATTACATAAGATTGGTACTTTTACATTCATAAGAACATAAGAATAAAGGTAACTGCAGAAGGCCTATTGGCCCATACGAGGCAGCTCCTATTTATACTACCCAATCTCATTCATATATACGTATGTCTAACCTGCGCTTGAAACAATCAAGAGATCTAATTTCTGTTATGTTACGTCGTAATTGGTTCCACAAATCAACAATCCTGTTACCGAACCAGTATTTACCCAGGTATTTCCTAAATCTAAACTTATCCAATTTATACGCATTGTTTTGTGTTCTGTCTTGTGTTGATACTTTTAATACCCTATTAATATCCCCATTGTTATGTACATAAGAACATAAGAACAAAGGCAACTGCAGAAGGCCTATTGGCCCATAGATTGATGACTGATAAAGATTAAGCCACCCAAAAAGGTGGCACGGGCACGAATGGCCCGTAAGTGGTGGCCCATTTGAGCCATTACCAGTATCAATAGATGATACTGGAGATCTGTGGAGGTGCGGCTGCACCCTGCGTGACGGGAGATGTCTCCCGTTATTGGCCCATACGAGGCAGCTCCTATTTATAACCACCCAATCCCACTCATATACATGTCCAACCCATGCTTGAAACAATCGAGGGACCCCACCTCCACAATGTTACGCGGCAATTGGTTCCACAAATCAACAACCCTGTTACTGAACCAGTATTTACCCAAGTCTTTCCTAAATCTAAACTTATCCAATTTATACCCATTGTTTCGCGTTCTGTCCTGTGTTGATACTTTCAATACCCTATTAATATCCCTTCATTGATGTCCATTCATCCACTTGTACACTTCTATCATTCCACCCCTAACTCTTCGCCTTTCCAGTGATTGCAATTTAAGCTTTGTTAATCTTTCTGCATATGACAGGTTTCTAATTTGGGAGATTAACTTTGTCAAGTTCAAGTTCAAGTTCAAGTATGTTTATTGAGATAAGAAAGAAATACATCTCAAAGGGATAGAGTAGCTTAGGCTATTTCTATCCCCTTCTACTTCAAGTCCCTCAAGGGGCGCACAAATTCAGTGAGTACAAATAGACAAATAACATTACAAGAATCCCATTTAACATTGCAGGTTAATATAGTAAGCACAGCATATAATTGTTACACTCTTGGGGCAAAATTCTTGTAGCTCCTAAGTATACTGTCTATCATACATTATCACACATCCAAACAATTTGATGTGGTACACTACTTATTTCCTTATTTCTATAGATATCAATGAAGTTGGCACTCTAATACATAATGTTCTAAGATGTGGGCGTGCGGCATACTACATAATTTACACTCCTTATCTTTTTCACTGACATCAATACCGTATTGCCAGATATATTTGTATCCTAATTTTAATCTCATGTAAATTGAATCCTTCCAAGTAGACTTTCCTTTACCATAGGTGAAGGACGAGTTTGTATTTATTACTGAATAATTCTTGAGTGTGTTACTACTGTCCACCATTGCCATTCTCTTTATCATTTCTTCACCCTCTTGGATCATCTTGATTCTTGTTTTTATTTGTTTCAAGGTTAACTGACATACAACATCAACAAGAGTTTTTTCCGTGGCTCTCTTCGCTATGTCATCAACTACCTCATTCAACAGTATTCCCACATGTGAAGGGATCCACATGAATTTTACTTTATACCCAGTTTTTTCTAATTTCTTAGCATTCTCTCTACACTATCACAATATTCTAATATACTGGGCGTCTGCTATTTAATGACTCTAACGCTCCTCTGCTGTCAATAAAGAAGCAGGCATTTTTACCACATTTGACTACTTCCTGTAATCCTGCTAATATACCTTGGAGTTCAGCCTGCGTTGAAGAGACTTGTCAGTTAAGCGGCGTCCAATAAGTATCTACAGTGCCAATGTCAGTGTACTCCCTGATCAAGACTCCACATCCTGCCTTCCCATCCCTAGCTACTGACCCATCACAATATACATGTAGAGTGTTTTCTGTAGGCAGTTTTCTAATTATACAATTATCATATGTTGCCCTCAGCTCTCCTATTTCACATACTTTTTTTTCTTTTGCAAGGGAGTAATTACTACATCTACATAACAATCCTCCCATGGTGGTGTGAATTTTCTCTTGGGCACAGCAATACACTCTGTCATAACATCATACTTAATAACATTAGAACATAAGTTATTCATATATGCTCTTTTCTTCATCATACATTGTTCATTTCTTCCCACCTTTTGAACCGAGAGGATTAATTCATTAGCTCCCCCACCTCTCATTAATCTAATGGCAGAGGCTACATATTTATCTCTGCAATTTTATCCCCAATACTCTGCAGATTCAACTCCATCCTCATTATCTCAATCATAGCATTTCTTGAGCATCCTAAGATAAGTCTCATGGCTTCATTTTGTGCCTTCTCCAACTTGCCCATCCTACCTTTACCAAACAAGAAATTACAGGTGCAGCATAGGGAGCTGAGGGCAGTCAAGGATGACAAGGAGTAATGTTTTTTTGTGTATTTGTACTCACTGAATTTGTGCGCCCCTTGAGGGACTTGAAGTAGAGGGGGGTAGAAATAGCCTAAACTACTCTATCCCTTTGAGATGTATTTCTTGCTAATTTCAATAAACATACTTGAACTTGAACTTGACAAGGAGTCACTTACAATTAGCGTGTCAACTTTGGATTCAAATACGCGCTCGAGTGCAAGGATTATGGCAACCAATTCTGTCTGAAGAGTGGAGGCCCAGTTACTGAGACGCGCTCCACACTCATGGGAGATGGAACCATCTCTCCCTGTCACAACAACTGCACTTCCAGCTGCACCATGGGACTGATTCAAGGATCCATCAGTGTAAATAATCTGGGAAAGGGAGCCTCTCTGACTAAAGTATCAATTTGGCTTAAGGCATTGTACTTTGCTTCTTGTAATAAAGAAAGAAATTGAAAATTCTTGTCGAAGCAAGGACTGTTCTTTAATCAGCTTCTTGCGTGGGAAAGGAGGGACAGTAATTTGGAAAGGAGTGATCTCCCATGGGGCAGGAAAGTGCTGTTGTTGTCTCTCTTGGTAGGGTTAGTTCATTTATTATGCACCCCATACCCATCCCGTGGGACCATTTGGTCACCATTTGGTCCGGGAGACATCTCCCGTCACGCAGGGTGCAGTTGCGCCTCCACAGATCTCCAGTATCATCTTTTGTAATTGGTAATGGCTCAAAAGGGCCACCACTTACGGGCTATTCATGCCCGTGCCACCTCTTGGGTGGCTTAATCTTCATCAATCAATCAATCAATCATCCCGTGGGCGGTAGTGGAAAGGGTTACAGAGGCACATAATGGACTTTGAGTGGGGAGTCCGTATAAACAACTGGGCCCCTACCCTTCAGACTGAACTATCTATCTTGGTAGGGGTGATGAAAGTTACACATTCTGAGCATATTGGCAGTTACGGTAATCCATTTGGAGGGATGCAAGGAAGAAGGCTTGACCAAAGGCAATTATATATGATTGGCTTAAATAATTGGCTTTGGTTGTAATGTAGATGTAATTTATTTATCTTTAAGTAAACCTACAAATTGTGTATGTAAAGATAAGGGAGGAAGGGTAGAGAGTTTAAGTTTAGTTCATTTATTATGCACCCCATACCCATGTTGTGGGCGGTAGTGGAAAGGATTACAGAGGCACATAATGGGCTCAGGGACTGAACCCCACAATTCATTTAGCTAAGCAAGTTACAATCTAGATGAGCTAGTTACGTAGAGAGGTGGGAGCCGCCGGTACCATTATTATGCCAGGAGACCTCCTCCGACCACCCTTCCAATAATATTTGCTCTTATAACTTATAGTTTCAATATCATTTCTGTAAGTAAATATAAAGGAATTTTAAAATACAGAATATAAAATACGATCTAGGAAAAAATTTCGCTATGATCCTAAGGGACTAGCAAGACTGAATATGCTTTGTTATTCGTTTTCAGAAGAAGGAGAAAATAGGGAGGAAACGGAGGTTGTTTAGCAGCAGTAGCAAATGGCGTCGTGTTGTGGAGGGTGTTGTGAGGCCCGGTAACCTGCACCACCGCCACCCCCGCCGCCACCAGCCATGGGCAGATCACGCTCCAGGAGCAGGACTCCCAAGAGACACAAGAGCAAGAGGTCACACAAGAGAAGGTCTCGGTCCCGCGAGAGGGAGCGGCGCAGACATAGAGACCGCGAGAGGTCCAAGGAACGTCCCTCCAAGGCCAGGTACACACTCACTCATTGTCAAGTATATGCTTGTACTCCAGGCCAGGTACACACACTCATTGTCAAGTACATGCTTGTACTCCAGGCCAGGCACACACACTCACTCATTGTCAAGTACATGCTTGTACTCCAGGCCAGGTACACACTCACTCATTGTCAAGTACATGCTTGTACTCCAGGCCAGGTACACACACTCACTCATTGTCAAGTACATGCTTGTACTCCAGGCCAGGTACACACACTCACTCATTGTCAAGTACATGCTTGTACTCCAGGCCAGGTACACACACTCACTCATTGTCAAGTACATGCTTGTACTCCAGGCCAGGTACACACACTCACTCATTGTTAAGTACATGCTTGTACTCCAGGCCAGGCACACACACTCACTCATTGTCAAGTACATGCTTGTACTCCAGGCCAGGTACACACACTCACTCATTGTCAAGTACATGCTTGTACTCCAGGCCAGGTACACACACTCACTCATTGTCAAGTACATTGTCAAGTACATTGTCAAGTACACTGTCAAGTACATTGACAGTTGAGAGGCGGGCCGAAAGAGCAAAGCTCAACCCCCGTAAAATATAACTATAACTAAGTGAATACATGCTTGTACTCCAGGCCAGGCACACACACACACTCATTGTCAAGTACATGCTTGTACTCCAGGCCAGGCACACACACTCACTCATTGTCAAGTACATGCTTGTACTCCAGGCCAGGTACACACACACACTCATTGTCAAGTACATGCTTGTACTCCAGGCCAGGTACACACACTCACTCATTGTCAAGTACATGCTTGTACTCCAGGCCAGGTACACACAAACACTCATTGTCAAGTACATGCTTGTACTCCAGGCCTGGTGCACACACACACACACACACACACACACACACCCACACCAAGTGTGTGTGTGTGGTGTGGAAAAAAAAAAAAAAACAGTTGATTGACAGTTGAGAGGCGGGCCGAAAGAGCAAAGCTCAACCCCCGTAAAATACAACTAAGTGAATACCAAACAAACTTTGGCCAAACCCCTAAACATACCAGCGATACAAAGATGCCCGAAACGCTGCGCGTACTAGTGGCTTTACAAGATTGTAATTACTGTACTATTCAATGTATTCTCATAAACCCAATGTACCTGCTTGTATACACATAAAATAAATAAATAAAATAAATAAATAAATAAAATGCGAGAAATAACTACAAGGCAGTGAGGAGAGGCAGAAAGAAATTTTGAAAAAAAGGGATTGCGGACAAATGTAAAATAGAGCAGGTCTATTATATAAATTCATAAACAACAAATTGCAGGTAAAGGATAATATTCGGAGGTTGAAAATAAGAAATAGATTCACGGAAAATGAAAAGGAAATGTGTGAAACATTAAACGAAAAGTTCCAAAGCGTGTTTGTACAAAATGAAATCATCAGGGAACCAGACACAATAAGAATTCCAGAGAACAATATAGAGCACATAGAGATGTCTAGAGACGAAGTGGAAAAAATGCTAAAGGAGCTAAGTAAGAACAAAGCAGTTTGCCCAGATGGAGTTTCACCATGGGTTCTGAGAGAATGTGCACCTGAGCTCAGCATTCCACTTCAACTGATTTTTCAGGCATCCCTGTTTACAGGAGTAGTAGCTGATGTGTGTGGAAAATGGCTAACATAGTTCCAATCTACAAAAGTAGCAGCAGGGAAGATCCCCCTCAATTATAGACCTGTATCTTTGACAAGTGTATTAGTCAAAATATTGGAAAAGATATAAGTAAATGGGTAGAACACCTGCAGAAAAACGATATAATATCACACAGTATGGTTTTCGATCTGGAAGATCCTGTGTAACGAATTTACTCAGTTTCTATAATCGAGCCACAGATATTTTACAGGAAAGAGATGGTTGGGTTGACTGCATCTATCTGGACCTAAAAAAGGCTTTTGACAGAGTTCCACATAAGAGGTTGTTCTGGAAACTGAAACATATAGGAGGGGTGACAGGTAAGCTTCTAACATGGATGAAAAATGTCCTAACTGATAGAAAAATGAGGGCTATAATCAGAGGCAATGTATTGGATTGGAGGAATGTCACAAGTGGAGAAGTGAGGGGAGTACCACAGGGTTCAGTTCTTGCACCGGTAATGTTCATTGTCTACATAAATGATCTACCAGTTGGAATACAGAATTATATGAACATGTTTGCTGATGATGCTAAGATAATAGGGAAGATAAGAAACCTAGATGATTGTCATGCCCTTCAAGAAGATCTGGACAAAATAAGTATATGGAGCACTACTTGGCAAATGGAATTTAATGTGAATAAATGCCATGTTATGTGCATTTACCTATGCCACATAACATACCACACAACCTATAAATTATGTGAGAAATCTTTAAAGAATTCTGACAAAGAAAGGGATCTAGGGGTGGTTCTAGATAGAAAATTCTCACCTGAGAACCACATTAAGAACATTATGCGAAGAGTCTGTGCTACACTTTCTAACTTCAGAATTGCTTTTAAATACATGGATGGCGAAATACTAAAGAAATTGTTCATGACTTATGTTGACCAAAACTGGAATATGCAGCGGTTGTGTGGTGCCCATATCTTACGAAGCACATCAACAAACTGGAAAAGGTGCAAAGACATGCCACTAAGTGGTTCCCAGAACTGAAGGACAAGAGCTACGAGGAGAGGTTAGAGGCATTAAATATGACAAAACTAGAGAAGAAAAAGAGGCAATATGATCACTACGTACAATATGGTAACAGGACTCGATAAAATTGATAGGGAAGAATTCCTGAGACCCGGAACTTCAAGAACAAGAAGTCATAGATTTAAACTAACGAAACAAAGCTGCCAGAGAAATATAAGAAAATTCACTTTTGTAAACAGAGTGGTAGATTGTTGGAACAAGTTAGGTGAGAGGGTGGTGGAGGCCAAAACCGTCAGTAGTTTGAAAGTGTTATATGACAGTGCTGGGAAGACGGGACACCACGAGCGTAGCTCTCATCCTGTAACTTCACTTAGATAATTACACGCACTCATTGTCAAATACATGCTTTTACTCAACCTTACCTTACCTTGAGTATACCTTGAGGTGCTTCCGGGGCTTATCGTCCCCGCGGCCCGGTCATCGACCAGGCCTCCTGGTTGCTGGACTGATCAACCAGGCTGTTGGACGCGGCTGCTCGCAGCCTGACGTATGAGTCACAGCCTGGTTGATCAGGTGTCCTTTGGAGGTGCTTATCCAGTTCTCTCTTGAACACTGTGAGGGGTTTGCCAGTTATGTCCCTTATGTGTAGTGGAAGCGTGTTGAACTGTCTCGGGCCTCTGATGTTGATAGAGTTCTCTCTCAGAGTACCAGTTGCACCTCTGCTTTTCAACGGGGGTATTCTGCACATCCTGCCATGTCTTCTGGTCTCATGTGATGTTATTTCTGTGTGCAGGTTTGGGACCAGCCCCTCTAATATTTTCCACGTGTAAATTATGTATCTCTCCCGCCTGCGCTCAAGGGAATACAGATTTAGGCTCTTTAGTCGGTCCCAATAGTTTAGATGTTTTACCGAGTGGATTCTAGCAGTAAAGGACCTCTGCACGCTCTCCAGGTCAGCAATTTCACCAGCAGTGAAAGGGGCTGTCATTGTGCAGCAGTACTCCACTCTAGAGAGCACAAGCGTTTTGAAAAGTGTCATCATCGGTATAGCATCTCTAGTGTGAAAAGTTCTTGTTATCCAACCTGTCATTTTTCTTGCAGTTGTGACGGCTACTTTATTGTGTTCTTTAAAGGCCAAGGTACACACAAACGTACAGCATGTACACATGCAGTAAGAGGGGAGTGGGAAGGTATGGAGGGTGGGATTTATCTGCACTGTATTTCATTACTTTATTTCATTTGATTATTTAATGCAATTGTTTTTATTATGTTTGCCCTCGACTGCTGTTATTTTGTTCATACAATTTTAATCATTTATATGATTCTGCTTTTCCAGTCGTAAATTGTCACGCTCATCATCATCATCCACAACCAGTGACGAGGAACCTAGAACAAGAGAAAAGAAGATTGATGAAGTGGACAGGTTGGCTGAGCTGGAGAGAGTTAGGTTTGTTATTCTACGATTTCTTGTTTTGAAGCATGTTATATTTTAAGTGTAGTTTCTGTTAATGCTTGTTACAATCTCTATATATGGTGCTAAGGAGAAAATCTTATTACTGTCTTTAAAATGAGGAAAGTATAGATGAGATGTAGCTGCAGATGATTTAAAGCTGGCAGAAATTTAGGATATAGGAATAGGTAATTATATATAGAATAGAATAGATTATAAATAGAATTAAATAACATTTTAATGCCATGCATACTGGTTAATTATGTTTATACTTTATACATCTCAGGAGGCAGAGAGAAGCAGAACAAAAACTGGTAGAGGAAGTTGCAGCTAAAAGATTGGAAGAATTAGTAGCACGCAGAGTAGAGGAGGAGCTGGAACGTAGACGAGATGAAATAGAAGCTGAAGTGTTACGTCGAGTGGAGGAGGCCAAGTGCCTCATGGAACAGCAGATGCTAGAGGAGTTACAAGAAAAACGTCGTCAGCAGGAGGAGGATCAGAAGAAGCGAGAGGTAGAGCTTCTCTCCCTGGGCTTCACCGGGGATTTTTTACTGGCTTTATTGAGCCTTATTTGCTGGAGCTCTAGAATGCAGACTTTTAGGGAGGGAAGTTTACACAGTGCTCCTAACTTCATTCTCAATGTGGGAGATTCAGATGGGCTGCTTTCTAGGGCAATACTTATGCAGCTACCAATTTCAGGAAGGCTAAAGCTTTTGCACCAGAGTGGGAGCCTGGGTGGTTGATTCATGGGAGGGACACTCGTTCTCTGGAGTAGGTCTGGGTTTCACGAACCTTTTTAATCAATATTTATTAAGAGATCTCTAAACAATCAACTTAATGTGATGTGAGGCCTCAGTTGCTTATGGTCAATGGCATTATTATTATTTTTATTTTTTAAGGTCATCCACAGTGATTAGTGTAGACAATCATGTTGTACTCTGCAATCAAATCAGGAGTGATAGGATTAATATAATTTCTACAGTTGGTTGTCAGAAAAGGACTGCAGAATAATAATATACTGTAATACATTTGTCTAATAACTGTTATTTAATTCATAACTAGGTAAAAAAAAAGATAAGATCAATAAATTTCCATTCTGCATGAAGACTAACTCACACTCTTTCAGCTGATTCTTTGTGTTTTGAAAGTGAAATGTGAATTTGAGCCAATTAAAGATTCCAGAGATGTGCTGTACAAACTTTGTAAACTTTGGTATGTGATAAAGTTTAATCACGTTGCTCCCAGACAGTTACCATGTTGAGTGTGAAGTGACTGGCTGTTGTCTCCCCCCCCCACTATCATTTGTGTTTTATTATTATACCGTTGTATACGTGTATTTCCTTGTGAATATTATGTATATCCTTCATATTCCTCATCATGTGTGTGTGGTGTGTGTGTGTGTGTAGATGGTTGTGTGTGTGATCCGTTTATGTTTGTCTGGAAACACACGAACATAGCAGTGTGGCAATGAGGCACTTTAGTGGACAACCACTCTAAACAGACTAGACATAATAATGGCGGCTTGCAACCAAGAATTGTCAGCTGCGGATTTTAGGCCAGAGCAGTTCTAGGAGTGGATTTGACGGCATCTTTATGGTAACTATATAACAGGTATAGTGATTTTTATAATGGATGCAGCATAAATTCATTAAGCTAGTATGTTTCCATTAGATGAGTAAGAATGGAACGTAAAAGCTTAAACTATGTTTTTAATTGCTTGATGAAATAAGACACTGATTTTTCATGGCTAGCAGTGGAAGCTTGCCAGTTTAATGTGTTTTGTTGTGTCTAGATTCTTCTTGCAAAGTATCAGCAATTTCTATTTAGTTTGTTGCTCAGGAGTTAAATTAAAGTGTTGTTATGGATCCTTTGCAGGGAGATTTTTTTTACTGTGTCTTGTGTCTTAGTGTTTGAAGCAAGCATGTTGTACATACACAAATTTCCTGTTCTTTTTCTTCATTGTTGACTAGTCAGACCAACATGCTTGCTAATAGAATTATTTAACTCTGAATTAAGTGCTATTTTAAAGTCTGTATTGTCATATATTTCCCTTTGCCTTTGTACCCAATGTGACCATTGATGTTTGATATGAATTTCATTTTATGGTAGTTATTTTCTGCTAGTTACTAAATATCTTTCACTTCTCATATCAAGGTCTGCACGTAGACTTGCTCAGTACATTTCATAAAAATTTATAAAGACTTTTGTCATTAAAGATTGAATTGTAAGAGGTTTACACATGTCCTTGAATATATATACTGTATTTACAAATATGTTTAAAGACACAAGTACACCTCCCACAATGTTTACTTACAGAACTAGAGATCAGTAGGGTCTTTGATGAGCTCAGCATTTTACTAATGATATTCATAAAGAAGGATAGTTTCAAAGTTGTTATATTGCAGAAGTGTTGATGTCTGGTAACTAGCTTCCATTTACTTGTCCACCATACTTAGTCAATTCTGACGCTTGTGTGACGCCTTATTCTGTTTTCTAGGAGGAGGAACGTAAGCAACGTGAGGAGCTGGAACGGATTATGGAGGAAAATAAGAGAAAGATAGAAATTGCACAGATGAAATTGGTAAGTTCTAATATTCTTAATTTTGATTCTCCATATTAAAATAAGTTAAAGAAGTGTTGGCTTAATAATTTTGAAAGGCTATATTTAAGTGTGCGTGGAAAATTACAATAATTAATAGATCACTTTGAAAATGAGGATAAATGGATTATTGTCCAAAACCTCTGTGTTACTGTTGTTTTGTTGGAGGCTGTTTGAATATACACTGTTTGCTAAAACTATATTTATTTGGATTTACAGTGATCTGGATATCTAAAGTTAACACTTTGCGCGGCGCGCGCTTCCTAGCCCATCCCAGGGTTGCCCTGGTGTTTCTTGTGAACACGCACCAACACTAAAATTTGTATACTCTTTACAGTTTTTTTACCTCAATTTTTGTGCTACGTTGTTCATTGTGGTATCAAATTGTTCGCAATAGAATTTTCTAAAAGGATATAGGCATATAAGGTTAAAAAAAAGGGTGTGCTTTTGTGCTTCAGGTTTGCACTTCTGCAAACCTGAAAATCTGGCAGGCATTATCCATAAGCAAGCACCCATCTACACCCGCACTAAAATGTATATACACTTCAGTTTTCTCACCTCAATTTTCATGCTGCGTCGACCATTTTGGTATCAAATTGTTCACAATCGAAAGACGTGCATTATAGAACTAGTCCCATAATAATCAAACAATAAATGGAATTTTAACCAATATTTTAATTTTGGTCACTCATCACTACGCAAGTAGTGATGAGCGATCTTTTGATCTTTTGTCGAGTGATCTTTTGAGTAGTGATCTTTTGTCGAGTGATCTTTTGTTGAGCGAACTTTTGAGTAGTGATCTTTTCAGTGTTTTGACCTCAATTTTCAGGCTGCATCTTTCATTTTGATATCAAATTGTTTGCCATCTAAAGGTACAAATTTTAAAACTAGTCCCATAATAATGGAATAATAAATGTAATTTTAACATATTTAAATTTTGGACTCTTATCACACACAAGTATTTATAATCTTTCCAGTCTTCTGACCTCAATTATCGTGTTATATCATTCATTTTGGTATAAAATTGTTGACAATCTAAAGGAGTGCTTTTTAAAACTTGGCCCATAAAAATCAAACAATAAATGGAGTTTTAACAAATATTTAAATTTTGAACGCAACATGTATCCCCGCTTACGATCCGTAGAGTTATTTATGGACACAATTTCCATCCCCCACTTGCCGAAAGTGTTTAAGGGCATAATAATGAAAAAAATTGGTCATTGTAACCTAAAAATAGATATATATTTTAGCTAAGCTTGTGGTGCTTAGCCTTTTAAATGTAATAAATTTTATTTTACAAGTTTGGCATGTGTGAATGGATGATGGTAGAATAGTGAATAGATCTTTAAGGTAGGAGCAAAAAGCAGGACCCAGAATAAGGTTGGCAGACATGGTGTGTGTGTCAAGAAGTTTGGAATGAGTATGAGCACCCTGCCTTCTTTCCCGTGGTGGTCAGAAGTTGCGTGAATAACTAGGAAGGCTTCGCAAAACCCTTGGATCACCAGGGCTGCTATCTGGTGGCAAGTGGTATTAACTAGTGGTAGGACCCAGACGAGTGTGTACATAGTATAAACATAGTTCACATTCAGTTCTGTAGTGATCTTGAATACTTCCTTCCATGTTCAGGAAGTATCTCCCTTATTCAGCTGGGGGTGTTTTGAATGAATATGGGACTATTCTGAATATCTCCCATATTCAGGTGTTTCACTGTATTATCTGCACCGCAGACACCACCGGTCTGCCGTGGTGTGGGCTATCTAGCCAGCCAGTGGTCTGCCTTTGGGTCCATATTCTTAAGATGTTTGCATCTTTGCTTGCTGTATTTTCTAATGTCTTGGGTTCTCTGTCTCTGGAGAGGGGTGAGGGTTAGGAGGTATCCTGGGGTTCTGGCAGCTCATTACCTGGTCATTGTTCCTGACCATTGACACAGGTCTGAAGTGTCGTTTCTGCTACAAGTCTGGTAAAAGGAAGGACACCAAGTATAAGTGCAAGTTGTGTGGTGTGGCACTGTGTCCTGCACCATGCTATGGCTTGTACCATCGCAAGAGGACAAACTGGATGGATAAGCAGTAATGCTTACCTCCCATCCACTCCACATATAAAACATGGGTTGAGAATCTTCAGGAAACCTTTACCTGGAGCAGGTGGAGTGGTTCAACCTAATGCTCAACTCATGCTCAACAAACATCGTTGGGTGGTGAAAGGATATCAGCCCTTGCGAGTTCTTAACACTTTGAGCCAGCCCCTTGGGGCTGGCATTCCCCGTTTCTGCATCTGTGACTTCACCTTTTTCAGATGATTAGCAGCCAGACTTATCTGGATATTTGAGTATCCTCTGAATTTTTTGTAAGTGGAGTTTTGTAGCATTTTGTACTGCTGCCTTTATGTGAGGGTCTGGTGGCTGCTCTTTTTAAAGTTACATTTGTGTGGATTTTCCTTGCCTTTCATCAGAGGTCATGTTCTTTCTCTTTACTCTTCATTAAGTGCCTTATTATGCCCAATATATTTCAGCCTTGGCAGAGCTTTCTTCCTTGCTTTTGGGGTAGAAGTTTTTCTTCCACTTTCCTCAAGTTTCTCTAGCGTCTACTTTGTTATAGGATCGAAAGTTCTATTACTTTTATCTTCATCCCAGATTCTTGTCTCCCTCAGCTCAGAATTCCTCTTTAAAGGTGGTTTTCTTGTTGCACTGGTATTCACATTTTGTGAACATTTAGACCTAAACAGAATGCACTCTGTTTATCCTTTTTTGATCATGAGCAAGTCTTTTGCTTTTTGTTGGTTGCCTTCAGTGAAAGTTTAGTTGAAACTGGTCACCTGTTCAATCAGAGTAAAGTACCGTTGTGCTCACAGGCTAGCATAAATCAATAAAGTAGATTACAATTGCAGTGAAATTACAATAGTGATATACTGTATGTAAAAAAATTCTTTGGAGCAGGACGGCAGTATTGACCTGGTGTCCTGGCTCAACCAAGACATGCACCTTAACACAACCTGGAGTTCCCCCAAACTCACTAGGAATATGGAAGCACTGAGCTGGTACCCAATCCAATTTTTACCTGTAACCCACATGCACTCTGGTGTAGGTAATGTAGTTCTCCACCAAACACTCCTTGAAATACACAGCCATTAGCTGGACCCATCCATGTGAAGCCATCCAGCTCCATAATTTTTCATAGATATCAAGTTATTGTGATTTTATTGTAATCACTTAACACTTTCGCTCACCCCACACGCCACCTCTCAACTGTGCATAGTGGGTCCCGGCGTGTCACGGGAGCGCGCGTTAATTCCGTAAAGTGTATACTCTCTTCAACTTTGTCACTTCAATTTTCGTTCTACGAGATTAAATTTGGTATCATTGTGTTCGCAATAGAATTATCTACAGCACTAAATGCATATAAACTCCAAAAGCCTGGCTAATTACCCGCAGCAAACAGAAAGTGCGAACGAGTTACCCAGGAGCGTGCGAAAGCGA
Source organism: Procambarus virginalis (assembly GCA_020271785.1). NCBI lineage: Eukaryota > Metazoa > Arthropoda > Malacostraca > Decapoda > Cambaridae > Procambarus > Procambarus virginalis. The sequence continues at coordinate 13,165,933 of WNGS01165503.1, read as the reverse complement.
TAAAATGTTTTCACTATTTTCACTCTGGTCACCTCAATTTTCGTCCTAGGTCTTTAATTTTGGTCTCAATGGGTTCGCAATAAAATTCTCTAGAGGAACAATAGCATATAACATAAAAAAACCTGGTCACGCTCCAACCGCCGACGAGTTGAAGACGGGCCACGTTAGCCGCGAGTGAGCGCCCAGACGCCTTCCAGCTAAACTCCCAATTCCTGCCCACAAATGTTTGTACTATTGTGTGTTGAACATGACATAGGCGTGTAGGGAAGACATAGGCGGGCATTTTAAAACCAGTCCCCCAAAAATCGGATAAAAACCTGATTTTTGGCGATTATTTAAAGTGGATGACGCAATGCTGCGTCATGCCCGGCAGCACCGCCAGTAAACGGATGACGCAATGCTGCGTCATGCCTGAGCGGAAGTGTTAAGTTATTGTGATTTCATTGTAATTACCTAAGTGATTACAATGAAATCACAATAACTTGATATCTATGAAAAATTATGGGGCTGGATGGCTTCACATGGATGGGTCCAGCCTAGGATGGCTGGATCGAACCAGCGTGCCTCCAAATTCCTAGAGTTTGGGCAGACTCCAGGTTGTGTAACTTTTAAGTGTACAGTATTGTGGCCCATGAGTTAAGGCATGCATTTGGAGTGACCCAGAACTGGTTCAGTGAAATCATACTGCTCCAAGAATTTTATGTGGATTACATGATGAGTTCAGATGATTAGGGAAGATGTTGATATCAAGAACTAGTAATTCCTTAAAAGTCCAGATCTGGTTTTTGTTAGTCCAGTTTTGGTGAATTACTGTGCTAAGGAAATTTCTGAACAATAAGGTATGGTAAATATTTGATTAAAGGGGGATTCCCATTGCCATAAGTATAGATAAATAAAATTTCATTGTATAGTATTCAGTATAGTTTTAGATTTAGGATCACTGACACATTTGTTTACCAGGCTGAGCAGCAGCTACAGATGGTCGAGGAGCAACGGAAAATTGACGAGGAGCGGCAGAGGATTAAGAGAGAGCAGGAGAAGCGGACGCGTGAGGAACAAAAAATTATCCTCGGGAAGAATAATACTCGTCCTAAAATTTCCTTCTCAATTTAAGAAAAATACCCAATTGCATGGGCTGTTGTGTTTATAGGGTTTCTTGTACAGTGTATATTTTTTTTTCTTTCTTTCAGGACTAATGCTTTACCTATGCATGAAATGCAACATCAAGTACTTGTGAAAAGCTAGAGACTATGTATTTGCATTTATTTTTGTGTAGTTTCACAAAGTTCTTTTCATGATAATAATTTCTGGGAACTTTTCCCATGTACGTATATCTGAAATATATACACATTAGTGTCTAGTTTTTCACAATTTGAGTACATTAAATACCTTGGTTCATTGTCATTGGGAAATGTTATAAATATTTAATTATAGTATTAATGCTAAGCTTTACTTCTAGGTTTCAGACAGCAAGTGCAAAGGGTATTTAACTAAAGAGTGGAATAATTATTTTGCATTGATTGGAGGAGGAAGGGGGGGGGGTACTATAGAAAGTGAGTGCTGGCGTGTGTACTACAGTCTAGGTAGGACAGGAAGTATTGGTGGGCACATGAGGCTACGAAGGGGAGTGTAAGGTAGGACTAACTGTCCTATGGACAGTTGTATAACTAATAGTATATTTAATTTGCCTTTTTGTTAACAAACCGTCTAATTCTAATCATTTCTATCATTTTACATTATTTCATCATTATTAACAAGTTCATCTCATTTGTTAGCCGAGAATGTGTGCCATACTGGCAGACTTGATGACATTTGTAAATGTACATAAAAAGCACATGGATCACATCTCATGTACAAAGTTCACCCTTACGGTTGGACTAGACTTCCACCTTTATATTCACATCACGAGTCTTCGATGAAGAGTTGTCTTCATTATATATGTTTTAAATATCCTAATAAATTTCATTTATCCATGATTACGAACTATGAGTTTTATTGGTTCAGAAGTTGGTTGAATGTTGTTAAAAGATTTCTTTAAGTGTACTCATATATGGCAGTTCACCAGAAAATTACTTAAGGATCATAATTTCAGAGTTAATCTAAGGAAGTTTATTTCAGTCTTATCAATGTATTTGCTGGCCCACAGGATGCTCTGTCACATTGGATGCCCCCTGAATTATAAATTAAATATTTAGGGAAAGCTTTATTCTGTCCAGTCCATAAAGAAGGATAGTAATTGTTTCACCAGCAGCACTACCCGTCACTGTTTACTCAATTATAACTTAAATGTTGTAGTTTTCCATAGTTTCACAGAACATTCTTGTTTACTCAACACTGCTCTTGCTCAACACACTTCTTTCACTCGACTCCACTCTCACCACTACTTTCATTCAACACATTGCTTTCATTCAGTACTCATTGATACTCTTCCATACTGCAACCAACCTGTCCTCTTACAAATAACGTCGCATTTCGATCGTATGCGTTACACAAGGCCAAAAGTTGTCGTACTTGACAATGGAAGCGGCTCGTGAAAGTGACGTACTGTCCCGTTTTCTGTATTGGGTCCATTAATGGTGGACACTTTAATTTGACAGTTTTCTCGACGTTGGGAAACCTTAGGAGGATGGGCTGCATAATGACTGGTGTATATGTTGCAACATGATTTTATAAAGTATTTAGTAAATATATTTTGGTGAATATACAGCAATCCTCTGTAATATTTACTGCTATTGGAACTAAACACTAGTTAAATAATCTGGTTGAATGTCAGTACTGGGGCTTTGAGTAGGCTTGCAGATGATACTGTGGACATCTTTGACTGGTGTGCATAGACCCCCCCAACCCCCAGGAAATACTAGTAAATTAAATTTTTTAACTGTGTTGATTAATCCACTGCAGATAACCGATTGGCTGTAACTGATGAATGTGTCACTGTCTGGTATCGGTGTTTAAGTTGTGGGGATGTGCTGACATTCGAGCTTGTAGCTCTGATGAGGGTAACTAGAGACAGTCCTCGTAACCCTTCAGTGAAAATATGCCTAAGCATACAGTAAGATATCTAAGACGTGCTAGACTAGCCAAGTGCTGGAGACAGGTCGATGCTCGTTACATTATAGTGGCCCATGCTAGACTAGTCCTCAGTATTATTGATGCAGTGAGGTATTTATTTTTGTTGAAGTGTGAAAAGGCATCCTATTGTCCAGCAAATACTGTTGCCAGAAACTTAAAGCACAAAAGAAAGGATAGATTCTAAATTGGTTTTAAGTTTCAATGACAGTGAAGACTAAAATTTAAATTAGAGAAATTTGAAGTCATTTTGCTCACTTTGTCCTTTTGTAAGTTAATTTTGCTTTCCTACTATTCGTATACACCCTATGTTCCTTAATCTAAATTTGCATGAATCCAGCTGATTACATTAATAATATCTTGGTGCTCTCATATGTCATGTACCATATACGGTGCTATATAGCCATACTTGGTTAGCGCTTTGCTTTGAAATTTACTTCGTAAAGAAATTGCTAATGAAGTTGAAGGCCTAAAATAGAGGGAGGATTAGAAAAAATGTGAAAATACTGTATGAAATATTATATTCTTCATTTGTATGAGAATTTGCATGAGAGTTGTAAGAAATTGCAAAGTAATTTTGAGATAATTGAAACAAAATGTGTTTTTGACTAAAGGATATTTAGAAATTAATACACATCGATCAAATAGAACTACTGTACTGTACTTCAATGTCTCTTTCATATGACAGTAAAAGATTGTATAGCTTGGTTTACTTGCTGGAGAAATTACCTACATTATACTTGTATTGTGTGGAAATTAATGTACATCAGATGTTTTTCTGGGGGAGCCCCACAGTGGCTCCCTGAAGCGATATTGCTGAAATTGCTCTGTCTATTGGGTCTCATTAGTCGCAGGAGTTTTATTTCTTGTATTTGGGACCAGAGCCAGAATCTGGCTTCCTCAGAGGCACAAGGAGTGAATGACAGTTTGCCTCCCACCGGGGAAAGCATTCACTAAGTCGGTGAAGTGTTACAGGTCCATAGAAAATGAAGCCTTAAAACTGCCAAAAACTCTACAAATGATTCAAATGTAACATGATAATCATTCAAAAGTACAGATAACTGCTACTAGGAGGCCTTTGTTTCCTAGTGGCAAGCCTCAGCCAGTTCCCCTGATCAGTTCTGTCACTGATGTTACTGTCATTACTACCATCTGTAGTGCTCTGGTTCATCAATTGTGGCAAGCCTCTGCTTCAAAGCTAAGTGTGGGCTGTCCTTGGACTTCTTTGTCCTGCATGGATCGTTAACTTGTTTTGTTTCTTTATTTTGGTGTTGGTTCACATGGGTGTTTTCTCTTTCTGGCTTTGGTTTGCGGGCTTGGCTTCTGTTGCATTTAAGAGCCTGTGCTCTTTTAAGTGCACAGGTTTCCATCCCTAAGTGCTAATGCTACTCATGCACTTCTCTTGTGTGTTTGGAAGTTCACCCCTGAGAGGTGAACCTTTTTCCAGGCCACTGGGCCTGGAACAACCCAAGCCTTGCCTTGGGCTGTTTGAGTCTTTGACCTCTTTGTTTGGGCCTATGGGGCAGTCTTGTTTGTTGTGTTGGGGATGCACTGGGGTTTACATACTTGTTTATATGGCATGCCATGGTCCCCATTCATAGTCTGGTAACAGTTGTTGAGGTGACTTGAGTAGAGATTTGAAATTATACCAGACTTACAAAACATTCACAGGGAGGTGAGGTAAGGTCAAACAAACCTCACCTCGAGAAGTTTCAAAGGTTGGAAGGCTACTCCTTGTTACCAGATCCAAATCCATCCATTCAACGGAAAATTGGGGATAGACAGGTATAAAAGCTCATTACGAGAGAGGAAGAGATCTTTTGGGTGGCTTACTCTTCATCAATCAATCGAGGGAGAGAACATTTGGTCCGGGAGACATCTCCCGTCACGTCACGCAGGATGCACCTCCACAGATCTCCAGTATCATCTCTTGATACTGGTAATGGCTCAAAAGGGCCACCACTTACGGCCTATTCATGCCCGTGCCAGGGATGGGGGGAAGCTTTCCCAGAAACCCAGCATTGTATAAAAAAAACACCAAAAGAGAGCCAGCTGTGGAATGTGGCCAGGCTGCCTGGTGGTAGCTATCAATAGTAATGTGTTCAAGCAAGTTTTAATTAATTATTTTAATTAATTTAATTTAATTGTCAGCTACGTGCTATCCGAACCCCTTGGGACTAAGACTGAATGGATAACCTGTTGTGTTCAGATAAGTGGTTGGTCATCCTGAAAAGCTAGGGGGAAGAATATTGAAAATTTTGTTGCAGAAATTCAACAAACTAGTTCCATCATTATTGCATATTTTGTATATTATATGCAAAATTATTATATTATATATGTCGTACCTAGTAGCCAGAATGCACTTCTTGGCCTACTATGCAAGGCCCGATTTGCCTAATAGGCCGAACAACCCCCAGTTGGGGGGGGGGTTTCAACCGATATCCAGTTATCCGAACAACCCCCAATTGGTTAAAAGACGTTCGTAAAGCACGTGGCTTATCACGTGGCGTGAAACCAGATAATCTTTGAATCGTTTTCAGAGTTTGGTGATTTACCGGGGAATGGTTCTGGGAGTTTCTGCTCCCCGAGTCCGGCCTGAGGTCAGGCTCGACTTGTGATAACTTACGGTTTTGAGACTTCATATTCTGTGAAGCACTGACGTTATGGATACTTTTTCCCGGTGGGATGGAGAATTGTCACTTATTTCTTGTTCCTCTTGAGAGGGGCCAGGATCTGGCTCTGGTTCCTGGTAGGCCAAACAGAACTCCTGTGACTGAGTTGACCCATTTGATGAAGCAGTCTCGGAGAAATAGGGCTCAACCAGAAAGAGAAGTTTCGTTACATTCAATACTGTTTTTATATTTTTGTTAAAGGGAAAGGAAGAGTGATGTGTGGCATATGTATCATAAATATTAGTGTTAAAAATAGAACCCTAATCAGAATAGTACAATGTGTTGAGGTAGCATGTGAATTATAAATATATATTAAAAGAATAATGGGGAAATTCTCTTGTATTTGCCATTAGACAAGTGTGATCGGAGTGAATGAGTAAATTTTTGTTTGAGGAGGGTGGGGGGGGGGAGATGAGGAGCAATATTTACAGGTTATTTGGCTAATTTGTAGGTCAGCTATGCATTACAAAATGAGAGAGAGAAAAAGAATATCATATCAAAGTAGCCCTTTCATTTCATTCTTAATATTGGAAGGTACTGACTGATCAGTCATTATGAAAAACTTACTCGAAGTCAATACTGTGCCCATATACATCCCAACACAAGCACTGACATTTGGCTGCGGTAAGTTACGTCAGGATCTTTGTCCTTTTATGTAATAAAACTGGAAATTTATAAATATATTTTATTATCACCTTTGGAGGTACAGGTACAGTGCATATATCAATATGGCATTTTTCACCAGAAAATATTAAGTTTAAATGATCTGCACATATCAGATGTTACATTAAGTATTGAAAATTATATTCTGCTGTTTATATCAGATCTGTAAATTTGATGTGATATAAAGTTTTAGCATTGGAGATCACTTGAATAACCAATATTTTAAGGCAATTATTGTATACAATATCTTTTGCTAAAGACGATTCTGTAAAGGTATTAATAATGTGTTTTGATCCTTGAGTAACAAATTAACCCAAAACAAAGTTGTGATGGTGCAATATACTAAGATTAAATACCTATAACCAAACCATTTTATTCATTAACCCTTTATCGTAGCTTTGATAGTCGACTTTTTTTTTTTTTTTTTTTTTTGTTGCCTAACGCATTCTCCCTAGATTTCACTCCCCTATAGTCACTGATAGGGGAGTGAAAAAGAGAGAGATTGAATATCCGATGCACAGATAAACTGTCCACTTTCAGAAAAACTCCCTGCATACTATGATGCTCAAAAATGAATATGACTGAAAATTACACCTACCAAACCAGGTATGTGCTGCTATCTGATACTACTACCTAACCCTTATTTTAGGTTCATCTATGTATGTTTATAAAAGGAAATGTCTGTTCGAGGTTGGAAGCCAGGTGCTTGGGCCTAGCTACACTAAACTTTGCAGGGCGACAGACCTTTGTCTGGGGATAGTTATTGTAGGTCAGGTTCAAGCCTCGTGCCTTCCCCCTTTACATGAAATGACAAGTCATACTAATTTCCACTCATATGACTTAATATTAAAGAAGAGTAGAAGTGATGGTGAAGTAGAGAAAATGTGATTGAAGTAGTGAATCGTATAGGTGGTGGTAAAGGTGTGTATTTAAGTGAGTTTCAATACTATATAGAAGATAGTTTGCGTAGGGAAGGAAGCTACAGTAATGAAGATAGTGTGTAGGGAAGATGGTATGATGGGAAGATAGTTACTGTACAGTGAAGATAATGTGTAGGGAAGATAGTTACAGTGAATGTAGTATGTAGTTAAGATATCATCAATCCCAAGCTGCGCCGGGCAAATTAGTGTTCTTGGATATTTATTTATGATAGCTAATGATTTTGGAACAATTCTGGTCTAATATAGTTAATTATACAATTCTGTTTGTAGGTGAAAGTTATTTTCTAAAATAACAAAATGTATATTGGAAAATACTATACTATATATTCATTATAAACACAAAAATAGTATTTTTTAGTTAAAACAATTTGTATTAAGATTAAGACAAAATATATAATGGAATGCTGGTATACTGCTTGAGAAGTTCTAGTATATCAATTGGAAAAATTTAACTTAAAACAATTGTAGATAAATTAATACAGCCTAATATGTAATGTATATTTTTTGTTCACTTCATTTGGTGGCCTGTTTCTTCATGAAACTCCCTTATAAACTAGAAATACTACTATACATCTATTAACAGTATGCCTTAATTGGGTTTCTAAGTGTTCTCAATCTATAACGTAAGGTGAAGAGATAGTCAATGATTGTGTGAATATTAATATGTTATCCCCTTGTTAAGTATACTGGTGCAAGAAGTGTGAAAGATAGGGTTGTCCAGTTAAGTTGTGCAGCATAGTCAAGTCTGGCTCTGGTACAGTACGTAAATCATTCTAAGTTTTAACAATATATCACCTTAATGATATAAGATACGTTCCTCATCTCACCCTATATTGACTAGTATGCTGCTTTCACAGTACGGTAAGCAATATCGAGAGTTACTGAAGAGATGGACAGGATGATCGTGTAAGGTCACTTGGAGTGAGATATCCTTCTTGGTAGTTAGCAATGTCGTTGAGGTAGTTGACAGCCTCAGTATACTGGTCTGTGGGTGTGATGTTGGTGTGTGTGTGGAGACGGTGGTAGTGATCCAGGACGGTGCTGCACAGAACTCTGTGGCCTACAGGATCCTCACTCACAGTTAACATCACCAGCTGCAGAGCTTCCAGCAGTGACTGTAATGGTGTAAACATCATATTAAAATCTTTTATCTCCCACGCTGCCCTTCTCACATTATACTAATCTATCTTTATCTAATTGATGGTATCTGTGCATGGGGTTCAATTGCTGCAAACCACCTCAAGTCCATCATCACCCCCCAAAAAAATAATATATAAAAATGTCCTGGACTCTTTTTTTTTTTTCATCTTGATGCTCTGCACCATACTGGGTTACGTCTCAGCTCTGGTGCCTTTTGGTCATCCCCTACCCAGAGATTGTATGCTGAAACCGGTCCTGTCTCTACAGTATCGTCATGATTGCTACCGTCTTCGCTACCTTGCAGTCCCCACAACATCCTCACTCGTTTATGTTGTGCACTGACCATTACCCCGCATGTGGGCCCTCTTCTCTTTCCCCACTTTCCTTTTTCTGTATCGATGTCACGCTTGCAAGATTCCCTTTCAGTTCATGTTAGCAATCTCTCTCCTCATGTCGTTTCATCTTTGCCCACATGGAGGGTCCAACTTCCAAAGTTTTGCAAGACCTTGACCCACATGGTAAAGGCTTCTACCTCTCTTACGGTTATGAAACGCCTTTTCTTTGCACTCATTCTCCATTGCCCTCTTCACAGATGGGTCTAAGTCTACCGATGGTGTAAGATACTCCTTTGTCTTTCCAAACCAAACCTGTGTGTGCCGCCTACCCCCACAGACTAACATCTTCAAGGCGGACCCCAGCATGCATCTTGTATGCACTTCAACTGTTTTCCAATGTCAATGTTTCTTTGTATTTGTGGTTGGCTGCCCTCAAGGCCCTGGAGTCGTTTGATGCTATGCATCTTGCGGTAGTCGAAATTCAACATTGCCTATTTCTTATCTTTAGTAGGTTAAATTCAGTTAAGTTTTGCTGGGTTCCCAGCCATGTTAATTGGTATTACCTTAAATGAACGTACAGACACTGCCGCTAAGGAGGCTGTTTGCACTTGGCCTATTCCAAAACGGTATTTCTTATTCGGACTTCTACCCACTCATTCATACCTCAATCCTAGAACGCTCTCAGGGTCGTTGGTCTGAGGTGGACCTCAATCCTAGAACGCTGTCAGGGTCGTTGGTCTAAGGTGGCAGATAACACACTGCATTCTTAAAAAATAATATCCCCTTGGCCTTCTTGCTACCACCGTAACAGACGCTGAGAAACTGCTTTAGCTAGGTTACATATTTGGCAATAACAGCTTAACTCATGGACATATAATGGAACGCTGCCCTGCTCCATACAGTCCGAACTGCATTGTCCCACTTACAGTCGTGCACCTTGTGGAATGTTCCAATTTTCGGGACAATCTTGTGTTTGCGCAAATCAAATGTGCAAATATCTGTGCAAACACTCCATGCAAATAAAAGGACCGTCCTTCCTAATGTTCCAGTTTATGGAATTCACTCCCTAATGAAATTTTAAACTGCTGCTCGATAAAGTCATCAGGACAAATTAGGGGGCTCTTTGACAAGCCGCTGGCTTTCTGTCTTCGTCAAGGCCACTAGAGAGATAGTGACCCTCAGGATGAAATAAACTAAACTGAATGGAACTTCGGGTTGTAAGACGGTATTAAGTATCTGTTTACCCTTGAGGTGCCAGGGATAGGTTAGTGTTGGGTACACCAAGGGGCTCCTGGTGTGCCCTCGGGGCGTGGTGGGTGGCTGGGTCCTGGTGTGTCCTCGGGGCGTGGTGGGTGGTGGGTCCTGGTGTGCCCTCGGGGCGTGGTGGGTGGCTGGGTCCTGGTGTGTCCTCGGGGCGTGGTGGGTGGCTGGGTCCTGGTGTCGGGGCGTGGTGGGTGGCTGGGTCCTGGTGTCCTCGGGGGGTGGTGGGTGGCTGGGTCCTGGTGTGCCCTCGGGGCGTGGTGGGTGGCTGGGTCCTGGTGTGCCTCGGGGCGTGGTGGGTGGCTGGCTCCTGTATGCCCTCGGGGCGTGGTGGGTGGCTGGCTCCTGGTGTGCCCTCGGGGCGTGGTGGGTGGCTGGGTCTGGTGTGCCTCGGGGCGTGGTGGCTGGTCCTGGTGTGCCCTCGGGGCGTGGTGGGTGGCTGGCTCCTGTGTGCCCTCGGGGCGTGGTGGGTGGCTGGCTCCTGGTGTGCCCTCGGGGCGTGGTGGTGGCTGGCTCCTGGTGTGCCCTCGGGGCGTGGTGGGTGGCTGGCTCCTGGTGTGCCCTCGGGGCGTGGTGGGTGGCTGGGTCTGGTGTGCCCTCGGGGCGTGGTGGGTGGCTGGCTCTGGTATGCCCTCGGGGCGTGGTGGGTGGCTGGCTCTGGTGTGCCCTCGGGGCGTGGTGGGTGGCTGGGTCCTCAGCCAGTCACTGGAAGATGTTTTTGTGTTTTTGCCCATTTTGTGTTTGAGTTTAGGAGGTGCCATGTTTTTGCCTTGACTGCATGGCTACGCAACCCGTCCTCTTAAAAAGAACGTCACTTTTGGCTCGTATGCGCGATATGGCCAAATTGGACGTAATTTGAAATGAAATCGACTCACAAGTGACGTTCTGTTCCGTTTTCTATTTGAGTCATCCGGCGTACGCCCAGAGGTTATGAGAGGACACTTTAAATTAACGTTTTCATAACGTTTTGAAACTTTATGAGAATTTCCTGCCCACCTAACCTATCAGAGGACCCTTAACCTACTGTTGTTGAAAAAAAAAATCCTAAATTTATTTTCATATTTTTTTCATTTTCAAATTACGTCCAAATTCGGCCATACGGGCAAACGGCCAAATGCGACGTTCTTTTTAAGAGGACAGGTTCCGCAGCGTTGTCTATGTTGAGCAGTGGCCGGCGCTTGCCTTGTTGGGGACTCCTGGAGCACCACAAACATCGGCCTATCTGTGTTTATTCCCAGCAAGGCTCGTTAGTTTCTGCCGACAGGCGATGTTGATGTGTTTTTGTCGCATGTGCCAGGAATATATGGCACCACTGCCGTCATGGCTTCTACATCAACAACAATATTTAATACTTGGAAAAGTAGAACACAAATGATAAATACTTAAACAATTAGACGTCTTTCTGTAGGAAACATGTTATATATCATATGTAAATCTACTGTTTAATTTTAATGTTAGCTATGCTATGGTAGCTATGTTATGGTAGCTATGCTATGGTAGCTATGTTTGTATATTTGAGGCAGTAATAAAGAGGTAGTTACGCACATGAGTGGAAAGAGCAGCAATGTGGGAGAGGATGTGGTCCCACTCCACGACACCACCATCACCGCCTCCTGTCCTGTGCCAGGCATCCTGAGCTGTCTCTTCCGCCACGCCCATGGCTTCACACACCTCCAGCACCTGCTCCCACCTCACGCTTCCTGCCCCACTCAACTGCTCAAAGAAACAATATTCAGCCTTTAAAACATTGTTCCAACAATATTAAAAACAATATCTAAAAAAAAAAAGAACATTTAAAACTATTTAGAATGAAGACTAAAAGAGATACTTGAAGACGACGATTTTGATTGTTGCCGCCGAAGGCGGCTAGTTTATTGTGCACCCCATACTCATCCTGTGAGCGGTAGCGCAAAGCATTACAGAGGGCACAAAAGGTCTTTATCAGACCTCATCTTTGATTATTTCATAAACAATTTCATCTATCCTTCACACCTTATAGTTACAATGTCAGCTAGTTACAGAGTAAGTGCTATTTCAAGAGCTACATATTTACAGTAAGTCATCATACATTAATGGTAGGTCTTATCGCTAATACATAATAGTTTGACCAATGGGGACATTACAGAGTCTTAGGGGAGCTTCTGTTTATTGTTAGTCCTCACAATACACTACTTGTTTCTGAATCGCATATGTCGTTCATCTACTGGAAGCGAAGTGTGGATACAGTGCAAGGATTTCAGGTAATTATCCATGGTAATAAGATAGGTTGCCATATTATACAGAGTGAGCTTAGATTTATCTCTAAATGGCTCAATTTTACTACAATCCAAGATATAGTGTTCGAGTGTGTGTCCCTGTCTTTGTCCACACACTTTACACTTTACTTCATCTAGATCACTATACAAGCCAAACTGCCAGAGATACTTGTAGCCAAGTCTTATACGAGCTGTGACAACATCTGTTAGTCTACTGACTTTGTTACTTGCCCCATACACATGTTTTACTTCACACATTTCATTGTGATGAACAATGGACCTGCTAGTTCCAGTTTGCACAGTTCTACTTTCTTCAAATTCATCCAGGAGTTCTCGTCTAATGACATTTTTAAGGGACCTATTTGATAACTCAAGATTCCGTTCAATACTGTCTTTGTTTACTGCAACCTTAGCAAGGGCGTCAACTTTGTCATGTTCCTGCAGGCCAATGTGAGAAGGAATCCACAACATTTTTTATATTTACCCTCTTGCTAAGTATTCTTATATATATATCTACGGCTAGCTTCCAAGACAAGCACGTTATTACTTGATTGCAAACTGTTTATTGCTCGTAGTGAGGAAAGGGAGTCTGAAATAATTAAGCTGTCTACTTCAGTGTTGTCAATAATTTCGAGTGCTACCAGTATCGCTACCAACTCGGCTTGCATAGTGGACACCCAGTTACTAATTCTTACCTGCTCCTTGACCTGACACTCTTACCATATATTTGCCTGTACCTTCATCTCTTCTTTCACGCGGCTTGATTATGGTCCAGGACAGACCAGTGATGTCAATTCTTCACTTTCTGATGTGTTGTTTGGACATAACATGTTTTTACCATTTGTTATAGAGCTATCACTAAATCCTCCTATCTTTTCGCACTCCGTCATATAGTGACAGAGGGTGTGCGAATAATTGTGTTGTCACAGTTTTCATTTGGTCAGGTCTACATCAGCAAGTAATGAAAATTCTCATGGAATATTGGGGAGTCCAAGGCGAGCAGCAGTAACATTTAGGAGTCTGCTGATTTTATTGGATGACCCATAGATGTGTGGCTCTTCTTACAAGATAGTATGATGATAGATGGAACTCCTAGTGTAGATTTCACTTTGACTCAAATATACAAGATTTTCTTGATGTTCTTGGTGTATTATTGTTCTCAAGTTGCTTAAAGACAATCCAAAGTTATGCTAAACTCCTTTCTTGAAGGCAGATTGTTTGAGTAACTCATCAGCTCCATCATGCATTCAGAGCCCAACATCTTAATTTTGTTATTTTATTGTACCTTGTTTTATAAATATGTACATTTACTATCGTATGTATTACAAGAGTATTAAACACAGGATGATACCTGACTATGAAGGACGCGCAGCACGCCTGGGGACACGCCGCTGCTAGACTCCGGGATGGGGAACTCCAGCCGGTCCTTCACGGGCGGCGGGGTGCCGTTGGTCATGTTCCTGGCGCGCGCGCACACACACCACACACGCACACACACAACACAACACACACACACACACACACACACACACACACACACACACACACACACACCACACACACACACACACACGCACGCACACAACACACACACACACCACACACACACACACACACACAACCACGGGGAACACGTTGTCAACACATTAGTATGAACATTATATTAGGTTTCTGGTTAATAAAATACTGTATACAATTACTGTATATTGCAATAATTATAAACTGGTACTAAAAACTAGAAACCTTCACACTATCATAATATAACATCCTTAAGCTACATTAGTATCTTAGTTAGTTCANGATTGTTAAAATGCATTCCCTCACCACGGGGGACGGGGGATTAAAATCGACTTACCATGGCTGTCGCAGAATAGAGAAGTGGTGATGTCACCAACACATGCGCGCTCAAGTTGTGAATTTCCCGGGAGAGTCGTGTAGGCCATTCGATTGCCAGGAGTTGCAGCGGATTGTTTTTATTTGTTTATAATATAATATTTCACGTACTGTATTTGTTCACACTTTTTTCACAGAATTTGTTCAATAGTGTGTCACTAATGTTCTAATATAATAAAATCTGCAGCACATCAATACACAAATATATGTATGTCACATACATACACAGTAAAAGTTTTGTTTTACAGTAAATTTCATTTTTTTCCTATTAATTTTACACTATAGACATTCCCTCAATTATTATATACTGTACATGTTTATGCTCCATTACGAAACACCCAAAAGATCTTGAGAGAACGATAGTCATTGAAGCAGTTCGCAACACAACCAGGCACACTTTGCATCATGTTGTGACTTCTCTTGTGTGCTATTACAAATAATGTACTCATGTTGGCCTTTCGTACGATTTCCCATAGGTGAAAAAGAGCTCTATTCTGTTTAGCAGAAAGGCATCCTTTAATGCCATTCTGTCTAGAGCAGCACGATGCAATGCTGGGGCGAGAACACCTCTAAATGAAATGTGAATGTCTTTGCTAAATGCTTGTTAACAATTGTCAGAATGGCAAGACTAAACACATGTCTAGTTGGTTTATTGCCTGATTTCACCAGGTACATATTAAAACTGTTTAGCATGATTATGACAACACGGTGAAAAATTATTTTCTTGGTCCACTTCACGATTTAACGTACACACTTGACAGCCTGACAGCCAGTATGTCACACTTATCAACCAAGCACATGTTTATGTTATAACCCATGACCCAATCTGGTTTAAACATGGTTTCTTTTGTTGCATCGTTGATCTTGCCACTGTCTACCATCTTACCAGCTGTCATTGGTTGTCAACACATTTACTTCACGTCTGTGTTTCCGCTGCACCACAAACATAGCGTCACACTGTTTTATCTGGCACTTACCAACTGCAATATTTTCTTCAAACACTGGCATTTCCCTCCTTCATGGCTTTACTGTGCCATACACTCCAGTTTCATGTTCCAGCAAGAACTTAGCTTGCAAAGGACCTGATAATAATTGTCTGTATATAAAATGTATATGTTTGGGAGCCCCCGTCAGCTTTTTTTCTCTGCTATACTTTCTTTTATCCTTACAAAAAAATATAATTGCAAGATGGTTATATATTAAACTGGCAACTCTGAGCATGTAATAATGTTTAGTCTTTGTACTATTTACAGTACTTCATACTGTCTCGGAAGTGTGCCAATTTCATTCCCTTGAGATATGGATTTTTAATATATACAGTAATTGGAGCCATTTAACAAAAGCTATTTTGACGAAATGGTTCATTATATCCAGGTCTAAAAATCACAGCTACTTAGCAGAATGAAAAATTCTTCTGTGCACCAAACTCATTGCCCTGTTGATGATGATCATGATGATAACTAGAACACTATACAATGATTCCATTCACCTGGGCTCTAGGAAACACGAACCGCGGATCCCGTGTGTGTGAGGCAGAAGCTCTTTCGCCCGAGCTACTGAGTATATAATGATAATAAATATATTCTTCCCAATTTACAAGAACAATACATTCTTGTCCTTTGGATTTAAATACTTTTACTGTATATACAGGCCTTATAATTTAAGATAAGTATAATCAAGCCAAAGTTTATTGAAAGATTGTTACACAACCATGAACCTGTCTCACACACATTGTTACACAACCATGAATCTGTCTCACATATTGTTACACAACCATGAACCTGTCTCACACATATTGTTACACAACCATGAACCTGTCACACATATTGTTACACAACCATGAACCTGTCTCACACACATTGTTACACAACCATGAATCTGTCTCACACACATTGTTACACAACCATGAATCTGTCTCACACACATTGTTACACAACCATGAATCTGTCACACATATTGTTACACAACCATGAACCTGTCTCACACATATTGTTACACAACCATGAACCTGTCACACATATTGTTACACAACCATGAACCTGTCTCACACATATTGTTACACAACCATGAACCTGTCTCACATACTGTTACACAACCATGAATCTGTCACACACATTGTTACACAACCATGAACCTGTCTCACACATTGTTACACAACCATGAACCTGTCACACATATTGTTACACAACCATGAACCTGTCACACACATTGTTACACAACCATGAACCTGTCTCACATACTGTTACACAACCATGAACCTGTCACACATATTGTTACACAACCATGAACCTGTCACACATATTGTTACACAACCATGAACCTGTCACACATATTGTTACACAACCATGAACCTGTCTCACACATATTGTTACACAACCATGAACCTGTCACACATATTGTTACACAACCATGAACCTGTCACACACATTGTTACACAACCATGAACCTGTCACACACATTGTTACACAACCATGAACCTGTCACACATATTGTTACACAACCATGAACCTGTCACACATATTGTTACACAACCATGAACCTGTCACACATATTGTTACACAACCATGAACCTGTCACACATATTGTTACACAACCATGAACCTGTCACACATATTGTTACACAACCATGAACCTGTCACACATATTGTTACACAACCATGAACCTGTCTCACACATATTGTTACACAACCATGAACCTGTCACACATATTGTTACACAACCATGAACCTGTCACACATATTGTTACACAACCATGAACCTGTCTCACACATATTGTTACACAACCATGAACCTGTCACACATATTACTTACACAGGATGGCTGTCACACACATGTTACACAACCATGAACATGTTGTAACACATAAGTGTACACAACCTTGACTTGTCACACACTTAGGTAACACAACCATGAACCTGTCACACATATTGTTACACAACCATGAACCTGTCACACATATTGTTACACAACCATGAACCTGTCACACACATTGTTACACAACCATGAACCTGTCTCACACATTGTTACACAACCATGAACCTGTCACACATATTGTTACACAACCATGAACCTGTCACACATATTGTTACACAACCATGAACCTGTCACACATATTGTTACACAACCATGAACCTGTCTCACACACATTGTTACACAACCATGAACCTGTCACACACATTGTTACACAACCATGAACCTGTCACACATATTGTTACACAACCATGAACCTGTCACACATACTGTTACACAACCATGAACCTGTCACACACATTGTTACACAACCATGAACCTGTCACACATACTGTTACACAACCATGAACCTGTCACACATTTGTTACACAACCATGAACCTGTCACACATACTGTTACACAACCATGAACCTGTCACACATATTGTTACACAACCATGAACCTGTCACACATATTGTTACACAACCATGAACCTGTCACACATATTGTTACACAACCATGAACCTGTCACACATATTGTTACACAACCATGAACCTGTCACACACATTGTTACACAACCATGAACCTGTCTCACATATTGTTACACAACCATGAACCTGTCACACATATTGTTACACAACCATGAACCTGTCTCACACACATTGTTACACAACCATGAACCTGTCACACATATTGTTACACAACCATGAACCTGTCACACACATTGTTACACAACCATGAACCTGTCTCACACATTGTTACACAACCATGAACCTGTCTCACAAATATGATCAAAATCTAAAGTGATCATATGGGGATGTTAGCTATGGAAACAAATAAAATAAAATGTGTGTGTTTTAATGAATATAAAAAGTTGCAATATCATACTGCTTTTAATACTTACTTAGGAAGTGGCTGTTTCTGACTAGCTTCTACTTTCTTATAATAAGCTGATAACTTTTCATTCAAACTTTCCAATTCTGGAATAGGATCATCTTCCCTGTAACAATTAAACCAGATTGACTTATTACAAAAAATACTTAGAAATGCAACTATCAAAAATGTGTTGGCAAATTCAATACAAAAAAGCCACGAAACTTACCTTAGATAATACAGGACATGAGGTACAGTATATCTGAACCTCCAGTCTTGTATACAACAATTGTTACATTACTCCAAATATATTAAACAGAAACCCCTGATCAGGTTTCTGGAGTATTCAGAGTAAAGAGGTGGTGTCGATGGAATCGTAAGCATATGCAAAATTATACTCATTGTCTTAAAATAATATCTTTAATTGCTTCATAAACATAGTTACATGAATGAAGTATAAATCATCTTATATTCACATTTTTTCATCTGTGAAGGACATTCGACAGAAAAGTTGACTGAAACACAGGTTTTCCCATTCATTATAAGTTTCATGTCTTATCACGTGACCTAATGGAATTTAACATTATTTAACCAGAAAATTTATGGTTTACATTGTTTTACAAACACTTTCAATGTCATATACTGGCACTATAACAGTAATGAAATGTTTGCTCGCTAGGCCAAGCTAAGTAACTGCAGAGTTAGATGGATCATTATGTACCTAAGAGACGGCATTTTATGTATTAATTTATTTACTTGCATTCTATAATTGTCTCAGGCTATGATGCGGCTCTTCCATATTCTGGCTACATGTACAATTCCGTATTCAAATGCTGAAACGATAAATGTTTTGAAACTTTTGCAGAATAAAAACATGTCAAAAATTTCAGAAAAACTCAACTCAAGCAAAGAATAAAGAAAATGCTAATTCAAGAGTGTTATTAAATAACAGAATGAACTTACACTTTTGAGATGCTTGATGGATATTTGGATTTTTCCTCATGTTTCTCTTTGTGTAGTTTCTCTGCTTTACTAATTTTTTTGCTTTTCTTCTCATTCTTCTTGTATTTCTTTCTCTTTTTGTACTTTTTTCTGCTGCTAACATCAGAGCTTACGCTAGTGCTACTGCTGCTGTCACTGCTGCTTCTGCTTGTACTGCTGTGGTTGCTGCTGCTACTGCTGCTGCTAATGCTGCTGCTGCTGCTGCTGCTGCTAGTGCTGCTACTAGTGCTTCCACTTCTGCCACGCCTACTCCGACTTCTGCTTCGGGATCTGTTTCTTCTGCTTCTTCTCTTGTGAGAATCTAAGAGATTATTTAGAAAATTGCCAAGAAAATGTTACTTATTAGTCCTTTAAGGTAATGTATAAAATGTTAAAGTATCTTCAATGCACTCTACAAGTATGGTCAGAAAAAAATTCACAAAACCTTATTAATCCACCTCTACAGAGTTAACTTCATTCTAAGCTACTTCAAGAAAAAAATTATCATTAGCTTAACCTTTTGAGCTCTGAAAGATCCTTTAAGTCAATTAATTTGATTTCAGAGGTTTATAAACATAACAGCTTCCTCAAGATTTATCCATACTGATATCTAAAAACAATGATAATCCTTATACCCCAAGAAATCAGTCTCACACTTCATTTAAAAACCTTTGCACTAGAGAATGGAGACTCAGAAATCTGGAAAAAGGTCATTTTATAATAATTCCAGTATTCAAGAAAAGGGATAGGCAAGAGGCAGTATTGATCAGTGTCACTAATAAGCATGCTATGCAAAATTCTGGAAAAAGTAATCGGAACAAGAAAAATGGAAAACTAGGAGATAAATTTGGTAATGGAGGGGCAACACAAATTCAGAGTGAATATGTCATGTCAGATTAGCTTTATTGAAATTATATGACAGGGATTACCAAACTAAGGCAATAGTCATGACAAATGGTTAGACAGCATCTTCCTAGACTGCTAGAAAAATTTTGATGTGTTTTTGCATAAATAACTAGATGAGAACCAACAAGAAGAAAAGATGTAGGAATGAACAAAATCCTAACACTAACTGAAGGAGCTCTTGTGATCAGGGCTTCAGGGTTATATTGCAATCTGGCAAACATATCAGCAAATGCAAATTTAAACAACGATACTATCAAGTTCATATACATACACTGCCCATGTGAGACCATTACTGGAGAATACAGCAATGGTCGGCGCCCGGGATCGAACCTGGGACCACAGAATCACGCGTCCTGTGTTCTGTCCGCTCAGCCACCGGCTCCCTGTACCTCCATATACCTCCCTGTACCTGCCATGGCATCAGTCAGAGCAAATGGAGTTCTTAGGCCAACCAGGGACCATGAGCCAGAACCTGGCCCCCCCCCTCAGAGAGGCACGAAAAGCAATGGCTTATAGAAACCCCCGTGTGGTTGGAAGCATTTTATGTCTGCCATTGACTGGGTCAGGCACCGAGAAAGGTAGACACCCCAAAACAAACCCAATCTGGTTAAAAAATTGCTACTGAAAGCCGAACTCTTGGACAGAACTCCCCAACCGATAAACGAGCAAATGAGCATGACATCACAACCATCACAGCACCGCTGTCTGTGCAGCTCCCCCCCCTCCCCAGTTGGGGAAAGGGGGAGCCCCAGATCCTCCGAGCTGGCTATCCACTCCCCCAGTTCCGAGGCTGCATGTCAAAACACGCGAAAACCACCAACCGGAGAGAGGGTTGCCGGGGAGCGTCCGGGTCTCGCCTAGAAAATGCCGTTTCATTACACTCAACGCAGGTTTTCTGGAGAAAGCCCATTTGGCTCCCCGGAGTTACTTAACCAAAGATAAAACGAGGGACTTACCTGGGAGGCGGTCGCCACTCGCTCCCCAACTCGAAGTCGAGACAACTGGCTGCAACATGCAACTCAGTGCAACACATGCCTAAGTAGGGCCAAGAGCATTGACTAGGTAGGAGTGGCCAGGACCCTGTTCAATCTTCAAAAACCCTGCGCCCGAATCTCAGCCCAAGACATATTACCAAAGACGGCAGCCAACGCCGCAAACTTACGAACGTCAAGGGCATGAGGATAGACCGCAGGCTGGCTGGACCGAATAACCCTGAGGACTACCTGGGAGACCCGCCCCTTGGAACAGGGAAGAAGGGAAACCAGGTCAACCCAAAGCACATTCCCGGCCACCAAGGCCGTGGTGCAGAGGTAACGGCCAAGAGCAGCAACCGGACACAACACATGATGCATCCCCAGCCAAACCAACCAAGGCATCAAAAACCCAAGGATCCCTCCGCAAAGCAGCAGTCTCATTCTTCGCCAGAAAAAAAAAGGAGACGGCTGCAAACGAACAAACCTACCACCAGAACCAAAAGAGCAGAAACCTCTGCACCCCAGGAGAGCATAAAGCTCCCCAACTCGACCCCCCCAGAGGCCAAAGCCAACAGGAGCCTTCGAAAAACAATCCTGAACCGAAGGGGCCACAACAAACCGAGGAGAAGAGTGAAAAAGAGAGCACCCGGTCCAACGACCAGGACGGCTCAGGGGGGCGCATGAGCAGGCCAGAGGTAAAACAATGCACAAGACAGCTTGCGGAATGGAGCAGAAGTAACGTCCACCCGGAACGCAAGCTGAAGCGCACAAATCCACAAGGGCCGTGACAAGGATTCGAACATACGTCCGAGATCATCCCATATGCTGCCTTTATCGACTGAGCTATGACATGGAAAAAAAAAAAGAGAGTTGAAACCGAAGTTCTACTGAACTTACTGGATCCTGCTTACTGCAGGATTTTTTCCATTGCTATTGTGATTTCTGTGTGCAAGCTAAAGCGGCTGTGCCAGTGCCGCATGATACGAGGCAACAGTATTCGGCATAAGATGACGGCCCTGAAACAAGCAAGAAAGGAAGGACAAGACAACCCAATCCAAAATAGAAGAGAACTTACGGAGAGACAAGAAATAATGAAAGGACCGCCAGGAAATTTCATACTGCTAATTTCATACATAATCTTTTCCATCAACTTGCATGGTATGCAAGTTAGGGACACTGGCCTGTAGTTTAGTGCCTCCTGCCTATCCCCTTTTTGTATATCGTGTCCATATAGTGGTCTACCACTAGTGGTCTACTAGTGGCCTACCACGAAGGATGGAATCCCGAGCCCTAGCACGACCCTTCCGGGAAAACTCCGCTATGGGCTCCCCGGAGAACCAAGTCTGACATGGGACGACAACTAGAAGCCGCTGCTTGCAGAAACAGCACCACCACAGACTCTGCAAATAGCAGAGGACAAAAAGGCGTAGACAACCTAAGAGCCAGAACCCAAGCTAATTCCAAGGATTGAGCGAGCACTGCCTGACGGCACGCGAGACAAGAAGCAAAGAACAGAGACACCGTCTCCCTAAGGATCAGCGCAGACAGCTTCAACAGGGCAGCCGATGCCCACACCGTCGAAATCAGCACACCAGAACCAGGATCGGCACCCAGCGCCTCCACATCCTCCTCAAGCCAGTCCAAAGACAGCTCAAGAAGGGGGAAAAGAGACGCAAGACCATTTAGCTGTGGCCAAATGGCCACAGAAGTGCAAGTCCTCAGCAACCAGGGCAGCTGAAAGAGAGGGAATCTGCAAGTAAAGCTGTACCAGGCCAACATCCCAAGGAAGGGCAGGGGGAAACAAACACGCAATGAGGCGTTCAATCACACCCCCCTGGTAAACCTGAACAACCGTAAAGTCTCTCCGACACTCGAGCGTGTGGGGCCGACAGAACATATGCCACGACCCCAACGAAAAGACAGGAAAGTCTGCCAACCAGGACGACTGGAACTTTGTAATGCACCCAGTAAGAAAAGGAAGAACAGAACTCAAATGAGGCAGGATCCATTATAGAGGCATAATTCGGGCTTGCACAGGAGGTAAGCCTCAATGGCCTCCTGCATCTCATATGGCGGGATGCGGGAGGCCAAAACGTCCAGAAGGAAGGGACTGAAGTACCCAAGGGATCCTGGAACCGAACCCGGGGAGGGGTTGATGCCATATCAAACTCGTACAAAGAAGGGGGTTAAAAAAAAAAAAACTGCAACAAGCCCTGCTCAGAGGGTACCAAAACCCAAGGGGGTCAAATGGGGCCCGAGCCCCCCAA
This sequence comes from Procambarus virginalis, assembly GCA_020271785.1. NCBI lineage: Eukaryota > Metazoa > Arthropoda > Malacostraca > Decapoda > Cambaridae > Procambarus > Procambarus virginalis. The sequence goes on along the minus strand of WNGS01165503.1, from coordinate 13,142,754 downwards.
GTCAGCCCCACCCTTGCCTGGGAAAACACCACATCAGGACCTGGGGCCAAGCTGTTCTCCAAACCCTCCGCCTCAAAAGAAAAAGCAGAGTCTGCCAGAAAAGCTGAAACAAAGGGGGCCCCACTGGTCAGACCCAGAAGCACTGGCTGGAGGAACAGACTTCAATGCCTCTGTCGTCACACCAGAAGGGGCATCCTCTGAAGCTGCCCAAGTCTCGCCAGCAACTAAACCCTGCCCCGACTCCAAAACCCACCGATGCTTCGGAGCCGGAAGCAGGGGAAAAGAAACAGGACGAACAACAGCAGGGGAAGGACAAGGGGGTGCAGACGAAACCAAAGTCGAGGCAACTAACACCCCCAAGTCCAAGTCCCTATACTGGGAACTGCCCCAAAACGGGACAGTTCCTGGGGAATCCAGGCGAGCAACTAACCTAGAGCCTCCCTAGGTTAATTGCTCACTCCAGCCTCCCTGCTTGCCTGAACCCTGGTACTCCTCTCCTTTCCTGGAGGTGGTGTACCAGGCATTGAACCAGTGTTAGGCCTGACATCTCACTTTTTTGTCTCTCAGTGGTGAAGATTCACATGTTATACTCTGCGGCAAGTCGACCCTTGGTTTTGGAGATATTTTTAGGCTTCAAACTCTCTATCAGTATATGCTGATTCGGTCAAATACCTGCAAGTCCAGCTTCTATAGACATTTTGGCCGGATAGGGAGATATCTTAAATTATATCTCACGATTTCTGCCGGATTATGGCGTTTTCCGGATTGGCGGGTCCCAGATTAGCAAGCTTCTATAGTACAATATACATATATGTCCCCTAAATCATTAGAATTATTCCTATATAGTATTTTTCTTGACTTCATTTCAACACATTGACCAACAACTTTCACATATTCAAGTACGAATGCCAAGAAATGTTTATTAAAACATACAAGTATATTAATAAATTAGAACTACCATATTCATTCATGAAAACTTCAACTTTAGTTTTCTCAGTGAACTAGATTTTCAACTTTAACCCCTTAACTGCGTTGCCTCCAAATATGACACCCCCCAGTGCGCAGGAAATAAATTCTCTGGAAAAAATTCTTTTGATTTTTTAGTGTCAAAAACCCTTCCCTCAGTATGGGTATGTAAAAAAAATAGAAATTGTGCTTACTTTGGCTGCTATGGGGTCCGTAAGTTGGCGTGTGACATCATCATTCCCCGTTCGCCCGTGATGTACGCTCCCGGGGCCAGTAGGGCGCCCGGGGCGGGGCGAGTGAGTTGCCGCGAATATATTTTTGTTCATTTTTTGCGCACAGTTCCAAATACATTTTATTTGTTTTTTATGTGCTAATCCTATGTATAATGAACACATACACTATATTATGGCAGTAAAACATCTGTACTGTCCGAAGACACTGTGTTACGTGCATGACACTTGTGTACACGTGTGCTGCACATATTTACTATGTATCATGCTAATTTATGTATATATACAATCTATTTACAGACTATACACTGTCACACACTATATACATTCACCATGAACATATTCAGAACACCGCGAGTGAGAGCAGCCACACCCAGCCAGTCTCCCTCACTCCAACATCTTACTCGCCAACATTGCTCCTCCCACCATACTGTTATTGTTCTTATTACACTATTTACACATGTTATATATACCTATCTACATGTTTTATTTACCAGAACTATGCAAGTAAGCTGGTATTGTGTCCAAACAGTACAGTGGCCACCATACACTGCATGAAAAATCACACAGCAGATGACGCTACGATTACGTCACCTCCCTCACCAAAATAGCTCCTCTCAACATTCTCCTGTTGCTATATACACACACACTGTATGTACCCATGCACATATGTGTTGCCCATAGCGAACCACTAAGCTAGTATGGTGAGCAAAACAAGAGTGGCTGCCACACACACACACACACACACAGTGAGGCTGCCTCAATTCTCTCCCTCCCTCCCTCACCAAAATTCCTCCTTCCACAATACTACGCACAATGCTAATTATAACCACAATCCTGCTATTATCACAATCCTGGTCACTAATTCCTGTAAATGAATAATTGACCACACGTTTATTTTGAAAAGTAACCTAAGAAGTCATTTGAAGATTCCTAGATGGAAGAAATAATGCTGTGGTGCTGTGGCTAGCGCTGTGAACATCGTGAACAGCATTGAATCACTGATATTTAAACATTGTACCCAGTCATTATCACACTTAGGCTCTTCTGTAATACTATCATGGCTAAATAATACAAGTTATATATATATTTTGACATTATTAGGCGATGCTGTGGTCACACGCTGAACAGCTGCTGTGCGCTCATGCTGCGAGCGCCAGCCTTGGTTGCTCACTCACTACTGAGGCCCTCACACCCGGGAATGTGGACCACAATTTTTTTTAAAGATGGCATCTGTTTACAAGAGCCCTGAGGAAGCTGATGTGAACCCCATGTAGCCGCGGGAGTTTTCAATGGAACGTGAAAAATACAAATACCCGGAGGTGCGTTGCGCAAACCAGACGTGAGCCTGCAGGCGCGTTGCGCAGTTTAAGGGTTAAAAAAATTCTATAAGTTCAGTTTCTTATTCTCAAAATTTTTACATATTTTGTATAAAGTGGTTTGTTCTACATTCTCAAAGTTTAGTTTGGGCCATACACCAAAAAACATTGGAATTATACATTGTTGTGTATTTTTGGCATTTGTTTTGAGAGGGGACATTTCAAAATTTATTTATATCAATCTATACTCTCAAACTAAATTCTAAAAATACAAAATGAAGATCATATGCTAATCTGACACCATAATGAAAAAAATACAATTGGTGATATTTTTCATTTTTAATGATTTCAAAATTGTTTTTTTTATTGTTTTTTTTATTTCTTGGGGTGCATGTTAGGATGGTGATCCATTAGGAAAAGTCAGAACATTTATCAAGTAGATTAAGCAAAAAAATATTGAGAGTTTGGGGTAGGTTGAAATATTAGTTTTCCAGCCCCTTAAAGGAACTCAACCTCACAACTGTTGGGGAGAAGAATTAATAAGAGGATATAGTAATGCCATACAAGATACAAAGAGGAATAGACAAAGTGGACAAGGATAGCCTGTTTAAATTGAGAGAAGCAGAAGAGAACATCGGTGGGAGTAGGATATGCAACAGTCATAAAGATGCAAGACAAGTGGAATGCACTGAAAGAAGTTACTGAAGCCATTTCTATCCACAACTTTAAGACAAAATGTGACCCAGAGCTTGAACATCAAGAGTGGAAGTAAGTGAACCAAGTAACAGTGGCCACATGGTGTAACATAGAGAGCTAGACCATGGTCCCACAGTCACTGACACATGAAACACACCATTATTTATCAAGTTACAAAATCCTCATAGTCACTTTCCATTTACATCCAGACCCAGCTCTTAGCTTATGATACAATCTCAAATTCTCCTGAAATGTAACACGACAGATCAAAACAGTAAACCAACTGCAATGGCCGACACGATGTTTTATGTTGCCTGCTCCTTCCTCCCTCACACAACAGTAATCTTACCACTCTATATATTCACACTTATTTCCACTATATAAGCTTATTCCATCACGCATAAAAAGTACAGTTCATTCACGAAAGAAATAATAAACTCCTAAATTTGTGTGTTGTGTGTTTAGGAAATGAGTGGAGGCTGGTGGTGGTCTGACTGGTCTTCCTTCCATGCTAATGGTCACTGGAAATAAACTACAGTATAAACACATTTTACCTCATCATAAAAGACAAATATTACAAAGTTTTTAACGTTAGAACAGAAAAATACATAACACAGCAAGGTCACACTGTATCACAAAATGGATTGATGGCAATGGTTGACTGGCCTAACTGCAGGCAAAGTACAATTAGACATACAGTACTGTATTTATATTTTCACTACATAAACCCTCCAACTATTTCATAACAGGGGTAAATACAAGGAAAACTCTAGTCTTTCACAAAATCCACCTTTCCATTGACAGTTGTCCCCCAAGGTGGGTGAATACCTTTGCCTCAGAGTTACCACTGTGTCAGGCATCTGATAAATAGTCAAATGTCACTGTGCAAGGAGTTCAAATAACACACGCTACCCAAAATTAATAATTTTGCAAATGAATAAAATATAATTGTCTATACGATTGTACTGCATAAGAAAAAGAAATATACAAATGAAAAATGAAGTGCAAACCCAGCAGAATGGTAATAGCACGTCCCAATAGATAACTTCTTGAAGTAATAATAGAATGCAAGGAACCTTTACTTACCTAAAAGAAAAATATTTGTTCTTACGCACACATTTATCCTGCTTGTATGTATTTATATTACATAATGTGTGCTGCAACTGAGCATATGGGGGATTCTTTTTCCTATCTTAGATATGACTGCAAGAAATGGGAAGATGTTACAGGAACAGATTCAGACAAATTGTTTGGAATGGCGTGAATCAATGGTAGAATTGACGTGTCAAGGCAGTGTCATAAGTCACCATAGTACATGTCTAAAGCTCAAAAGAGTTAACAAAAGACTAAATCCAAATATTTCAACATGTTAATAATAGATTCTAACTAGCAATGATAAAACTCCTCTTGCAATCTATTCTTGAAATAGCCCATTGTGGCATGCTGGGTAATACAGATAATCTGTACTATACAATGCACCATACGAGTTCAACAATCTTAATATTTTTTGCTTTTTAGCATTTTCGTTGCCAAACACTTTTTAATATGGTTACACGTTTACTCTGCTCCTCTACCTTACCTCTGGTGTTTATATCATCTCAACCCAGCCTCGATACACACTCTCACTCAGGTACTGTAATGTTAATTTTCCCCTGTTCACATTCCACCACATTCATCAACTGTTACTTTAGTGGCCAAGCCTCTGGCAACACTAATACTTTTTATATTACTATTATTCAATATTACATGTACTTTCTAAAATCAACAACCATTTTATATTATATTTTTACTACACAAGAGTCAATAAACAGTTAATAACTTCAGTTTAACCATTCAACAGAAATTCAAGTTCCCTCCAAGAAACCTGAATAGCCAAGAAAAATGACTCTCCTGATTAAATTCTACTAGTCATTTTACAACCAAGAACTAAGAAGTCTGCATCTCTATACACTTATTAAATTGTCATAAAGACCTTTCCTTTTACAGATGAGCAGAGTAAATATATTCACAAGAAAATTCTCCTTGGTGAATCAAGTCCCACTGAAGTCACAAGCATATACCACAAGAACTCCAGAGTACAAGCTTGCCTCTTCTACAACAGCCTGGTGCCATACACTCATACTGGTTAGTGTTTTCACCTCATAGTTACCCACGCTTTTTCAGCCTCATGTTTTAACTGCTCCAATCTCAAGAGCCTGAGCATATGTCACCTTGTGCCTTATATATTTCACAACTTAATAAGATCAATTTAGTTAGGCTAATTACTTTCAAGGGAACATCGTCGGTACCCTGTTTAAGAATCTTGTTATAATCAGCCAAGGATAGTGATGGATAATTGCAACTGGGATAATCATATAATTTCTGGGGGTTCCCACTTTTAATTGGCTTCCTAGATACAGTATATTGTACACGCTAAAATATTCTTTACATCATAAATTAATATTCCATAAAATTCTTATTAGCCTCCATTTTCCAATATTTCGCTATTTTAAATGGAAAGGAATACAGAATAAAATACCTATATAGCATTCTAATTGAAATAATCTCGACAAATTTGCATTTTTTAAAATATAGTACTGCACTATTTAATCTAAAGACATTTAATCTTAATTAATGTGTGTCCATCCAAAAATCTTTCATCGCAGCTGCAAAATATTTATTTCTGAAATGTAATGATGGCTAAATTAGCGGAAGTTGCAATTCTTCGTCTTTGGAAATGTCCATGTCCTCCTCCCATGGGGACTTCCCTTCTCTGAGGGTTCCTCTCAAGCAGACTCTGAAATATTTGCCAAGGAATTTTGTATTTCACATTGCTTGCAACGTGAAACAAAAATATCATAATATAATTAGAATAAACTCTCTCGGTGAAGTGGGAGGTTAAACGGCAAGAAGCAGCAATGAGAAAAAAGGTACAATAGAAAAAAAATTCACAAAAGAGTGGAGAGCAGACTGGCAAGTGGTTGAGCAGTTTCCCTGCTGCAGGGTGCACGGGGCAGCCCCCGCCAAGTAGTCTGTTGCTCAATATAAAATATATTTAATGTTAATATTACCTTTGTTGTGTTTTCTTCTCTTCCTGGACTCCCTGTCTCTGGTGCTGCTCTTTTTACTTCGGTCCTTTTTGTCAGCGGGCCTGGCCAGTAGTGGGTGCAAGAGTCCATCATCACACGGTCAAGTACATCAAGTACACAATAGGAACAGCATCAAGGTTACTAAGAAGTGCTTGATAAAACTTTAAGTATTGTGTATATATAACAAGATGAAAAGGGAACAAATGCGATTTATTTATACATTCAAATATTCCTTGTAGTAGCTTAAGGTTCCTGAATAAGGAAAATTTATATTTACTGTCAAATCCGTCATAATAGATATTAATAATTTAAGTACAGTATGTGTAAAACCAAATAAACATTACCTGGATCCTTCCAACTGCTTCAAGAACTTATCAACTCGAGCTTTATATTCCTCATCCTCACGACTCGCATAATTGGATTCAAATGCCATGCCTGTAATTATAAAAAACTTTCCCTATTTGACATCAGGAATGTTTTATATTGCCTAGGAACGTGCCAGAATATTTCAAACAGAATCCTCCTCCTCCTACCAATTATCTATCCTATAATAAATGATGGCAGCACAGTGTGTTTCTGCAAGGACTCATATGGAGGCTCCCTGTTGCTAACAACCTGGATAACTCCACCCAATTCCATCCCTGCCAGGACCTTGACAGTCACTGTAAGCCTACCAGGAACTAGTGGCCAAAGTCTGGCCCAGATCTATAGAGGTGCGGAGAGCCAAGGATAAGAGCTCAGAGCAAGAAAATCCCAGCAGAAAGGTAGAGTGAAACAATACAGAGAACACCAAGGTAAACAAAGAAAATGACACCAAAAAATGACCACTTGGTGCTGAAACAGTTCACTCACAGTTACATCTACATGCCATCAGGTGACCACACACCTAACAACTCTATCCTGGCACCTGACATGTAGCTTGGTGTATCATGTCAACAGGTCACTATTATGCTCATTCCTGCTAGTTGTTTGAGTCTCAGTTATTTATACAAGTGACTGCCATCCTTGGATTTTAACCTGCAGGGGGGCCCATTACTTGTATACTCATTTTGAATTTTAATGCTTTCTTCAACATGCCTGTGTTTACAAGCATCATTTGTTTTTCATTTTTGTTTTGTTTTTATTACTAGTTCACCATGAGCAGCTCATGCCTAGAGTTGCTACTTTAGGTTTTACCTCTGGCCAGCCAGTATTGTCTTCCCTGGAAGGTTTGGGAGACTGTCCCTCAGAGTACGGTGCTCTTGTGGAGGAAGCCTCGCCCAGAGTGCACATGTTTTTTTACTTCTCTGTGAGGATTTGTGGCTGGGTCGGTCTAGGTTTTGATTCTTTTAGCAGGGTTTCACAGGTTACTCGTATGCAGTTTTTAAGGCGCACCACTTATGCCATTTACAGTCTTACTTGGACCTTACCTGGAGAGAATTCTGGGAATTCTTCTACTCCCCAAGCCTGGCCCTGGCATACGAGAGAGTGCTTGGCCCAAAAGGCTGTTGCTTGGAGCAGCTTATAGGCCCATATATCCACTACAGCCTGGTTGGTTCAGCAATTCTTGCAGAAAACTGTCAATTTTTTTTTTAAGACTTCCACTTTTTCCACTCCCAGGTACCTATTTACTGCTAGGTAACAGGAGCATCAGGGTGAAAGAAAATCTGCCCATCTGTTTCCGCTGACACTGGGATCGAACCTGGACCTTAGGATTACGAGTCCTAAGCGCTGTCCACTCAGCCACAGGCCCCATTAGACCTGTGCATGTGTGTGTGGGGGAGATGGGGGGGATTGGGGGAAAGGGGGGGGAAAGACGGAAGGCAAAGAAGAGAGGGAAGGTGGGGAGATGGGGGGAGGGGGAAAGGGGGAGGGGGGAAATGGGGAGGGGGGAAAGGCAGGAGGGGAGAAAGGGGGGAGGGGGGAAAAGGGGGAAGGGGGTTAACCTGGGGAGAGTCATAAAGTGCACTTCAACCCAAATTGGTCTTTGGTTTCCTCTGTGGAGGGGTATTCTCTTAATGCAGAGTTTTTTACATCTGCCTTCGATGTTTGAAATGGATTCCTTGGTGGCTCCTCCCCAAAAGTGCTTCTGAATTTGTTAGAATCTTCAGAGGCATTCTAGGTGTGGAGGTTTGCAAGCCTCTGTGTTTCTCCCCGATTAGTGCACATGAATGTTTCTGTTCCTCTTTCAGGTTCAGGACCTTATGTTTTGATGGATCTTTCTTCGTCTGAGTTTGGGTCAGCTGCTTCTTTCTGGTTGCGATACGAGGTCCCTGATTTGTCCTAATTGTGGGCAACCCACTCTCATTCTTGGGGACCTGGCATGATTTTTGCTGTACCCAAACACTCAAGTAGCATGAGGTGAGTATGTTCTTTCATGTATTCTTTGGTGGTGCTGACTTTGTGCTGTTTCAAACTTGGCTGTTTGCACCTATTTGCCCCAAGATGTTGATAAAATATGGTGAGCTTCTAAGACATACATTCTAAATTTAATCTAATCTTTAACAGTTCTTGCAATTTATATATATAAAAACAAATCAGCTATAGTGCAAAACGTCTTTAGATATTAACTGCAAACGAGACCACAGTAGTGGGAACATTCCAGTACAACAGGACTGGGAGCATCCCATGGCATCAGCATAGGTGTAGAGAAATTTTGATACAGTAACTTTTATGCATGACTTCAAGGTTTCCTCTCCCCACTTATAATACATTAAATGATTTCAAAACCTGGCACAAACATAAAAGTAGCACAATAATTACAGGATCCTTCCCTACATCACAATAAATAAGTCAAGAAAGTTTTAAGATGATATGCAATGCAAAGACACTTTCCAGATATATAAAACAATGATAAGAAAAAATAATATTTGAGAACCCCAGAATTTTCCAACCTGAATACCTGAAAAGTAATAAATTACAATGTGACCAAAAATGATTCCCCTCTGTGGGAGCTAAAATGTTATATATCCAGACAAAGAGAGTAATAGATGATCTAACCTTGAGGTGGTATTACTGGGTAGCCTGGTGGTGGTTGTGTGAACATTGCTGAAGGTGGTGGCACTTGTGAATTGGCCATCACTGGAGCCATAGTGGAGGGCGACCATCCAGTCATGGGGTAACCATAATTTGTTGGAGGTAGAGGAGGAGGAGGAGCAACAGTCATGCTGGCAGGCATACTACCCTCCAAATAAGTTTCAGTAGTGTTAATGTTGGAGGGTGGATGCCATTTTCCTTCTTGCTGCGCTAGCTTTTTAGACAAGGGAGACATGGATTTACTTCTTGACCTGGAGTGAGCATGACTGCTGCTTTTTGATTGGCCTCTTGATGTAGAGCGTCTAGACCTTGCGTCTGATTTGGATTTTGGACTAATTTTTGACTCCGAGTTAGTGCGGTTGCGCTTTCTGAAATATGAAAGATAAATACTTCATTTTATTTCTCTGTCTTACTTCAACATAACCATAGGCATCAGAAATATATACAAAATCATATACAAAGACAGTGCTTTTCATGAAGGCTTATTATAGATAAATATTATACAAGACAACTTTTCCAAAGAGTCTAGTACCGAGTGTACTAAATGTTCCATTCTGGGAGAGCCCTTTCAGTTACTCCTGAGGCAAATGCTGGTCCAGAAATGATTTGGAAAGATGCACCAGGCATAACCTTTGCGAGACACTCTTGCCTACTAGGAGTCAGGAGTAGAATCTGTGATGCCGAATCTAGTATCACCACAACACAGCAGTTACAACATCAGGATCTGCGAGTTGGTACAAGAATTCAACCAACTACAAACCACTTATTTTGATAAAACAGCAGTAAAACAACAGAAGTGCACTTACATCGCATCAGGCTTGGATACCCATGTGCATGGGAAATAGGCTTACAGGTTCCAGAAGATGAGAGGAAATAGCAGCACTGTGAAGAAATGCCTGACAGACCACTGGAACATTATCTAACACAGTACACAGTTACAAACCCAACAAGATTTCAACTTAGATTCAACAGAGCAGTTGTTGTTGTTACACACATGGGACATAATCTTACTGAAGTGAACATAAGTCATAAATACTCCTACTCCACCTAAATAAAACAGAAACAAGAAACAAGTAACACTTAATGGGGCCAGTCAAAGGCTTAGGGCACACGCAGGAATATCCCTGAAAAAAAATCACAAGGACCTGGCATGGATTTTAACCCAGTAAAAAAGGTATCACCATGAAAAAGTCAATAGAGATAATTACAAGCATACAAGTAGATGAGAAAAGTATTTCCATACCTCTTAAACTCTTCTTCCAATTCCAAAAGATCTCGAAGCACTGTCTGAACAGAATCTGTATCACCAGACTGTTGTTCTTTCACACGATTCAGCTTTCTGTATGGGATTAACATGTTCATAATTACCAAATTACGAGTACTATTTATTATGCATCATATATTCATTATTGGTATGCGGCAAGCACTAGACTAGGAAGGCAGGCTCTATACATGCCAAAGACAGAAGTGTCACTTTTTTTTGGACAAACTTTGCACTATTAATGTGTTTTAGCAATGTATCAGTGGGTGGTTGTAGATTAAAAAACCCGCATTGAATGTAATGAAACACCATTTTCTAGGTGAGCCCCGTAGGCTCCCTGGAGGTATCGGACTAATATGCAATCTTTAGACCAGGGGAATAGTCGATGGGGTTCTGCCTACTGGGGACCACTAGCCAAAACATGGCCCCCTCAGAGAGGCGCAGGGAGCAATGGCTCTGGAAAACCTCCCTGTGCTTGGGGGTTAATCTCATCTGCCATCAACTGGTGTTAGGTACCCAGAAAGGTAGGCATAACAAAACAGATAGCACATGGTAAGAAAATTACAATTGAAAGCCGAACAGCGAGGTAGAACTCCCTCAATTCTCAAGGAAGAAAGCAAATGTCACACCATGTCATCGCGTCGCTCTTCCGTACAGCTCCCCCCCCCTCCTCTCCCAGGAGGGAGAAGAGGGAGAGGAGGGAGCCCTGGACTCACCACACCGGCTACTCAACCCCAGTTCAGAGGCTAAGCATCAACAGCAAATCAAAACCGCCAACCGGAGGGAGGGAGGGACGGTTGCCTGGGAGCCTCCGGGGCTCACCCAGAAAATGGCGTTTCATTACATTCAACGCTGGTTTTTTGTGGGGAGCCCCTTTGCCTTCCTGGAGCTACATAACCAAAGATAAGGAAAAGAGGGACTTAACCGGGAGGCAGCTACCACAAGCTCAACTCGAAGGCGAGACAACTGGCTGCAACTTGCAACTCAAAGCCTCACATGAATGCCCAGGACCAGGAATGTTAACTAAATAACGAGTGGCCAGGACCCTGTTTAACCTCCAAAATCCCAATGCCCGAATATCAGCCCAAGACATGTTGACAAAGCAGCAAGCTACCTAACATCATGGGCACAAGGATAGACCACAGGCTGACTAGAATTAATAACCCTGCGGACGACCTGGGAGATCCGAGCCCATGAACAGGTGACAAGGGAAACCGGATCAACCCAAAGCGCATCCCCAGCCACCGAAGCCGAAGCGTGCAGATAATGATGGAGATCCGCAACCGGACACGATCACATGATGCACCTCTGGCCTGACCAACTAAGCATTAATGACCCAAGGACCCCTCCGAAAAGCAGCCCTCTCATTCTTAACCAGAAAAGAAGGAGATGGTTGCAAACGAACAAACTTACCACCAGAACCGAAAGAGCAGAAACCCGTGTCGTTGGAGAGCATGAAGCTCCCCGACCCAACCCCCAGAGGCCAATGCCAACAAAAACAGAGCCTTGGAAAAACAATCCTGAACCGAAGTGGCCACCACAAACTGAGGAGAGGAAAGATAGGAAAACACCCTGACCAAGGACCAGGACGGCTCAGGAGGGAAATGAGTAGGCTGGAGGTGAAACAAAGCACGAGAAAACTTACAGAATGGGGCAGACGAGACGTCCACCCCGAACGCAAGCTGGAGTGGTTCTGCCAGCATCACACGATATGAGGCGACAGTATTAGGCATTAAATGACGAACCTGAAAAAGCCAAGAAAGAAAGAAAGGACGAAACAACCCGATCCGAAATAGAACACAACCTACGAAAAGAGAGAAATGGCGAAAAGAATGCCAGGACACTTCATACTGTCACCGAGATGAAGCTCTCAGGTGGGACACCATCATCGTAGCCACCTGATCACCATAAAGATGGCGATAAACCAGCGTGAAAAAGACCAGACATGAAGAGCAGAGAAGACCAAACCAGCTGCATACCTGACTGGTTCAACCTGCTGATAGAGGCGGAGCCTCGGGAAACGCACCGGGTTTGCACACTGAGCAAGCAGCACCTGAAACCAAGGCTGGGCCGGAGACTCCCTGAGTTGGACTCCAACCGAGCCAGAACCCGAAGCAACAGCTGGACCGGGGAAAAAGAGGTACAGGTAACCCAACCTCGATCAGTCCCGTCGAGAGGTGTCCACCACAACAGCCTCACAGTCGGGGAAGAGCGCCACATAGACTGGGAGACGCCGAAACCATGCCGACGCGAAGAGATCCACTTCCAGGGGTTCGTATGTCCAGCAGAGCCAACGAAAGGAGTCAGCGTCAACCGTCCAGTCCGATGACAGGGGACTGAACCAAGACAGGCCATCTGCCAGGACGCTGGACACACTCCGGATATGAACCGCATGGAGAGTCAAATCCTGAGAAGCCAGCAGACGAGCTATTCAAAGCGACCAGCCCAAAAGAGGCAAGGACCGAAGAAAACCCCTGCGGTTCAGGTAATGAACCACTGGGGAACAGTCATGGAGCCGGACGGTCGAACCCCAAGCGACCTGAACCCTCCGATGTGAACTCCCACACCACGCTGTAAGCCTGACGGAAGAAAGCCCCCACCGTTCACAGCCGGCCTAGTGAGCACTGGTCACAAAGCCCCAGCCCATAGACGACGCGTCCATGAATACACCGAGAGAGGGTTCAGTCAAGTGCCAAGGCACTAAACCCTCAAAACCCCCAAGAGGAAGTTGGCAACGCAGCAACTGACGCAAGGCCCCTTGGAAGACGAACCCAGCAATTGTGAGAGAGCCAGAACAGACACCGAAGCCAAACCTAACCCAGCGGGTAGACCAGCACGGCGAAGTTCAAACTCCCGCACAACTGCTCGAGCAACCGCCAAATGACCAGGGACACCCCCCCCCCCAGAAAAGCTGAAGGCGAGACCACAGCCGTAGCAATGCCTCAGGAGGGAGAGACATGTTAACAAACAGAGTGTCCCAAACAAGACCCAGCCAGGTCCGAACCTGGGATGGAACCAGATGGGACTTCCTCCAGTTCACCAGGAACCCGAACCTGGCGAGCTGGGAAAGAACCACACCCCTGGCAAGCAAACAAACGGACCGACTTGGAGCCCACTCCAGCCAGCCATCGAGGTAGGCCAGGACCCAAACCCCTAGCAGACAGGTCACCACGACCCTGGTGAGATGCGTGAATATGCGAGGTGGCAGATCCAAGTCAAAAGGAAGGCCACGAAAGCTGCTCCACCACGAAACCTAGCCAGTCCCCGAACCCCGAAGAAGAGGGACAAGTCAAAACATGACCTCTTGTTCTTGAAGTTCCAAGTCTCAGGAAATCTCCTTATCAATTTTAGCAATTCCTGTTACTATTTTGTATGTAGTCATCATATCTCCTCTTTTTCTTCTATCTTCTAGTTTTGGCATATTTAATGCCTGTAGCTCTTGCCATTTAGTTCTGGGAGCCACTTAGTAGCATGTCTTTGCACCTTTTCCAGTTTGTTGATGTGCTTCTTAAGATATGGGCACCATACAACCGCTGCATATTCTAGCTTTAATACAACTAGGTGAATACGTAGTCAGCAGATGCTACCTCCATCACCATTACTCCTCCCACCATACAGCACAGCACTAATTATCACAACAATCCTGATATTATCAGAATCCTGGTCTTTTTATGAGTCAGGGGTCTTCTGTAATACTATCATTGCTAAATAATAGCAGGTACATATATATTTTGACATTTTTAGGTGATGCTGTGGTCACAAGCTGAACAGCAGTGCTGTTAGCTCATACTGCATGTGTCATGCATGCTGTGGTCACAAGCTGCCTTGGTGAGTCACTCAGTACTGAGGCTCTCACACCCGGGAATGTTGCCCACGATTTTTTTTAAATGGCGTCTGATAACAAGAGCCCTGAGGAAGCTGCTGTAAACCCTGTGTAGTCGCGGGACTTTCAAATCTTGCGCTGTACTCCAACTCATCAATAACTGTGGTGTGCAATTCTGCAACAGTTACTAACCCCAGCTGTTGATGCATTGTGCAGTTTAAAGGTTAATACACATACTATTCACATTTAATCCAAGATGAAACATATTGGACAAAATGATCAGATAAATAAACAGAGATAAGCTGATAGAAGATGAATGTAAAACATACTTATTGAGAGAGTTGAGTGCTTCTAGACCTGCAGCATGTTCAGAGTTGATTTCTAAGCACTTTTTATATTTCTCTTCGGCTTCATCCATTTTTTCTTCTTCTTCTAACCTATAAGAAAAAATATATATGTAATGTATATACTATATATGTAGTATATATATATAATGCATCACTGTAAAATATAAAGGAGACTTATCCCTAGGACACTGGCTATGGAAAAATTATCATACCCACCTATGTGCAAAATATTTCAAAAAATAATTTTTCATTATAGAATTATTAATTTGTATTTAAAATTTAAGAGAAATATAAAAATAAGTGAATATTTAGATTTTTATTGGGTGGAGGCACTGTGAAAGGTTGCACAGTGGGTACGTGGTGTGGCGTCTGCCAACACACGATACCGACTTTGCTTACACCGAGGTATACGAGACAATATACATACAGTATCATGTAATTATGATGAAATCTTATACACCGATGATGACTGCATTCACCTAGCAATATTTATGATGATAAATGCATTCACATAGCAGTGCAATCATGCAACAATAGGTGGATCTTTTTTTATGGGTCAACATAAGCTCCATTACATCTACATAGAGCTATTAAATCCTTATTTGTGCCATACATATAAAATCCAGACAATAATTGTTTAAATCCCGCGAATCAACGTATGACGATAGCCGCTGTCCAAGGGTTAACAAAATACAGTACTGTATTATCAAATCAAATCAATTGTTTCTTCAGGTAAAAGTACATACATAGAGGATTAGTTACAAACATAATGTTGGATTTAAAGATAGAGCTAGTACAGGTACATACAATACCTAAAGCCACTAGTATGCATAGCGTTTCAGGCATTATGTATCAGGAGCTCACATCAAGCATCATAAGAAAACACAAACATGGGCTCACTAACAGTCATTATACAATTAAATCATATATCAACTCTTAACAAAAATATTCCATAGTGGTAAGGGAAGGCGAGGTAATATGATATCATATATATATATGGGGGAAGCAAGCATCGAAAGTAATTAAATGCCCACTTCTTGGTGAGCCCTAGAGGATGATGAACCTACTATATCTGATATATTGCAAACTACTAGGTGCCATCAGTCAGAGTTCTGTTATCACCTACTGGGGACTATGAGCCAGAACCGATCCCCTCAGAGGCACAAGGAGCGATGGCCATTGTGATTAAATTTCTATGAATTTAATTACCTGTATGTTAAATTGCCATAAGCAACCGGATCAATCCAAAATGAGCCCACGTCCTTCAATGAGGCGACATCTGGGTCTGGCAGGAAGGAAATAAAATATTTCTCTCAAGCTGCTGCAGTAGGGACCTGAGAGGAAGAAAACCTCCAGAAGGATGATCGTAACGGGCCCAAAGATCACACACAACCAAACCCCTGGGAGAGCTGCACCCAAATCTTACTCATGCAGAGAAGATATGAAAAATACTCTCCCTCTGCAAAAGGAGACCCTCCTTGGAGGTAACCAGGAACCACAGAGTCAAATGGGCCTAAGAGCAAAGCCAGCATCCTCGCAAACTGTCCGAAATAGAAAAGCATAGTTAAGGGAAAGGCTTCAAAGGAAGGAGGGGCTGACTGAAAAGAAAACCCTGAAGCCACAGCAGAACCAGCCGGTTTAACTCCCTCCGCACCCAAATCGTACTCCATACACCCTCCGCACCCAAAACCCCTCCAGAGCTGGCTCAGCCACATCCCGAGCAAAACCCTGCTCCAATCCGGAAACCCTCAGATACTTTGAGGCTAAAAACAGGGGTGGGGGGAAAGGAGTATCAGACGAAGGATGGAACACGCCAGAAGGACGAGGCGGTGTGGATGGAGCCAAGGTGGAGTTCACCAACTCAAACTACAGAAAGGTCAAGGGAGGAAAATGATAAATGGAACAAAACATGCCTGAAGATATTAGAAAAGGTGGCCACAGTGGTAAGGAGAGCCAGAGCAAAGATCATAATACTTGTGGATTTTAGCCACAGGGATATAGACTGTTTCACAAAAGATCCTCACTAGGGAAATGACACATTGAGAATAAGATCTGTGGACACTACAGACACTGCCTGTGGCAGCATGTGAAGAGGGAGAGAGAGAGAAGGTGATCTACCAACTATCCTAGACCTGATGTTTACCCAAAATAAAGATGTAGAAAACTTAAAATATGAGGTACCACTAGGAGCCAATAACCACTGCGTTATAATGTTTGATAACATTGAAGGAACAAGAGAGAATACAGAAGGAGACAACAGGAGGGTTAAGGATGCAGATCTGCAGGATGTTCAATGGGAGACCTAATGAGAAGGAAAGTCAGCAAATGAGATGACGGAACTCATAAAACAAAAATGCAAAGCAGCAATGGAACAGTTCATATCTCTTAGGAGGAAAGTGGACAAAAGAAAAACAGCAAACCCATGGGGTTCAATAGTGAAAGGAGGAAAGAGTCATGGAAAAGGTATAAACACATGGGTACAGGGGAAAATATTGAGTCACTAGCGAGGGCCAGGAATGACTGCATGAAACCCAGGAGGGCAGCAGAGCATTATTTTGATAAGGACATTGTGACAAAAGCAGAACCAATCTGAGCTGTTGCACATGCATATATGGAGGAAAACAATTTCACAAGACCATGTTATTAGATTGCAGAGACACGGATGATCACTTTTGGAGAATTGCAAAGAAGCGTATGAAGAACTCAACAAGTGTATCATCATTCAATGCTCTTCATTTCCCCGTGGACAGGGAAATGAACCGAGACAGGCCATCTGCCAGGACGTTGAATGCTCCCCTGGATATGAACCACACAGAGAGTCAAACCCCGAGAATCCAGCAGATGAGTCACTAGAAGCGACCAGCCCCACAGAGCCAAGGACCAAAGAGAACCACCAGAGAGCAGTCCGAATGGAGCCGGATCATGGAGCCCCAAGCGACCCGAATTCTCCGAAGAGATATCCAAACTGCTGCGAACTCCAGCACCGTGCTGGAGCCCAACTGAAGGACGGACCCCATCGTACCTGGCTGGCCTGGTGAGCACTGGTCACAAAGCCCCAGCAGAGACAAGGCATCCATGAACACATCGAGCGAGGGCTTGGGTAGGCATTAGAGCACTGAACCCCAAAAAACCCGAAGAGGAAACCGATGACACAGATACCAATGCAAGGGTCACTGGAGGCTGAACCCAGTGACTGAGAGAGGTGGAAGGAAGGACCCTGGGGAACCCGCCGAATGCCGAAGAGATGCCGAAGTCAGACCCGACCCGGCGGGTAAACCAGCACGGTGAAGTTCAGGCTCCTGCACAACTGCTCGAGCAGCTGCCGAGTGACCTGGGAACTCCCCAAAACAGCTGAAGGTGGGACTGCAGCCACAGCAACTGCAGACAAAGAAGTGGTCCAAGAGTCCCACACAAGATCCAGCCAGGTCTGAACCTGGGACGGAACCAGATGGGACTTCCTCCAGTTCACCAAGAACCCGAACCCGGCGAGCTGGGAAAGAATCATACCCCTGGCAAGCAGAAAAGCAGACTGGCTGGGAGCCCACACCAACCAGTTGACCACCCTGGAGACCCAACAACTCCGACATGGGACGACAACAAGACGAAGCCGCCTACAGAAATTGCATGACCTGAATCTCCGCAAACAGCAATGGACAAAATGGGGATGAAAACCTAAGAGCCAGGGCCCAAGCGGAATCCAAAGAAAGAGCGAGCACAGCCTGACGGCACGCGAGGAGAGAAGGAAAGAACAGACACACCACCTCTTTGAGAATTGGTGCAGAGCTTCAACAGCATGGCCCATGCCCAAGCCACTGTGGTCAGCACACCAAACGAAGGCCCGGCACTCTACGCCATATCTTCCTTAAGCCAGTTCGAAGACAGCTCGAGAAGGGAAAAGAAATGCAAGACCAAAGCTAACTACCCATGGGCGAGCAAATACTCAGCAAGCAAGGATCCCGAAAGGGAAGGAACCTGAACGTGCAGCTGCATAAGGCTGTTAAATCGAGTGGATACTAATTAGGCCACGGCAAAGCCTGAACATTTTCAATGATGTCATGATTCATGAGCTTTCGTTGTAAAATCACCCCATGGCAGTGTGTGTATGTATTCAGGCTTGTCTGCCAAACTGTCTGTAGGATCGCCTGTCCAGCTCTCTCTGGGCTCATCTGCCCGGCTCTGTCTGTGGGCGTCTGTCTCTGGGCTCGTTTTACCTGGCCGTCTCTGGGATTGTCTCCATGGCCGAGTCTTAGACATTTATCAGTCCCAGGCAGTGTTGCCCTGTATGTTTTGCTTGTCTTTTGCATTCCAGATGTCGGGTCTCAGACAGTTTCATTTAATTTTGACCAGTCTTTGTTGGCTGGGCCACCATGTTGAGGCAGGTGAGGAACCTTGCCTCACCTGCCTAGGCCACCATCTTGAGGCAAGTGAGGAACCCTGCTTCACCTGCCTGGGCCTCCATCTTGAGGCAGGTGAGGAACCCTGCTTTACCTGCCTGGGCCTCCATCTTGAGGCAGGTGAGGAACCTTGCCTCACCTGCCTGGGCCACCATCTTGAGGCAGATGAGGAACCGTGCCACACCTGCCTGGCCACCATCTTGAGGCAGGTGAGGAATCTTGCCTCACCTGCCTGGCCACCATCTTGAGGCAGGTGAGGAACCCTGCCTCACCTGCCTGGGCCTCCATCCCATTGCTTTCTTTGGAATGTTCATGTTTTCTGGTGAGGATGTTTCTTGGTTTTTTGTGCTGATCTCTGATCCCCAGGCTATCCTGTCTCTGTGAGGGGGTCAGATCTGGTTGTGGTCCTCATTAGGTAATCGTGAACTTATAAGTCCTAGTGTATTGCCAAGGCTATAGGTTGGGATCTTTTATAGGCTGCAGCATTTGGAAGCTACCACGTGGGTTATCAGAAAGTGCCAATTCAATACATTCATTCCTGGATCTTCATATAGAAGCAAGATGGCATTGGTTTAGAGTTTGTTATTAGTTGAATGGAGCAAATAGTTTCATGTAATTACCTAAGAGTAATTACCTAAGTGTAGTTACAGGATGAGAGCTACGCTCGTGGTGTCCCGTCTTCCCAGCACTCTTTGTCATATAACGCTTTGAAACTACTGACGGTCTTGGCCTCCACCACCTTCTCACCTGACTAGGGCAAGATTCCATATGCACTTATGCACTTTATAATTGGTAGGTCTTTGTGATGGTGTCATGATGAGTGGATATAGCTTCACTGGGCCATAAGTTAACATCAATGTCCTCAAGAGTGACCAAGCATGTTACAACATATGCATGCTACTTTCTTTTACATTAAACACAACCATGAGTCCTTGTTTTTATGACTTTTATAGTATCAAGTTTGTTTTAAAATCAATAAGAGTTCCTTTTATTTCTTCAGGAGGGAATAGTTTGGTGCACATGAGATAATACAGTATTTAGGAGGTGGCATGGCACGAGACCAAGCAACTAAGGCCATAACTCTGTGTTTACAAATCACACAACTAAAATGTATACTGGAGTCTTTTGAAGTGCATTAATTATGGAAAACTTTGATTCTAATACAGTACATTGGCCTGCTACTAACACAGTGCAATGAATAATATTTAAATTTAGTATTATGTTATTACATGATACAGATGATTTTTCAAAATGAATGTCATGAAAGACACGAGCCCCGCTTGGGGCTGGGCTCGGGGAGTAGAACTCCCAAAACCCTCTCCACGTATGCTACAGGGACACAGCATTTGGAATTTTAGATTTAATATGAGCATAAAGAAACAACTTGGGAACAAATAGTTGGGAAATTCAGACATCCAAATAAAATGTCAATGGATTGTGAGCTTGTAATGCTACACTTTCTATGGAGCTCCAGCAGCCACAAAGGGTTGGAGACAATACAACACAATTCCACACTAACACAGTGTTCTAGGAGTGCTTCTCCTCTGCTGTTCAACATGTACTATACTACAACAAATTTGATAACAGAAAATATTCCTTAAAATAAGTTTGTGACTGGAGTATATTCGTTACAAAAGAATACAATGAAACTCACTGTCTGCCAAGTTCAACAAGTGTCTCACATATATATTTGCAAGCATTGCTGTGTTTTGGATTGAACTTAAGTGCTTGCTCAAAGTCTTCAACAGCCTTCTCAAACCTGCCCAAATTAGCCAACCTGAAAATAATAGTAATAATAAATTAGAATAATGTGAATATGAGAAATGAGACGAGTACAGTACTTGAGAAAACTGAGGTCAATATATATAAAAACTGAGAGAAACTTAAGAATAATTAACTATAAACATTAATATTATTATTATTGCTGTAATGAGGTCACAATAATGTAGCTAAAAACAAATAATCCAACCCACACACACGAGATGAAAGGAACTGTATGATGTCTTCGCCATTATGAAGTCGAAACCGAGACATACAGAGAAAGGAAGTCATTATAAAGCCAGAGAGTAGTTGATGTGGGAAATGAGGAGTAAGTGGAAAAAATAAAACATGAAGAATGGAGCTAAAGGCAGCTTCCTAGATGAAAGGAGAAATTAAACAAAGTAGGCAGTGATAGGATCGAGATCAAACGCAAAAACCCAGCATTGAATGTAATGAAATGCCAATTTCTGGAGGAGCCCCAGTAGCTATCTTACTGAGACTGCTTCATACTAAAGGGTCACATCAACCATGTAGAGTTCTGTTTGGCCCAAATGGAGACCAAAGCCAGAACCTGGCCCTCTCAAAGAGCCACAGAAATTGGGTGACAATCCACCACTTCACCAGGAAAAGCTTCCAGAAAGTCAGTGCAGCTTTATAGACAACTGGAGGGTTAACAGAAAATGAAATCTCAAAAACTGCCAAACAACTACTGCAAATGAGTGACACAGGACAAGGGATTCATTAAAATGAGCTCAAAACTTGTTAGTACAGATTATCACCCCCAGATGGCTCATTCCGGCTTTCCAAGTCAGTTCTAGACCTGATGAACAAACCGACAATGAACTGACAAACCTGGAGGGTGGGAGGGAGGCAAGGAACCCCTGGAGCTTCTCCAGAAGTTGGTATTTCATTGCATTCCATACCGAGTTTCTTGAGGGAAGCCCTCGTGGCTCCCTGTATGGTTGGTTGTGGACTGGACAGCCAAATATGTGTGGTCTTGAGAAGTAAGAATGGGCAAGGTCTTGACAACCAGGCTAAGTGTAGTCTTGACAGGTTAGGTGAGGTCATGATAGTGTGGATAGTCCGGTTGGGTGTGGTCTTTGCCATCAGGTTGGGTGTGGTCTTGACGAGTAAGGTTGGCTGAGGACTGGACAGCTGGATAGATGTAGTCTTAAGAGGTAAGGTTGGGTGATGCCTTGACAACTGGGCTGGGCTAGGTGTTGTCTTGACAGTCAGTTTGGGTGTGGTCTTGAAGACCAACTGTGATGCACTAACCTAATTGAACTTGCAGGAGTTGAGCTTTGGCACTTTGGTCCCACCTCTCAATCAACTGGTAATTATCTATGTAGTAGTGCAACTGGTACTCTGAGAGAGAACTCTATCAACATCAGGGGCCCGAGACTGTTCAACACGCTTCCACTACACATAAGGGGCATAACTGGCAAACCCCTCACAGTGTTCAAGAGAGAACTGGATAAGCACCTCCAAAAGATACCTGATCAACCAGGCTGTGACTCATACGTCAGGCTGCGAGCAGCCGCGTCCAACAGCCTTGGTTGATCAGTCCAGCAACCAGGAGGCCTGGTCGATGACCGGGCCGCGGGGACAATAAGCCCCGGAAGCACCTCAAGGTATCCTCAAGGTAAGGTAGTTACAGGATGAGAGCTATGCTCGTGGTGTTCCATCTTCCCAGTACTCTTTGTCGTATAACACTTTAAAACTACTAGTACTGACAGTTTAGGCCTCCACCACCTTCCTACTTAACACTTTCACCCACCGATGACGAAGGATGGAGTCAAAAATAAAAAAAAAATGGCTTGCTTTTGCCGCGGTTTTGGACATTACTGTATATGCATATACCCCTTGAAGGGAATTTCAATGCAGATCCATTGATACCAAAATGAAAAACCTAGGACCAAAATTGAGGTAACAAAGTTGAAAAGAGCAAACCCATTTTATTGCTCTTTATTAGCGCTCACTGGGGTAACACGCTGTCACTTTCTCTGTTTGCTGTGGGTGGTACGCTGTGCTTTTGGACTTTATATATGCATATACTCCTGTAGAGAATTTATTGCAAACACAATGATATAAATATGAAAGACCAAAGACGAGAATTGAGGTGACCAAAGTGAAAACTGTACACATTTCATTGCACTTTAGCACTCCCGGGTAACTTGCTCTCAATTTCTTTGTTTTGTGCGGTTGGTATGCCGGGCTTTTGGACTTCATATGCATTTAATCGTGTGGAGAATTCTATTGCAAACACATTGATATCAAATTGGAAAACCTAGGATGAGAATTGAGATGACAAAGTTGAAACCAGTACCGTATACACTTTTCAGTATTACTGCGCTCTCTAATGGACCCTGCTTTCACGTCGGCAGCCCTCCAACCTGCTTTCATCACCTGCTTTCATCACGTCGGCGGGTGGAGCACGCCACGGTTTTTGACATTTTATGCATACACTTTTGTTGGGAATTTTATTGCGAACACATTCATACCAAAATGAAAGACCTGGGACGAAAATTGAGGTGACCAGAGTGAAAAGAATGTACACATTTTATTGCTCTTGTGCACTCTTGGGTAACTTTCTCTCACTTTCTCTGTTTGCTGCGGGTGGTAAGCTTGGCTTTCGGACTTTATATGCATTTAATCATGTAGAGAATTCTATTGCGAATACATTGGTATCAAATTGGAAATCCTAGGACGAGAATTAAGGTGACAATGTTGAAAAGAATATACACTTTTCAGTATTACCACGCGCTCCCGCGAGCTCCCGCGGAACGTCCAAAACTACTAGGGTAGGAGAAATGCTGGCTCGCCCAAAGCGTCAAAGTGTTAACTTGTTCCAACTATCTACCGAACTGTTTGCAAAAGAAAACTGTAATATTTTTTCAGCACCTTTGTTTCTTTAGTCCTCTTAAGTCCTCTTGTTGGTGAAGTTGCTGGTTTCATGAAATCTTTTTTAATTTGGTCGATTCTTATTAGTATTTTGTAAGTGGTGATCATATCACCTCTTTTTCTTCTATCTTCTAGTTTTGGCATGTTTTACGCCTCTAGTCCCTCATTGTAACTCATGTTTCTCGGTTCCAAAAGCCATTTTGTAGCATGCCGTTGCACCTTTTCCAGTTTCCTTATGTGCTTCTTGAGATTTGGGCACCATACAACAGCTGCATATTTCAATTTTGATCTCACAAAAGTCATGAGCATTTTCTTCAGTATTTCACCATCCATATAATTAAAAGCAAGTCTGAAGTTGGAAAGTGATGCATACGCTCTTCTCACAATGTTCTTTGTGTGTTCCTCTGGCGACAGCTTACTATCCAAAACCACTTGTAAGTTTTGTTCTTTATTAGTTCTGTAATTCCTTTCCACACAATTTGTAAGTTGTGTCTGGTCTATTTTCTCCTATTCCACATTCCATAACATGGCATTTATTCACACTGAATTCCATTTGCCAATTTACACTCCAAACACTTACAGTATTTTATCTAGATCGATTTCAAGGGCATCACAATCGTCTGCGTCTCCTATCTTCCCCAGTATCTTAGCAACATCTGCAAACATGTTCAACTAAACTGTATGCCTTCTGGTAGAATGTTTATGTAGACAATGAACATTACTGGTGCAAGAACTGAACCCTGTGGTACTCTGCTAGTAACACTCCTCCAGTCAGGTACATTGACTCTGATTACTGCCCTCATCTGTCTGCCAGTTAGAAAATTTGTCATCCATGTCAGAAGTGTCAGAAGCCTCCCTATCACCTCTCCAGCATTTTGAAGTTTTCAGAACAGTCTCTTGTGTGGGACTTTGTCAAAATCCTTTTTTAGGACCAGATAGTCACAGTCAACCCAACCACCTCTTTCTGTGTATCTCTGTGGCTCTATCATAAAAACTAAGTAGATTTGTTACACAGGATCTTCCTGTTCGAAAACCATACTGTCTGTCTGTTATTATGCCATTATTCTCCAGGTGTTCAACCCATTTGGCTTTAACTATTGTTTCTAGTGTTTTGACTACCACGCTTGTTAATGATACGGCTCTATAATTAATAGGTTCCTCGCAACTACCATTTTTATTGATTTACATATATTTGCTAAGATTCCTGTGCACAAGGATGTCTGGAATATTATTTAGAGTGGAATGATCAGCTCAGTTGCACATTCTCACAGCACCCAAGGTGAAACTCCATCAGGTCCAACTGCTTTATTTCTTCCTACCCCCTTGAGTAATTTTTCAACTTCATCTTGGGAAACCTCTATGTATTCTATGGTGTTCTCTGAAATTGGCATTGGGTCCGGTTCTCTGAAATCCTCATTTTGTACAAACACACTTTGGAATTGTTCATTTAGCGTTTCACACATTTCTTTTTCAATCTCAGTTGTCCCATTTCCCATTCTCACTCTCTGATTTTATCCTTTACATGCAGCTTGCTTTTAATGAATTTACAGAAAAGGCCTGGATCTGTTTAACATTTGTCTGCTATACCTTTCTCAAAATTCCTTTCTGCCTCTCTCCTCACTGCTGTGTAATTGTTCCTTGCATGCTTATATGCTGATATAGTGGTGTACAGATTTCTGAGCCTACTGGGCTCTATCATATTTACACCTGAAACTATGTATGGAATCTGCTTCCACCACATCACTGCCTAATGCATTCCACTTGTTAACTACTCTGACACTGAAAAAGTTCTTTCTAACGTCCCTGTAGCTCAATTGGGTAGACGGTTTCCACCTGTGTCCCCTTGTTCTTGTACCACCCGTGCTGTGATGTGATGAGAAGTATACATTATCTTTCCTGTTATTAAAACCTAATGAGAACATACACAGAAAAAAGTCTCTACAAGAGCCAAACTTACAGAGCGCCCTTTGCAACAAAGGCTTCAACATTTTCACTGTCGATTTGAAGGGCCTTATTGAGACACTGGAAGGCCTCCTCATACTGGCCACGTTTGAAGAACACCACTCCATCTGCTACTGACTTATGGGCCCATCGAGACATTTGGGCTTTTCGTAGGCTTCTGTACATCTCTCGATCAGCAAACTTGTGCCTAAAATGAAAATACAAAACTAAATATATTTTATGAGTAATGGAACGAATTTCAGTTTTTAAATAATTATTCCAGTGACAAGGCCACTTTTTTAAACTTACAGTCAGAAAAATAGTGTTGAATGTAATGAAATGCCCCTTTCTGGTACCTGATACCTGGTTGATGGGGTTCTGGGAGTTCTTCTACTCCCCAAGCCCGGCCCAAGGCCAGGCTTGACTTGTGAGAGTTTGGTCCACTAGGCTGTTGCTTGGAGCGGCCCGCAGGGCCACATACCCACCACAGCCCGGTTGGTCCAGCACTCCTTGGAGGAATAAATCTAGTTGATCTCTGAATATTGACCAGACCACACACTAGAAGGTGAAGGGACGACGACGTTTCGGTCCGTCCTGGACCATTCTCAAGTCGATACTTTAGCCACGTTATTGTGACTCATCACCTGCATCTCTAAATAGTTCCCCAAGTTACCAACATAGAAGCTTCCAAACCTTAGGTACCACACTAGACTAACAATTCACGAGAGCCTACTGGAGACCCAGACCTCGATTCATGAGAGCCCACTGGAGATCCAGACCTCGATTCAATTCATGAGAGCCTACAGGAGAGCCGGACCTCGATTCACGAAAGCCTACTGGAGGTAGGCCAGAACCTGAACCCCTAGCAGACGCAGACGAGTCACCATTCCCCGGGGTAAGACGCGTGAATACACGAGGTGCCAGATTCAGGCCAAAAGGAAGGCAATGAAAGTGGTAAGCCAGACACCCCAACCACAAAATCTAACCAGTCCCTGAACCCCGAATGAATAAGAACATGCCAATACGCATCCTTAAGGTCCAGGGATACCATCCAGGCACCCGGCTCCAAGAGAAACTGAACCTGAGACAGAGTGGTCATCCAAAAGGAGGGCCAAGGAATCCAGGGGTTCAGACGGGACAAGTCCACAATGAACCTAAGATCCACACAGTCCCATTTCGTCACTGAAAAAAGGTGGGAAACCCACCTGAGGGACAGGGTAGTTTCGACCACGCCCAAGCGCACCCACTCCGAGATGGCTTGACGAAGCGCAGGGGAAGAGGCCTGCCCTGCCAGCCACGAACCCCCTGAAGGGGAAGGAGCAGCCCAACAGCACCACAGGTTGGACGACGCTCGACAGGACCCCAGATGAAGGCCCGGCACTCAACACCTCCACATCCTCCTCAAGCTAGACTGAAGATAGCTCGAGATGGGAAAAGAATCCCAAGACTGAAGCCAAATGCCCACGCACACACAAATCCTCAGCAACCAAGGACACTGATAGGGTAGGAACCTACACGTGCAGCTGCACAAGGCCAACATCCCACGAAAGTACAGGGGCGAGCAAGCAAGCATTAAGGCGCTCAAACTCGCCCTCCAGGTAAACCCAGCAGAGCAATAGAAGTTTCTCGCCACTCAAATAAGGTCGAATCCATCATGGAGGCGGAATCCGGGTCTTGCAGGAGGTATGCAGCAAAAGCCGGGGCAGCCGTGGGGCATCTGGGTTGGAACCAAGCTAGCATATTGCAGCAACCTGAACCAGCATGCAACACGGATGCTGCCTGTACTCTAACAACAATGTCATCAGAAGAGTACTGGAGAACAAGCAGAGACACGACTCACAAGACTCAGTGTCAAAGGTGTTGTTGACCCAATAGGCAGCATGACAAGAGGCAAAAGAGGTGACTGTCACCCTGAGACAAGGGCACATAGCAACCTTTGAATCAGCATGAGGTGGGCTAGAACTCAGAAGACGCATTCATAGGTCCACCAAGCCCCGACAGGGTTTTCCATGCTCCGTAGACTGACTACTACGGGAAGCACAGGCACGTGTTGCTAACCGGTCAAGACCCAACGCTAACAAGGGGGGTAAATCAAAACACTGAAACACCTGCGACATTTACAATCATGGGGGAGCCTAGCAGAGGGCCACCAAATTATTATAAGTGTAACTATAGCCACACCAAGCAGACCCTCCACCAGGCAAGAAAACAAAAACAAAAGAAAAAAACCCTCAAAAGAACAACGACTCCAGAGGAAACAGGAACCGGCCGCCATGTAGGTAGGCAGGCTGCACAACACCTTGACACTCCAACCAACATTAGAAGGGCGGGGTAAACGCCGAGCAGCAAAAACCCCCACGGAAATAGTTTCCCGAATGCATCAGGAAAAGGAACCCCTAACATGCAAGGGCAGTACTCACAGGGCGCCTAGGAAAGGATGCCCTTAAGCGCATGCAGCCTTGGTACTCTGGAGAACACCTGGTCACCGCACACAACAACACTGCAAAGGTCGCCATGAAGGCAAAACACAGCCTTTGGAAATTGATGCTAGAGAAAACGTCTACCCTGGACCACATTTGCAAATGAACTGGAGTGCTGAATAGCCGGCGCAAGAAGGTCCGGGGCTCCTGCCCCCCTTCCCCCACTCAGGGATGGGAGGGCTGCACGGATGAGCAGCACGACAGTGGAGTGTGACGTTTGCTTGTTTCATGGGGATTGGAGGGAGTTATACCCCTCTCTCTCTCTCTCTCTTTTTTTGGTGTTCTTTTCTTACCATGTGGGGTTTGTTTTGTTACGCCTACCTTTGTGGGTGCCTAACCCCAGTTGATGGCAGATAAGGAAAAGTCTCCAACCATAGGGGGATTTTCCAGGGCCATTGCTCCCTGAACACCTCTGAGGGGGCCAGGTTCTGGCTCGTGGTCCCCGGTAAGCTGAATTCCATAGACTAATGCCACAGTCTAATGTATCACACATTAGCCCCATAGCTCCAGGGAGCCAAAAAGTGTTAACAGAAAGTGTTAAGTCTGCAGACACAAACAATGCTCTCTTCTGTCATGTTAGGGAGTCTAATCAGCCTATAGATTGGTCTTCTAAACTAATCTTTTCTGCCTCTACTCTTCACAGACCCCATATTTGTCGAATCAGCTCTGATACACAACATGAACCTTAACCCTGGTTTTGCTGTTGTTGACTCTTCCCTTTCACAGCACATACATAAATGCTCTAACCTTCTTAACAAATATGACTTAAGCCTACCCCTTTTACTTTTTCTTACCTTCCTCTTAATTTTAATTCTTCCCATTCTTCCTTCATCCCATTCTTACCTTTCATCCCATTCATATCATTCTTCCCATTCTTCCTTCATCCCATTCTTACACTCATCCCATTCATATCATTCTTCCCATTCTTACCTTTCATCTTACCCTTCTTCTAGAAATTACCTTCTTCTCTTACCTGCTCCCCACCTCACAAGGACCAGACACATTGACTAAATATCTGACCACCATGACCTTTAGCCCAGCAAAACCTCCAAGCCCAAATATTAACTATGCTGCAAGAGAAGCATAGTACTGTATTTTGATTCCAGAGTAATCAAACATTTGTAAATAGTCAACAGTGAAGCACTCTACCCCGGTGGCCAAGCCTCTCAGGTACAAACTCCTGAACACACCAGAGTGCCCTTGCACTCTGTGCAAAGGCAGTGTTAGCAAGTACCCAGAGAATAAATCTCTGAACATATGAAACCTGAAACACAAGAGCTAATCCCACACAACAAACCCAATAGAAAGCAGACATGTGAAGCCAATACTAAAATAAGGAACAATTCAGCAAGCATATGGTTCCGGCAGGATGAAGTTCAAAGATGGGCTGTAATTAACTTGGATTAGCAGGACATGCCCATGACTGGCGGACTGAAACACTACAGGTAGAGCTTTTAGCCACCATAACAGCAATGGACTGGTCAGGGGAAGCCGGCTGCAAACTGGAGCCGGACTGCCAGCTGGCTGCTGGTGATCAATACTAATGAGTTTCGAGCAAGTTTGGGTGAATTTCTATCTGTGTGTGAATTATTTGTGAAGTTGTTTTGGGGTTTCAATGCTTTTTTATTTCTGTGTAATCTCTAGTTGTCTTCACTCGCTCCCTGTGCCTTTGAGGGAAAGCAGGTTCTGGCCGTGTTCCCCAGTAGGCCGAACATAACGTCCACGACTGATGCGACTTGCAGCATGGAGCAATCTCTGCATGATAGCTTCAGGAAAACATGGGATCCTCCCCAAAAAATAATGTTAACCGTAAACTCTCTTACTAAGACATCAAATTACGCTAGCCAATATTTATAGGTTGACTACTAATTTATATTTACATCTTTTACTCTCATCATAAACTCTTTTTTTCCATTATTCTTGTACTCTTCTTTTTCATCAGTTACTGAAAAAGGCATGTCTCAAAAAAATATTTTGTTTAAATCAACAGCAATAACACTTACTTCAGTGAGTTCATTAACGATGAGTGAGAGAACATATCAATCTTGAACTTCGCCGCAAGATGTCTAATATTGCGGGGATTGTTGAACATGGTGAGTGTTTTCAGAGCTTCACTGTAGCACTTAACATTGCCTTCCTCCATTTCACTACAAATAAAAAACAAGTAATAATGTCTCAATACCAAGCAAATGGAAATAATGATCTCAAGCACTTTGCTGAAAAATTTCAGATTATAGAATTATTTATGAAAATTTGATGAGTATGCATCATGCAATAGTATTAGCCAAGTTTTCCTTAAAACTTTAACAGCACTGAATCACACTAAACCAAACCTCATATTAACCCTTAAAAGGAGCAATATATATACATGTATTTAGGGAATAACTGTCATGGAATGGCACAATACAGTACATACATATATGTATGATGGTCTCGTGCGTGATTTTAAATGCCCCACGGGATAGGGGCAGCTAAAGTCCAGCCACGGCCGATAGTAAACAGACTCCATCTTAAAAAAAAATCATAGCAAACATTCCCGGGCGCGAGAGCCTCAGTACTGAGTGAGCAACCAAGGCTGGTGCACACAGCATGAGCTAACAGCACTGCTGTTCAGCTTATAAACACAGCATCGCCTAAAAATGTCAAAATATGTATGTACCTGCTATTGAAATTGAAACAAGTTTATTGAGGTAAAATACACACAAAGAGATGAGGTAGCTCAAGCTATTCTCACCCCGTTCAGTACAATGTGTTCATACATACATAGACACATCACAAACAATAAACAT
The DNA here is from genome assembly GCA_020271785.1 of Procambarus virginalis. Classification (NCBI taxonomy): domain Eukaryota; kingdom Metazoa; phylum Arthropoda; class Malacostraca; order Decapoda; family Cambaridae; genus Procambarus; species Procambarus virginalis. The sequence continues at coordinate 13,111,763 of WNGS01165503.1, read as the reverse complement.
ATTACCGAACATTCTGAGAGATAAACATATACATTTCTTCCTTTACCCAAGTGGAAGCAGACTCCATACACAGTTTCAAATGTAGATATGACAGAGCCCAGTAGGCTCAGGATTCTGTACATCAGCTGATTGACGGTTGAGAGGCGGGACCAAAGAGCCAGAGCTCAACCCCAGCAAACACAACTAGGTGAGTACAAGTAGTACGTTACCAGACATACACACAAATACTTTTATGACTACAGGGTATAGACAATTTGCAAAGAGACATTTCAGACAATTCAACAAAATGTTACAATCTTGGTGCAAAATTATTATATCTCTCCAGAATATCATCAACCTTTCCGTTGTGACACATCCAGGCTATTTGTTCAGGAACAGTCCTTAACTCAGTGTTTCTATGTACATTAACCAACGAGCAATCAAGAACATAATGAGTGAGTGTGTGAGACCTTAATATACCACATGTAACACCAAGACCGAAAGCAACCTGAAGCGGCTCCGCCAGCGCCGCACGAAACGAGGCAACAGTATGCGGCAAGATGATGGCCCTCGCACCTCCATTTGAAGACAAGCCCATGCCAACAAACGCAGCCACCTAAGAAGGGACAGAAGGAAAAGGAAGGACCGCCAAAAAACCCCATAATGCCGCCGAGAAGCACACAGGTGGGACACCAACAACGAAACCACCTGACCACCAACCGAAGGTTAGAGACTCGAGGCAGAACCTAACCAGCCCCGCCAAGGTTCATTCGAACCTGGGAAGAGGTGGAGCCGTGGGAAGATCTTGGGGTGCGACCAACGAGCAAGCAGAGCTGGAAACCCAAGCCGGCAAAGGAGATGGAATGTCTGCCGAACAGAAAACTCCCCAAAGCGAGCGAGCTCGCCAGGAGATCGGAGACTACGGGTCCAACGCGAGACTCCAGAGAAGGGACACCGTGAGACCCTGAAAATGCCAACTGACAGGGCAAGCCAGGTAAAACAGGAACCCAAACCTGGCAACAGGAGGGCCAAAAGGCATAAACAAAACACACTACAGTGTGTAGGAGAAATTGAGAAAAAGACCAGAAAGAACAGCCCCAGCACCAGCGGCCAGGGACAAGAGAGAAGCAGGAAGATGAAGAACGAAGAAGGCATGCAGCAAATCGGAACGAAAGAGACACGACCAACCTACAGAACGGCAGACCATGTTCCAACAAGTCATGCCAACACCATAGTCGCAGGCCCTGTCCCAACAAACCAAACTGAAGAAGGGGCAAAAGCATGCCACCAGACTAGTACCCAAACCGAGGGGTATGAGCAACGAAGACGGACTAATGAACACATGCGCACACGCACCATGCGACACAGGCGAAAAGAGTGCCCAAAGGAGCCAAAGAAATGCAAGAAAAACAATCCAGTGGCAGTGTAGTAAACAAATGGAATGCATGAGGAAGGGAAGTGGTGGAGGCTGACCCCACACACAGCTGCAAGTGCAGATATGATAGAGCCCAGTATATGTCAGGGAAGCGACAGGGGAGAGGCAGGACGAAAGAGTCAAGCGCAACCCCAGGAAGCACAACCAGAGGCGGACAACTAGGCGAGGACAGAGAAACCAATGTATATGGAAGGGCCAAGCCAGGCACTCCAAGATGGAAAAGGAATGAAGGACCCCAGATAAGACCACAAAAAATGCCACAATCAAACCCCAACACGCATCCCCAGACACAAAACTGCAGCAAAATGTCACCCCACAATACCCCTAACACAGTAACAAGTACCACATGCTACTGTGGTACATGTTACTAATGCACATGTGCATTAGACAGAGATGTGGTGGAAGCTGGCTCCAGACAGGTTCAAATGTAGATATGACAGCCCAGCAGGCCCAGGACCCTACACACCAGGTGATTGGTGGCTGAGAGGCGGGACCAAAGAGCCAGAGCTCAATCCCTGCAAGCACAACCAGGTAAGCACAACTAGGCGAGTACATAATCTGCACCTCAACCACCGTACCTCGTAACATGGATGAGGTGGGGGTCCCTTGATTGACTCGAGCATGGGTTGGACATGCATATGAGTGGAACTGGACGGGCAGAAATAGGAGCTGCCACATATGGGCCAACAGGCCTTCGGCAGTCACCTGTGTGCTGACGGTCTTATATTCGTATCCAAAAACCACGAACCAGCGCCTGGCCGAAAGAGATGCCAAACCGCAGCAACTTGCCTGCCAAATGTAGGCACGAACGTGTCACGACACAACTTAGCCGAGAAGATCCCGGGAGCACCGCCATGGGAGGAACACCAGAGCTGCACACGCAGGAGAGCAAGGGTAGAGGCGAAGGAGTCGCCCCACATCCATAACACAGGGAAAACTCCGGCGTCCTCCCCATAGATACAATCTATAACACCCCCAGTACCTGCAGGGCACGAACCGGAGAATGGAGAAGAGCGAGAGGTGAAGCACCCAAGAGAAAAGGATGCAAAACACCAGCACTGATGCACACTGCTTAGACCAAAACAAACTCCCATGGCGCATGCGCAGGACATGATGTCCGAACCACACAACCCGCCCGGCGGGAAGGCGCCAACTAGGACTACTTTACAAGAAAAGTAGCCAAACAGTTTGTGACCTGAGTGAACCGCTAAATAGAAGAAACAGCCCTGCTCATGGGACAGGAGCCAAAAAAGGAATAACCAGCAACATACATAGCCGGCTTACAAAATGAATACAATGAACCTAATCGGGAACCCAATTGGGCTACAAGTAGCCCAATCTGGCATCCCGGACTAGAAGTATGTAAAGAAAATGAGCAGTGCTGAGCCGAGACATAGCACGGAGAGAAGAGACAGCAACAAAAGAACGAGACAGGACCGAAAACCAAGAAGAAGCACAGAAGAGGACCAACAGGCCCTAGAAAAAACCGGAGGGAAGCCACAACCGAAAAAACGACAAGACGTTCCAATAATACGGGAAGTAGCGAAAAACCTTCCCAAACCTTTGAGAACACAGAAGCATGCACAAGTCACGAAGGCACAAAGGCACAGTCGCACCCGAGACCAAAAGTCATTCAGAACCCCAAGAGGGGAGCATGACGGAGAAAAAGGGGAGAATAGCAGAGAAGAGCACCCACCGACAGGACGGAACCAACGGACTCAAGGGACGAGGAACCAAGCCCAGGAAGGGGCCGACGCCCAACAACTCGTACGGAGAGGGGGGAGAGGGAGGAAAAAACCCCACTCCGCGTAACCACAAGTCCTGCCCAGAGGGTAGAAAAACCCTGGCGGGGTCCAACGGGGCCCCTAGGCCCCCAAGGCAGCCCCTCCCCAGCCCCAGGAACACACATGGCAGGCCCCGGGGCCGAGCCGTCCCCCCAAAGCCCCAGCCTCACAAGAAAAAACCGGAGCAGCCACGAAAATACTAAGGAAGGGAGCCCACTGACAGACTCATACAACACGGCTGGAGGAACAAGCTCGAATGCCCCCGTCGCTACCCCAGAAAGAGAATTCCCTGAGATCGCCTGAGACTCAAAACCAACGAAGTCCCGCCCCGAACCCACAGACGTTAAGGATCCGGATGCAGGTAGGAAGGGGGGGGGGGAACAGACTCGACCACAACAGGGAAAAAACAAGGGGGCGTGGAAGGAACCAAAGCAACCAACTCCCCCAAGCACCAACACCAACCAAAACAGGGCAGCCTCGGGGCTTCCAGGGAGCAAACAACCCTGAGCGTTGCCACCATCGAAGCTCAGCGTGCAACGCCCGTGCTGTCTGCACCCGCATAGTCAGCATAAGACTAGGTAACCGAGTCACAAACAAGCAACAAACCTTGCAGGACTCAGGGCTGAAGGTGTCATCGACCCCACATGCAGCAGACGGAGGCAAAGAGGACTCACGCTCAGGTAATCCCAGGCAGGGTACTGCTAACCGGCGCCCAAGTCTACCAAACAACCTTCTAAGAACTGAACCCCTGGGACGTGTACACCCACAGGGACCTAGCAGGGGGAACCACAGGAAGAAAGAATAATACTCAGTACACAGGGGACACAGGGGGAAAGAACGAAGGCAAACCCCCTCACCAAGCAAACAAAAAGAAAACCCCGCAAGAGGACAGCGTACCCAGGCAGAACAGAGCCGGCCGCCACGATTGGTGAAAACAAGCTGAGCAGTACCCTGCACCCCACCAGTACAAACTGTCCCTAGCCCTACGGCGAACAAGGGAGACAGAACACCCGAACACACAAAGGGCGACCAAAAACCAAGCAGTAAACGGCCTAGCAGGGGCAGAACCCAAGGAACTTGTGCAAGGTGGCCCCAAGCCCCAAGGGCAGTACTTACAGGGCACCTAGGGAAGGAAACTCTAGGCACATTCTCCCCACATGCAATCCGAGTACTGGAGAATCACTCCCGGCTCACGCACCACCTAGAAGAGCCACCACACTCTAGGTACAGTGCTGAAACAACCACCGGAGCACACGACCTCAGCCTCTAGCATCAGCCGAAGAACTGATGGTGGATAGGTGGCGTGGTAGGTCTGGGTCTCCCAAAATCTTTTGAGGGAGGGAGGTAGCGTCATCTGCTGACTGTGTGTAGCCACATTTTATTGTTTGGACTCACCATACCAGCTTAGTGTTCATTATAGTGAACACAAATGTAGATACGAATATATAACATGTGAATTAGTGTAATAACAACAAAGGGAGTATGTTGGAAGGAGCCATTTTGATGAGGGAGGTGGCATCATCTGCATGATTTGTCATGCTGTGTAGGGTGGCCACTATGCTCTTTGGGCACCATACCAGCTAAGTTGTACAGTTATGTGAATAAAACATGTAGATGCTTATATATAATATGTGTATATAGTGTAAAACACTATATACACACATTGAGCTCTGAGCTCCAAAGAGCTCAGAGCTCAACCCCTGCAAGCACAACTAGGTGAGCATATCTTGAGCTTATTTTGAGATGATTTCAGGGTTTAGCGTCCCCGTGGCCCAGTCCTCGACCATGCCTCCTTTTTGTTACACACCCCCAGGAAGCAGCCCGTAGCAGCTGTCTATCTCCCAGGTACCTATTTACTGCTAGGTAACAGGGGGGCATCAGGGTGAAAGAAACATTTTGCCCATTTGTCTCCACCTCCACTGGGGATCGAACCCGGAACCTCAGGACTATGAATCTGAAGTGCTATCCACCCAGCTGTCAGGCACCCTAGCATATAATAGATCAGCATAGACCTATTATATCCATATTTGTATCATACATGTAAAACCCAGACCACAATTTTTTAAATCTTCATATGATGATAACTACATTACCCTGTGAATCAACAATTGATGATAACCTCTGTCTAAAGGTTAAGGAGCAACTTGATGACATAGCTCAGAAAAAAATAAAAAATAAAGAAATCTTAAATACATGAACAGTATTGTATGAGCAAAATGAATAGAAATAAAAGCTGTGAAACTCTATACGCACAGAAATCACAATAGTGTGATGTATCAAATGAACAAATCCACAAGGGCCGTGATGAGGCTTTGAACCTACGTCCGGGATGATCCCAGACGCGCCTTAGTCACCTGCGCCACGACATGACTCGCCTTAGTCGGCTGCGCCACAACCGTGTCATGGCGCAGTCGACTAAGGCACGTCTGGGATCATCCCGGACGTAGGTTCAAACCCTCATCATGGCCCTTGTGGGTTTGTTCTGTGAAACTGCTTCTACAATAGTTTTAGTATAATTATGCTACTAATGCTTATTTTCATTTATCAAAAATTTTACATTTTTACAGACAAAACAAGGAACAATTACTGAATCAGTCTTTTACCAGATTATAGATGGTCGATCATTTAACGTAACTTTCCCAAGTTTAATTTTATCCTTCATATGTGCTGGAATGGTAACTCCATTGGTACCAACAAGTAAATAATGATCACTCGCATCCACTTCCAATACCTCGACACACAACCGTGTCCGCAGCAACCATCGGCCGTCACTATCTTGATCTGCTGGCTCAGGTGTGGAATCTTCAATACGAAGATGAGCCTGTAATAGAGTTACTTTCATTAAATATCTTTTTGATTTCTATGTCACTCACACTAAGAAAGGTCACCAGAAAGGTAGAGTGGACTAAAACAGAAAACACCAATACAAATCTAACTCAGAAATGTATGCACTCAGTACCCAGTAGCTATCTTGTTCACCCTCTAGTAGAAGCTACCCACCACCAGGTGGCAGCACTAAAAACTACTGCCTTCATTGAAGCAAATCCCAAGTCATTAGCCAGATAAAGGCTAGCTACCAAAGATACATACATAGCCAACAGCAGCTGGAGCAAGCTGTCAGCTTAAGGAACACACAAGGTTGGTGATAAAGAACGCACATGTTAAGCTAAATATGGAACAAAACAATGTAATGGACCCCACACACAACTACTGTTCCAGGGATGGTCAACACCACTTATTTTAAAATCAAAAGAAGACATGAGGATCCTATAGAGATGAGTGTCCCTGGGCACAGCAGGTGCAAGAAAGAGCCTGCCATCTGGTGGCAGGCAAGTGAAACCAGTTGGTGTTTTTGCCATAATAACTGTTTGCATTATATTGATAGGGTTACAAATTGTCTCCTAGCAGTTACTTGTTTTGCAGCCTTTTGGCTTTCTGGTGAGACTTTTGCTCAGTTCTGTGGTGATCTCTGATCCCCAAGCTCTGCCTTGCTCTTTGAGTGGGCCATATTCTGTTTGTAATTACCTAAGTGTATTTACAGGATGAGAGCTACACTCATGTGTCCCGTCTTCCCAGCACTCTGTCATATAACTCTTGTGGCACCCACTAAGTGCTCACGGGTCACAGAGTACTGGTCTCATCTTCTAAGGCATATATGCATCCAGGTTATAGTAATAGGAAGTTATTGAGGTGGGCCCCTCCCACAAAATAACTGCAATTTAAGAACAGTACAATACAGCAGACCTATCTTAAAGTAGAAGCTTACCTTAATATTAGTATCAAAGAGATCACGAATTGAGTTTCCCATTGTTGCTTGAACCTTGACAGTCTGGAGCAAGGCATGTATGTGTCCAGTGACTCGAACGTACAGTAAGTCTCCACGTTTCACTGTCTGAAATCAATCACAACGTCCTAAGTTTAGAGAGTACACTATATATGATGAAAAACAAACTAATACATGAATATATAATGAAGAATACAGTACTTATACACACACACAGAAATCACAATAGCGTGATACATCAAATGAACAAATCCACAAGGGCCGTGATGAGGGTTTTCAACCGGGAATGCTAGGATGCCTTGTGGTAGGGCATCATGCTTGCCACTTCCAGTTTCTGCCCTTTGGCTTGAATTTTCCTCCCCATATATTCACTATACTAGCACAAATTGTTATTGCCCAGCTATATCTTTCAGGGGTTTGTATTTTAGCCTACCTCAGCGACTGACTGATTTGTGCACCCAGTCAGTCCACATGTCGGTTTGTCAGGTATCTGATTATTTACTAGTTTACCAGTTTTAGGTTCCTGGGCAATACTGATTGTATTGCCCTTGAAGGGTAATACAATCATCTAAGTTTCTTATCCTTCCTATTATCTTAGCATCATCAGCAAACATGTTCATATAATTCTGTATTTCCATCTGGCAGATCATTTATGTAGACAATGAACATCACTGGTGCATGAACTGAACCCTGTGGTACTCCACTTGTGATATTTCTCCAGTCTGATATATTGCCTCTGGTTACTGCCCTCATTTTTCTATCAGTTAGAAATTTTTTCATCCATGTTAGAAGCTTACCTGTCACCCCTCCAATATGTTCCAGTTTTCAGAACAACCTCTTATGTGAAACTCTGTTGAAAGCCTTTTTTAGGTTCAGATAGATGCAGTCAACCCAACCATCTCCTCACAGTAAAATATCTGTGGCTCGATCGTAGAAACTGAGTAAATTCGATAGACAGGATCTTCCAGATCGAAAACCATACTGTCTGTCTGATATGTTATTTCTCTCCAGGTGTTCTACCCATTTCGTTTTAATTATTTTTTCCAATATTTTGACTATTACACTTAATGATACAGGTCTATAACTGAAGGGGGTCTTCCCTGCTGCCACTTTTGTAGATTGGAACTATGTTGGCCTTTTTCCACACATCTGCTATAACTCCTGTACACAGGGATGTCTGAAAAATCAGCTGAAGTGGAATGCTGAGCTCTGGTGCACATTCTCTCAGAACCCATGGTGAAACTCCATCTGGGCCAACCACTTTGTTCTTACTTAGCTCTAAGGGCATTTTGTTTTCACTTCATCTCTAGACACCTCTATGTGCTCTATGTTGTTCTCTGGAATTCTTTTTTGTTTCTGGTTCCCTGAAGATCTCATTTTGTACAAACACACTTTAGAACTTTTCGTTTAATGTTTCGTACATTTCCTTTTCATTTTCTGTGTATCTGTCTCCCATTTTCAACCTCTGAATATTATCCTTTACCTGCAGCATGCTTTTAATGAATTTATAGAAAAGCCTGGATCTGATTTACATTTGCCTGCTATACCATTCTCAAATTTCCTCTCTGCCTCTCTCCTTACTGTCATGTAGTTGTTTCTCGCATCTTTGTATCACTGGTATGTTTGGAGGTTTGGCCTCTTCTTATAATGATTCCATGCTTGTGTCTTTTGATCTCTGGCCCTCTTGCAATTTCTGTTGAACCAACCCTGTTTCCCAGGTCTGCATCTCTGTTTTGGAATGAATGTTTGTACTCACCTAATTGTGCTTGCGGGGGTTGAGCTTTGGCTCTTTGGTCCCGCCTCTCAACTGTCAATCAACAGGTGTACAGATTCCTGAGCCTACTGGCTTTGTGTGTGCCTTCATCATATATTTTGCAAAATTTGGCATATATCTCATTTACTTCCTTGCCTAGCAACAAGTCTATCCAATTATACCATGAAAAAAAATTCTAAGTTCCGCATAGCGTCCGCTCTTGAAATCGAGTTTAAAGTTAACAACTGATTCAATGTCCCCATTCTCTACTAGATTATATCGCAAAGCGTATTCAATGTCCAATAGGACATGATCACTCTTTCCCAAGGGAGGAAGGTACTGGATATCAAATACCTCCTCCTCTTCTTTCCTGGTGAATATTAGATTATTATTAAGTGCTGTCATTAGTACTGACGGAACTTCCTCTTCCCCTCCTGCTTGAAGTGTTGATACATGAATGTCTCCAAAATGCGGTTTACAAATCTGCCAGTCCAAATGTCCTCCGTTCGTGCCTCGTAGGCCTCTCAGTCTATTGCCTTAAAGTTGAAGTCCCTCAATACCAAGAATCAGGATTTATCTTTGACTGTTCTTACCATAATCTCTCTCATGATCATTATGAGGCCCTCTCGTTTGTCATCCAGTTTTTCTTTTGTACATGTGTGTTGCTTGCTGTTGGGCTGTCTGTAGGCATTTAAAATTATCAACTTATCATCCTGATTCCAGACCTGCAATGCCATTATGTCAATATCTCGAGGGTTTTCAATTATTAACTCTCTTACCTTCAGGTGTGTAAGCACTGAGGAGCTACCAAGGGGCCCAGCCCAGTCACGGATTCAAAAGATAAACAAAACAAATCCTATGGAATAAGGACAGCATCGCACATCCTCTCAAGCTGGATGAACACGAACATCATTAGATAAGCACAGTTACCCCAAGTGTAATTACCACTTAGGTAATTACAGTATTGATTTATTTATTAGAAATATTACAATGCTAAATACAAAAGCACTGTAATAAAATTGGTAGAAGGCATAATCAAATAAAGTATTACTAAAATATCACACACAATAATTTTGTTATACATGCAAGTCCATACCTTAAAAAACATATCCTCTCGGATATTGCTAGACACTTTCATATAGTACTCAATTGGTGGCAGATGATCAACCCGGTCTGTAACAGGATAAAAATGACACTTCTTAGATAATTCCTTTTTGTGCATTACATACTAATAATGTTTTGGGGAAATTCTAATGTGCCATGTCATGCTTGCCTTATGTGAACAACCATGTACTTCACACTTTCTCACCTTTGTTGTAATGAGTGTAAGCTGGTGTTTGGGTGAAGGGATAGGGTGTAATGTCACCCTTGGTGTAGAGTTACCTGGTGTTGGGGTGGTGTGATGTTATGTAATGTTATTTTGTGATATTGTAGTGGTGGTTGTGGTTAGGGTGATTGTGAAGCCAGGTGATGGTAATAGTGGTGGTTAATGATAATCACTGTTGTGATGGGAGGTGGTTGTTGGAGTGAATGTGATGACGATAGAGATAACGGTAGGTAGAGAGTTGCTGTAATGGTGGTGGTGATCATAATTATGTTGCTGATAATAGTGAAAGGGACTGGTAATGATAGTGGTTATGATGATGATGGTGTTAGTACTGATGGCAAGTGACATGATGATGGATGGTGGCAGTAACTTATGGTGAGTGATGATAGTGGTGAGGGGGAAGGTGGCAGTGAGTGATGGTGAGGGACGTAAATAACTCAAGTGCGCCAATCTCTCTAGTAGCCTCGACAGAGACAGGCAACCATCAGCTTGAGGTTGTGGTGATGGTGGTAATTAATGGTGGTAGTATTAAGTGATGGTAATGATGAGTGATAACGAGAATGGGAATGGTAATGGTGGTAATTGGTTATGGTGATGGTAGGAGAGAGTATTGATAGTAATGATGGTAAAGAGATAATGGTAGTGGAGTGTGGTGATGACAGTTGTTGCAATAGTGTATGGTAGTGATGGTTAAGGTGTGTATTGCTGTTGCGGTGTGTGATGAAGACAGCTATGGTGAATGCTGCTGTGGTGTTGTATGGTGCTGATCATTAAGCTGAGTGTTGCTATAGTGGTGTGTGATTGTGACAAGCATAATTACCCAAGTGTTGTTACAACACGAGTTATGTTTATTGTGTCCCGTCTTCCCAGCCCTCTTTGTCATGTGATGCTTTCAAACTACTAACAGTTTTGGCCTCCTCCACCACCACCACTTCACTTAACTTGTTCCAACCATCTAACCGTTTGTTTGCAAAAGTAAACTGTCTAATTTTTTGGGCAAATTAGTTTAAATCTATGACCTCTTCTCGAAGTTCCAGGTTTCAAGAATTCTTCCTTATCAATTTTGTCAAGTCCCATTACTATTTTCAACATAGTAACCATATCACCTCTTTTTTCTTCTTTATCTTCTATTTTTGGCATATTTAATGCCTGTAACCTCTCCTCATAGCTCTTGTTTTCTAGAAGCCACTTTGTTGCATGTGTTTGCACCTTTTCGAGTTTGTTGATGTGCTTCTTGATATGGGCACAATACAACCGTTGCATATTCAATTTTGGACCTTTGCCATCAATTTATTTAAAAGCAATTCTGAAAATGGAAAGCATTGCATAAACTCCTCACGCAATGTTCTTTATATGGTTATCAAGTGACAGTTTTATATCTACAATACCCTTTATAACTCTTTCTTTATTAGAATTCTTTAAAGATTTTACATATGTAAAATTTGTAGAATGTGTGTGGCCTATTTTCTCCTATTCCACATTTCATAACACAGCATTTATTCATATTAAAATCCATCTGCCAAGTGGTGAACCATACACCACCATTTGTCCAGGTCTTCTTGAAGGGCATTACAATCATTTACATCTCCTATCTTCCCTAATAACTGAGCATCATCAGCAAACATGTTCATATCATTCTGTATTTCTTCTGTAAGGTAATTTATTTCATATTCTGTATTTCTTCGTAAGGTAATTTATTATATTCTGTATTCTTCTGTAAGGTAATTTATTTCATATTCTGTATTTCTTCTGTAAGGTATTTATATTTATGTAGAAAATGAACATTACTGGTGCAAGAACTGAACCCCGTGGAACTCCACTTGTGATATTTTTCCAGTCCAATACACTGCCTCTGATTACTGCCCTCATTTTTCTGTCAAAAATTTTTTAAACTATGGTAGAAGCCTTCCTGTCACTCCTCCAGTATGTTTCAGTTTCCAGAACAATTACTTATGTGGAATTCTGCAGAAAGCCTTTTTTAGGTCCAAACAGATGGAGTGTGGCTCTTTCTGA